>VACF01001421.1:0-21768 GCA_006891605.1 Pleurozium schreberi | reverse complement strand
ATTTGCAACCCTCTGTCTAGATTTGCATCGATCATATCAACACAATAAGAACCATTCGATAATATCTTCAATGTACAATATACCTTCGCGACACTCAACTGCCACACTCCTCGAATGCATACCTTGGTGAGTTCCTGTTTGGCAAGAACGTGATAATGCCGGTTACTTATCCTCTGCCCGCATATTATTGCGATGAAGAAGCCRTACAGCATCCCCACCAGCACACTAATAACAACTGCAACGAAAGATACATTTCCCGATTACGGATTTAGTATGTCGTTTCCTACATGAAAGATATAATCTTGTTAATACTCCCTCTCTCAATAAACTCTTTGAAAGATGTCCCATTCAGACAGCTCGAGCTAACAACGCACAACAAATAGCAAGAAGTTACAAGGAGTTAAAAGCTGTAAAAATAGAATGTTGAGATTTCACTCGCATTACTTGCTAGAGTGTAAAAGCTGTATGGGTATCGTTCGTAGCCGAACATTTCTCGGAGATTCTTCCCATAAACTATATACACGAGCATGGCCATCAAAGCAACCACCTGTTCCACARCAGGAGAGAATAATCCAGCTTCAATATGGAAAAAAAAACTAGCTAAAAAATGGGAGCGGTTCTACAACTTGAATGAAGGGAAATAAGAGTACTGAAAACACTCCAGATTAGTAAGAGCTAGAATGCACATACTTGCAAATAAACACTTCCAGCACCACTAAGAGAAAATTTGTAATTAAAGAGATGACACAAACCAAGCAACAATTTCATCGTGTATATCAGCCCCCAAAAKTAGTCCATGCGCAAATTGAATTGTTTAGAGTTCTTCTGACCAGCTGAACGACAATGAAAAGTAGTGCATGGTCTCTGATAACAAGAAGTTTGAATTTGAGTCGAAGCCACCAGCGATCTGCAGGCATGTTGGCCCGAAGATGGAAGAGAGTCCTACACTCYGAACAGTGGGCAAATGCAAAGCCCTCCTGCACCCACGCACAAACCACAAGGGCCAGTGAATTCTATGACCAAATTTTGAAAGCTTAGCTGCTTCCAATGCCTCCATATAGTAAAACACAGCATACTGTGCAGGAAACCAAGAAGGAAGAGGATACAAACAGGTTGGATAAGTTAAATCACCTTCACAGCTCTCCAATTGTCAAGGCAAGATCTATGGACGTACTTTTGTGTACCTTTGCAGCGACAGGGAGCGATCAGCTCTTCATCCCCTGAGCAAAAAGACCAAACATTGACGATCCTGTTAAGCATCAAGGTCATAACTCTCTTAAAATAGTAGCCTCTTTCAGGAGTCTATCTTGAAACATTTCTATCCAAGAGTTCGAGCCACTGCCATTGAACTAGTTAGCTACAATATGCAATATCTGAAATCTYGATGCTGGGATAAGGTAGAGAACACGAAAGCTGCTATTGACTTGATCCCGTCTCCCATACTGACCACTGTTACGAACCACAACTCATGTATTCAAACATTTAATTGACCTTCAATTATCAAGTGGTGGTGTAAGCATGACTTGGCTAAATGTCTATGGCTTGGCCACTGATCTTTGAATGAAACGGGGTTGTACACTATCACTGCTCTGTAACTTCCCTCTCTGGAATTGCATAAGAAATCCATACATAGTGATCATCATTTTCTCTTGTATCCAAAGTGATCTCTCCACAGATCTATAGTGATCATCTAAAAAAATGATAAAATGCTTTGAGTGACGCAATTAGTATTCTCCGCCTAACCTGCATAGTCAAGGCATATGCGGCACTGTGGTGGTTCCCCCATGAGTTCGTCAATTTCTCCAGGAGTTCCAGCCGCGGGTATGCGAACTAGAGGCACATCCTCTAGTGGCGTTCTGTGCGTCGACGACCTGCTTTCAATTTGTATCACATGATCCTTGTCCTTCAGATGCTCGACTGGTAAAAAAGGTTCAGTRTCTCTAGAGTCATCTGCTGTATCCGACAGTTCATCGTCTTGTCCGCGCGAAGACATTCTATCCGGTGYACTACAAATCTRAAGATCCCATAATAAAATTCCCAGCGTTGCTTGGGAAGTGCTTTTCGCMAAACGTCGATTACTCTTCAAGATWTCTGCAAGAGCACACCACGAAACGTTATAAATCAATCAAGCTTGAATCCMACCCAACAAACGATGCACCAAACACTTCCATCAATTACGAAAACGGAATTTAGAGACGAAATCCTTCAAGAGACTAATGGAGACCTAACGAACTAAAATAGGGTTCTAAAAGTATTGTCGAACTCAGCCACGAACATCTAGAAAAAGTACGTCCCAATTCACTTGGAGAAAATGGATCGAGTAGGCTTTTAAGGAGGAAACCCTAATAGTCCTAAACAAGACATCAACGTCACCATGACCTAAAAGTCAACACCTAAATAGCATGACTGTGAGGGACTACCCAAGGACATTCTCTTCCTATTGCATACAACGTCTTCTCAGATGCGAGTCCAATTTGAAAGTGTCTATGATACCGAATGCCGGCAACCTACTGTCCCAAATGAGAGAAAATACCCAAGTTCAGATTCAATGCACACTAGTAAACCTGACTGGTCTCAAGGGAAAAGGTCTACACATTTCAATTGTGACATTCCTCGTTGCTGAAAAAAAAAAAAAAAAAATCAACTAAATCCTCTGTCCAATTCAAAAAAAAAAAAAAAAAAAATCAACTAAATCCTCTGTCCAATTCAATATCCGTAAGAAATTTCTGGAAACAATCTGGAAAGAATCATCGCAGGCCGGGACATTAATCCATTGAGGTACATCAACGGGTCGCCCTACTGAATCCGGATTRTSACAAAGATATCCTACATCCCGATTCAATCAGAATCCCGTCTACGCCCAATCTGGGACTGGCCAAATTCGGAAACCCAACCAGGAGCGAAATAATGACCCTACAGCCATTTCCGAGGATGGAGTTGCACGATTTCAATTTTGACCCTTGGCAAGTTCCCGACAATATCCTATTTCGCAATTCGGCCAGAAGCAAAATACTCACTCGCAAATCAACCAGATACTAAGCCACAGAAAGAGTCGAAYTCCAAGCGCTACAGAACCTAAACCCCTGTTGCATCCACAGCAATTCCAGAAGCCCGATTCGATTAYACCCAATGTTGGCRTCAAATGGATCATCCGACTATCGTAACGAACAACAAAAATGCTTTACCAATCTGATGGGCAATCAGTGAGAGAAAGAGGCTGAACCAATGCAGATTCTCGGATTCTGAGAAAAGGGAACAGAAGCTCAAACACTAAAGCAAGTGCTCCTTGCTTTGCCAACCACCACCACCGAAAAGAAAAGGGTCTTTCCTTACAAAAGCAGTACAGTACAGTAAAGAGATGTGATTCCCACAGACAGAAGTTTTCGAAAACAACAAAGCTGTCCATTCCAACCCCAACTCAGTCACCGATGAAAAAACCGAGCCAAACTGTGCAAGAAAGCCTTCTCCTCCCCCTCCCCAATGCAAATCCTTTCGAAATCTTCAGGGCACACGAACTTACATTTTCGGTCGCAGAGCAGGCAAGCTGGCTAGGGGTCCACTAAGACTGCGAGAGGGAAACTGAGTTGAAAACCCAGTTTTGGCCCTACTGAGGAGAAGCAAACGCGTCACCGATAATGATTCTCAAAATTCAAAAGATTCTCGAAGTCTTGGGGGGGGAGGGATTTTGAGAATCTTCTTCATTTTGAGAAACTCTGTAGGCCTTGTGCTTGCAACTGAAGGGGGGGGGACAAAAGTAGGTTTCCAATACCCCTTGGAAAGCCAACTATAAAATCCCCTATTATTTAATGATTGTCCTTTCGTGTATGGTGATTTTTGAAAGTCTTGGGCAACATGGTGCTCCAAGCATGGCACAAGGCATCGTAGAGCTAAAACCCTTCAAGATTCAAGATTTTTTTATCCTAACCAAGGATATCCCAAATCTTGAAGAAATTTAGAGTTAAGATACCATTGTCAACCAATTTCAATATTGTTTAGGTTAGTTACTTATAGCAATAGCAATTTAAGACTATAAAACTAATGGTTGTAGTAAAAGTACTTAATTTTTGTTTTTAAGATAAAGATAGAGAACCTTGAGAGGAAACTTTTTTTTTAATTTACATACAAAATGTTCATTTAAACAATAACAAAGAAATCCCTATATTTTACAAAATGAATTGCGAATCAAAAAGTGCACTTTATTTCTTAAAGATTAGTCTTGTCAATCTCCTTGTTAGTGCAAAAGGCTCATTATTTATGTGAGGTGGGCTCTTCTGTGTGCATAGTGAAACTATGCACGCAAAATACARAAAAACTTAATTTTTAAATTTTAAGTTTTTAATTCCTCCCCCCTTCCCAAAATATTTTAGTTTTCTTGGGGAGGGGGTGAAATAAAATTTAAAAAATTTAAAAATTAATTATTTTTTCAGCCCACTCCCCTAGCGTAATTTTCAAGGAGGTGGGGAGATGCAAACATTATGGGATAAATCTATAGTCTGCCATATACATTTATTCATCGGTTGTATATGTATTTCTATTTGTATATGTGCTTGTATCCAGATTTGTATCCAGATTTGTATCCAGATCCAACGGCTCCTGATTTTTTGTTGAGGAGGGGTGGAAATTTTTTTCCCCCATCCAATGGCTCCTGATTTTTAGATAGTGGGGGGCAGAGAGAACCATGAAAACTTGAGGTGAAAGCCTCTTTTGAGGAGATAGTCTTGTATGTTCATCCCCAAAAGTTAATCCAATGCAAACTTCACCAATGAAAAGAGTTTTATAAGTTTTTGATATAATCCATATGTGCACAATTTCATTATAATACACGTGCCAATAAGGGATTTATAATAAAACTACATTTTTTAGGTTTATTCTAGTTTAATTTTAAGTTGTATTTTTCCTTCAATAACCTATAAATATGTCATCATATTCTACCATTCCAAACTTAAACTGAACAATCTCAAGGCCTTGTCATCCCTACACATTTGTCATGTCAGTGGCTTAACTTGCAAACCCACTGACAAACTAGGCTTTAATTTATCTCAAGCCTATAGTGTTCTCATCTATATGTGCACAATTTCATTATAATTCACATTCCGATAGGAAGGTTATGATAAAAACTATACTTTTTAGTTTAATTCTAGTTTAATTTTATGTTGTATTTTTTTTTAATATCCTATAAATAAGTCATCATGTTCCATCATTCCAAAAGTAAATTGAACAACCTCAAGGCCTTGTCATCCCTACACTCTTGTTATGTCAGTGGCTTAATTGGCAAACCCACTGGCAAACTAGGCTTTACTTTTTCTCCTGCCTACAATCTTGTCATCACTACAAGTGTGTGATGTTAGTGACTTGTCTAACATATTGGGCTTTGATTTTATCTTAGACGTAAGGAGGTCTATATTCTAGCTCTCCAAAGTTTCATCCTCAATAATGCTTTAAGCTTCAAAAAAACAATCTTTTAGGGTATAAATTGGACACCCCCCTTGAAATTTTGATTGCAACTCTCCTCTAGTTTTTGGATGTCAAAAGGCCACTTTCACAAAACTTTGAATGTCACCAAGTGTCACCTTCAAACAAAAATATGTTCCCACTATGCTCAACAGCTCAAGTATACAAGAAATAACTTAAAATCTTAACGTACTAAAAAGAAACCTTGATTTCATTTCAACCACTGACAATCTACGGCGGACAAAGCGAGAGAACTTTAGTTTCACTTGAGTTTCAATTTGAAATGTGCAAGACAAGCCTCAACATTCCAGAAGAGCTTGCTAGAAAGCTGGTGCAACGAAAAACTATGGCGACCACGAAGAGACTTTTGTCAAGTTGAGGGAGAGTATCTGCTACCACTTTGTTTCTATAGAAATCACCACCCAGGCGTCGGAGTCCGCCAACGGGGAACTCTAAGGGGAGAAGAGAAAGAGAGGGAGAGAGGATTTTATTTTCCGTCGCTTTCAATTTGAGCCCAGCCCACAAAGTGGGCCTAGCAGGCTAAATTCACCCCGAGCTAAATGCCGAAAGCTTTTATTTTCCACACATGAAAAAATTTGCAACTTTTGAATTCATATTTGCAATGTTAGCAATCAAAAAATCCAAATTAGATGGTCAATTTTGTTATATTGGCACCATTCTGCCGCCAAAAATGGCTGTATCTGGGCCATATTGATGAAATGTTATGCCAATTTAATAGAATGTCATGCAATTTCTAACATATTTCACGCCATTGTAATGGAATGGGCACCATTCTAATGAAATGGCCTGCCATTTTAAGCAAATGTGCCATCATAACAAAATTGACCATTTAGCTAGAAGAGGTCTAGATCATACCCTTGACACAACTGAAAAAAGGGGACTTTTTTACTTTTATCCCTTGGAAGAATCTAGAAATTACCTTGTTGGGCCTACTTTTGGGGCTTGATATCGTGGGCTGGATATCCTCTCTTGCACTTTCAATTGCATCCCGCACGTCAGTTCAAAGATATTTGACCATTGGTTGCATTATTTTGTGCCATCAAAAGCAAATCTTGCTTTTTAGATTGTCAGTGGTTGATGATGACATGGGTTTTGATGGCTTATCAGTAAAATAATCTTCAAAGGGTGATAAAAAAAGCGCCTTTCAAGCAATAGACACTTAATTATATTTTGCATAATCAAATCACTTCAAACACACGTTTTTTGTTCAAATTGTTATTTGGCATTGACCCTCTAATTCTTGTAATCTAAGTTTTTACCACTTTCACCTAGAAGTATGATCCACTACAACCAAAATTAGGTGTTTGTGACTATCTTTGCCAAGAAGGCCTAAACTATTCCAAACCCTATTTAAACACTAGAAATTGGGAATGGAAGTGCGTTAGGCACTTTCCAAACTTTTTGATTGACACACCATATTCATAGGAACTTCTACCAAATACGATGTAAACACTCTTTTTTGGGTATTTTTGACTTTAAATTAGACTAAAAATCAAAAGAAGCAAAAAAAAAAAGGCTCAAGCGCCAACTACGCAACTCGCAAGGGCTTTTGGAAATGAGCCTTAATTATACTAGATGTTGGAAAAAAATCATATTGCAAATTCATTATTAAAATATTAAGAGTTTATTTTGAGAAGCCATAAATTGATTGGGATCATGCATGTTAGGCCCTTTAACCTCATATCGGTTTGTGGTGACCAACTATTTAGATTTGACATGTGAAAAGAGGATTGAAAGACTTCAAATCACTTTTGCAGTTTTAACACCTCCAATCATCAAATATTATACTCTTTCAATCCATAAGTGATTTTGTTGTATTCTCTTTCCTATGTGATCTCTAACATGTCTAGTTCAAATTTATATTGTTACATTCTAAAAAAGGAATTGATACAACTTGTCAAAAAGTTGGCTTTTTGTTCAATTTAGTACGTATCCCTAGATGCTCTTAAAAGACCTTGGGCATTTAGGGGTTAATGGACATTCTATGTTCCACTTTGGTGAAATTCATGCACCAAATCTAAGTAAATTGATTCGGCTAGTCCAAATTCAAGCAAGTAGGATTGCCTTTTCACAAGTCAATACAATACCAAGAATTACAAGCCAATGTTGCTAAAATTTGCAGTTGTAGAAAACATGATCTAAATAACTAGTCATAGCACCTATCCAACAAGCAAATAACTCTATCATTGTTGCAACAATGCCTTGTATGCGTGCAACAAGGAGCTTGCCTGTGGAGTGAAATTCCATGGCAACTATCTACTCGGCGTCACATCCTTAAGTTTCTTCGAGTAGTGAAAGATGGTCCAATTGTTGACCTAAATCACTTCATCCTCCAAACATGATCATTTCTCAACACCACTCAATATCTTTTACAACTACTATACATGATTATTCATACATACTCCATGCTTGTAGAAATTCCTTGTATTTGAAAAAATAGCAAACATCTTGTACTATAAATTTACTAAGACTAGAGTGTCTTTTCTCTTAAATAGTGTCACATGTGGTAAACAGTGATTTTTTGGAAGTGACTTTTTTTTCTTTAAGAATGTCAGGAAGATAACAAGTAGCACATAATCATGTTTACAAACGATACCATTTAACCTCTCACAACATTGACTTCAAATGACCCAAGAGACCCAAATGTGAGGTTTCATCCATAACATCAAGTCCTCACTAGTACAAACTTACTGATGTGGGACTCCCTAAAACAACTAATGATGGATTGTTGGGTTTAGAGGCAGCCCCAAAGCGCAAAAAATGGCAAGCACTTGAGCTTGGAAAGTTTCTTGCTTGCAATTGGTCATCAAATTAAAAGATATTGTTGAAGGTATGGATCCAATGAAGATGATCATCATTTAACTTGAATTTAACTTGTTGCTTCACTCGCTATGTAAGGTACATCCATGCATCCCACATGAGGTGAGTTGGACATTTGGAATGATTTTAAAATTACAAGTCCATGTACCTATAAGAATTAGAGTAACATCAAGTTTAATTTGAATTATCACCATGGTCATCACTCATCTTTGAATTTACATACTAAGTCTAGTTCTTTCACATTGAGTGTCATGTCTCACTTGAATTCTGTTGAAAATTTAGGGGCTGTGGAAGATAGACTAACTTACTAGTTAGACTTACATGAAATTTCTTCCCAGAGTCTATGATTGAGTTATTTTCCTTGCCTCGATGGAAAACCATTATCAATCTTTTTTCCATGGGTCACTTGAAACTTGGGATCAATGGGAAAGAAGCACACAATGAGTGGCATCACTTCCTCTTTAGTGCCCATAACTTTGAACATCACGCAAGGCAAGACATTGGATATCCAATTGTATAGTACATTGATCTCTTTCAAAGATGATGGCCAATTTACTCAGATGCATGGATGAAAATTTATGATAAATTACTCAACTTCACAGTATGGTGATGGGTTGAGAGGCCGTCAATATTTGCCAATGAGATTGCCTCAATTTACTTTTCTTTCAATTACATTAGTGGAATCAACGACCTCTCAACCTTTACTTATAGTGTGAAGTGCCCCTAAGGTAGGTGGTCCATTAAGAGTTGGGGAATTAAGAAAGTTTGGACTAAAGTAGCGTCTTCTCACATGGAGGTGTATTTCACTTTCTCATTGCACCATCCATATTCAAATAATGTATATTTCAAGAGGTCAATGCTTCATAATTATGATTATTAGAAAAGAGCTAACCATAATACAAGTAAAAAATTATAATAAATATTTTTCATTCTATTGCAAAACAAGATCATGTGCAAATATGACTTGTTGTATCATATCATGAAAGAAATAAAAGTAAAAAGTACTAGAGTGCCCTTGCCCTTGGTTGTCAACCAACCTATGACAAAGATGATTAATGGATTTTATTGTTCCATTAACATCAAATCTTCAATTGTTTCACCAAATCTTGGAAAAATGGATTGTATACCATTCAAAACTCACTTTGTGCTTTCACTCATACATATTTTTTGGATAAAAATAGTGCACATACATGTGCAAATGTAATAACAATGAGTTTGACATATGTGATAGTAGATTTTAGGTGATTTTTGCAACACTTTACTAGCAGAATAATGTTGCTTCTCACTTCATTTTGTAGTGAGACAACGACAAATAGTAAGAGGATTGTTTTGAAGCACTAAGCTTGGTTACATTATCTAATATTCTACACACTTTTTATTTGTGAAAAGATGTATAATACAAACTTTTGGATTCAAATTGTGCCATCAACAATATTGTCACAAATTTCAAAAGAGTCATGTCCTATCAAATCTCCATATTAGGTGTTGTCATATCCTATTGTTGTTGTAGTAAGAGAATCACATTTGATGCTCACCTTCAATTGGAAGCCACTACGAGCAAGTTCGTTTGTCAAGAGTTCCATGTACAATTTTAGGCTTAATATGTCAAGGATACTAGATAAATATTTGTGCTTATGATCATTGAAAGTTGGTATGTGAAGGGGATATTGCAGGATGCATTTCCATGGCTTGATGGCTAATTGGATGCCCAATCCTTATACAACGGTGAACTTTTTTTTCAACAATGACTTGAACACCATTTTTGGTACCTTCATACATTTATAATGCATTTGGGTTTCAAGAACTTCTCAACCATTCACTAACTTCACTTATTTAGTTAAAAATGATATATATATGCCACATAAATATGATTTTAGATTGAAGATAAGAGTGGTTGCAAGAATTGGTGGTTGGTTCTACATAAAAATTGTTTTAAGAAATTAGAATTTAGAAATACTAATGGTATCTAATCAAATGGAAATGATCTTCTTGGTTACATTGAATAATTAAGTTGCAAGATATATGTAAGAAAAATTAAACTTCCATTGTTGAATAATAGTATAATACTCTTAATATACATTAGAATARCCTATGAATGATGGTCTCCATATTTGAAGGTCACTAAGGATTTTGAAWTTTWAAMCCCMARGWTKRAAAMYWRGGRMCYTTYCMAAARRAAWTTWAMCCCYWAAAGRMCAGCTAAATTTGGTAACATATCAATTTTKGGMAAATACATGTGATTGGTGATTTCCATGTTTTGGTCCAGTAACTAATTAAAAGGCGTTGACAAGTAATATATTTTATGTGCTCTAAAATTTAGGACATTTGGAAATACAAGTATGAAGTAATGTCCTAATATGTAACATTTTTTGGTAAATGGGCAATTTGGGTAGATTGAAAATAATCACTTTTCTCCGTCATCCATCTTTTTTTTTTGCCGCATCTATTCACTCCTTGACATTTGACCCTAGCTGGAAGAACGGGTCTGATCAAGTGCAGTACACGACGTCAGTAGGCCCAAACTTAATTACTCAACCAGCGTTGCCAACTCAACGTACCATTATTTCTAAGTGGTCAAGACACTTAATATCCACTTCTTTCTTACTGGACTCAAAAGAATTATAGGACAAGACAAGCACTACAAAAGAAAGGGGTGTTTTAAATATGTCCCTAGTAGTATAGAGTATAGACCTGTAAGTAATGACCTGAAACAAGTGGCTTTAGTAAAAGTTTACTAGAAATAAATGTGTTTTCAACAAAATTTTACTAGAAACACACTTTTTAGGTCATTAATTATAGCACTATACCACTAGGACTACGCTTAAAACGTCCCTTTTCCTTGTCCTCGAGGTCCCTAAAAGAAGCCACATTTGGGGCCACCCTTGTCGCAGATTATTAAGGCACAGGCTCGTAAACGGACAGCTCCAGCAATGGCGAGTGGAAGTACCTTGCAAGGAACTCAAGGTGCAAGAGCTTTAGTTTCTCCACAGAGATGTGGTAAGAAACAAAAAGCAATGAGGAAACCTCCTTCTGTACCGCCCTCCCAGGTACCTATGATAGAGGTACAATTGGATTTGGGAGAGACCCATGTTTCCCAGGGAGCTCCAATTCCTATACAACCTACATAGCTCCCCAAACGTGTGAGGAAGAAACCTTTGGTCCCACCAAAAGAGCAGGAACTTAGTATTACCATTTCCATTGGCAATTCAGACATTCCTTTGTCATACTTGTAGAAAATGGAAGAGTTCCTTGACACTGAGTGCATCAGTGGTTTGTGCTCTATTGAGAGAGGAGGAGCCCTCCAACAACTCCATCTTTAGATGGTTTGCAGAGTCATGGCATCTTCTGCAACTGTTGTGAGCAAACGCATCAAGACTCATCTCGAATGGGACGAAGCTGGGACTGCTCCTATTATACACCACATTCTGAGCAGAACCCTCCGCAACACGGGTCTCCATACATACATTAGCATGCTCGGTTACTGCATCAAAGACAAAGGCGAGGACCACTTTGATTGTGTCCACCGCAATGTTACTCCTCAACAAATGGATGAGGGTGTTGAGGAGTATGTTAAGCATGGTACCCCGTTTGCCAAAAACCGCACCATTTTGACTCACAAGAATCTTTTGGAGAGAACCAATACTTACTGCAGATACAAAATGAGGAAGCAATTGGGCAATACACTTGCCGGTGTGCTCTTGGCCATGTTGCAGTCCGGTCAATACATCCCTTCAGCATCATGGGTCATACCTCCTCGGCAAGATGGAATGGAGTATGCCCGGGCCTCTGCTTTGTGGAAGTGCATGATGCATCCAACCACTGTTACCATGGATGATGTCACACAGATTTTTTTTGAGCACACCAATCCTGGATCTTGACTAGCAAACTTGGGGCGGCAGAGGCTAGCAGAGACTTTAAACAGTGACCGAGAAGGAACTCCATTTGATTACATTGTTCCAAGTGAGTTTTTTCCCAATTCTTATGTTTTCCTTGATTTTTTATTTATCATTTGTGTAAATCTCATACATATGTTTTTCTAATCCACATGTACCATTGCTCTCAGACACTGTTGTGGGTGATGCTGAGCAACATGCAAATGATGTTCCGGGTGAGTTCTTATCAAAGTATTTTGTTTTCCTTTACTTTGTAGTTTTCAGCTCTAAGAATCATGTGCAACTATTTCTTGATCCACTTGTACCATTGCTCTCACATATTATTGTTGGTTATGCAGAGCGGCAACTAAATGATGTCATCATGGTCAGTGACTTTCAAGATGGAGCAGGGCCTTCTCTAGCACAAGAGGCCACCATCTCTCATTCCTTGGTGCACCACATTGAAGCCATGTTCATTCCCATTGTCTATGGTGACCGTGATAATCTCAATAGTTTTCTCATCTAAAGACAAGAATTGAGTCACTTCTTATGTGAACTACAATGCAAGTGAAGAACTTCAATTTTTTGTTCCTCTGCCAATTTTGTGGATGTTAGTACTTTTATGGTTTTGAAATTCTCAAAAAACCATTTTGGTCATGAGTCTACATTCACACTTGAATTTTCATGTGTTCATGTATTTGTTCACATTCTTGTATTCATGTTTGCTTTTGTATTTTGAGTGAATTCTATGTCCCTAGTATTGATTTACATTCTGGAAGGATAAAATATTTCACACATTTCGGCTCTTGAAACCTCTATGTGACTATCCATTCAAAAGATGGCACACAATGCGGCAGTCCATGTATGGAGAGCCAAAATTGTTCCTAGCATTGACTCGTTTTGCAATTGTTGTGACTTGGCAATTGCAGAATTCTCCTTCCATAGGTTTTTGTCTTGCCCCCAAGCTCAAGTTGTTTGGAGCTATGTTCAATCTATTCTCCATCACATTAGGAAGGTGCAACCAATTATTGGCCCACATGACAGACTAGATTTCTTCCGGTGTGTTTTTGGATCTTTGATCCAGCGCTAGTTTCAAGAGCTTAGGATCATTTGGACTATACGTCGTGGGTCAACAATTTGGATTATGTGGATCTCCCATAATTGCAAAGTCTTTAATTGAAACTCATGGCCTACGGATGTTATCCATCGTGTTGTATGGGATGATCTCCTCGACTCTAGATAGGTTGTGTTCATTGACTATGTTTAAGTTCATTGACTATGTTTTCTCCAAATACACTCCAAAACTACCATTTCTAGTACAAGTGCCAATTTTTTGGAAAAACACTTTTTTTGACACATGTAACCATAGGATCTTGTATTATGCTTACTTGAGAACATGTGGTAAATATTTTAGAAACTTCCACCACGTGGATTGCTAGATATAAGCATTCAAAGTCAGTGAAATCATTTTTTTGGTCCTGCAAAAAACAAGGCAGCTGCACTTCACAAGCTCACTTTTCTATGAAAAAATGTCCAAAATAGTGGGGCTTCTTTGGATTCTCTTTCATAGACAAGTTGGCCACATGCTTGAAAAATTTCAGATCATTTGGAATTTTACAACATACAAGAAAAAAATAGTAAATAGACAATGGTAGAGAGTTTTTCAAAATACTAAATTGTTAAGAATTTAATTATGGAATAGCAAAATTCCAATCCCTATGGTTGAAATGTTCTATTAACAATCTATAATCTGTGTTTTTTTATTTTTTTTCCCAAAATATTGAAAATTGAGTAAAATAAAGGACTTTAAAGTTTATTTTTGAGTAGAGAATCCATAACTGCCCGCAAACAAAAAGACCTCATAACTTTTGACTCATTGATCAAATTGGAATAATTCAAAGTTTTCAAGTTACAAAAGACTCTAGAAATCCAATTTCCAATTTTTGTTTTTGAAAGAAATGATTTTTGTCTAATCTACCTGGACTGCCGCCCGAGGAAAAAAGTAAAATATTAGCCATAATTTTTTATTCATATTTCCAAATGTCATGAAGTTTTTTGCATATGAAAGATATTCCATTAAAAAAAATTTGGGGTGGCAATTGGGACCTTGAGACGCTCTAATGAAGGTGCTTTAAGGCCACTCATACCTTAGCTTAGAAGGCTAAATGGAGCTAAACTTGTTATTATGATGGTTCAATCAACTAAATTTTGGTCCTTCAGGCTGGGATAAGAATGTTTTCTTTTCTTCTATTTGGTGGAATCAGCAGCATATGGGTAGCATTCTTAATGCTGAATGAATCTGAGGAACACCCAGTTGGCTACCCTTCAGTTCGTTTGCCATATTTGAAAGATCATAGCAGAGTCTGTGAACGTCATACTGAGCTCATTGTTTTGTGCACCTGCTTGCCACTTCAGGAAGATGCTGAGAGATATTGAGGACATGGAGAAGCCCAATTGTCAGTCCAAATCTTCAAATCCACGAGGGACGGTGAAACTACGAACCAAGATTCAAGGCTGGTTTTCTCTTTGATTCTCCAATGCCGCTTCCTCTGACTTTGCCAGCATCTTCCGAGTCAGCTCCAGGCTTCCGAGTGCGCTTAATCCCGTCGATTGCGCTCTCCAAGCCCCTGATCTGGATGCATACCAGAGGGAAAACCAAGTTAGGACAAGAGGCAATTATCATTTGTACGTACAAATGTGAATGAATCAGCCTTGAGTTCAGTATAGTGAAAAACGAATTACAGAGACTCTCAATGTGCAAGTCTTGAGAACAGCATACGTAGTRTCACAAAAGCAATGTAGCTTCCAGAAAAGTCCGGACTACCACGCTGGAACAGGACAAGGTTTCTTCAACAGATAAATCTACTTGTCATCACAATATGTAGCATTACGAAGGCCCTGCAAGAGTACGTACAACATCGGGTGCAGTATGTGCAGTCCACACCACCCACCACGCAGGCAAGCATGAGCAAGTCCTGGATCGGGAAAAATGATGACADTCATATGCAAGCACACATGCACGTATGCACTGAGGTGCCTGATCGCTTTGAACTTAAAAGGAATRATGAAGTCAGAAGTGTAGCTAGTGTTTACCTTACGGCCAGGCCAACGATTAAGTTTCAATGACCTGCACGCTTTCTTGAGGGAGGTCATCGACATTCCCAGCTCCTTAGCAGCACTGGGAAGAGGCAGACCGAAGTACGGGGATATATCCGACATTGTTACTTCACGAGCTTCTCCCTGCATCCGAAAATGGGCAAAACAACAAAGTCAGAACGTACGTACAGCAAAATCAGTAGAACCCCCCGAAGAGAATGAAAACTGTGATTCTTAATGAATAATATAATGGGCTACATGACCCGATATTCGAAGGTAATGACGGCGTTAGTTATCCTCACATTCTTGCCCTTCCGCTTGAACTGGAACGCGGGTCCAGTTGCATGGCCGTTGGAGTTCTCGCCCCTCGTGACATCGCAACTGGGCGGCGCGCTAGMTTCTGGACCCGTGGAGGAGTGGTCCCCCGCTTCGAACGCAAGCAACTGACGCCCACGCAACTGACGAGCAAGCAACTGACGCTCACGCAAGTGCCTCACCAAGGCAGCGGCAAACGAGTGGAAACATTCTTCCTTATGCTCTTGGCTGCTCATTTGGAAGGATTTTATGGAACTCTTGATAGTCAAACTTTGCTTCCCTTCTCAGAATCAGGCTTCAGCTTCTCAGCGCAAGGTACGTATGTCGCATGAAAGAGGACGCAGCAAAAATGTAAAGCAACCAAAGCTAGAGAACTTTTTGTACCCAAGTTGAAGTGTGCGAGACTCAAAGAGACGAGCCTCGGCCAGTGGAGAACTCAACGTGCTATGACCTCGCGGGTAAGGCAAGCACACTGGCGTACACACCAGCGAGACGAGTCAGTGTTCCTTCGATTAAGAATTAATCTCGAGCTCTCTCTCTCATCTACAAGCAAATGGCACCGGAAATTTCAACGCTGACACGTACGAACACCTGCATTCCAATTCAAGCGCGCGGAAGGCTAGCTAGCTTCCCAAACTAGACTCCACAGAACTGAAGCCAAAACTAACTCTGTCCACAGGAATGGGACTCCAAACTACAGTAGCTAATGTATGTGAGTAGGAAGCAATTTCTCAAACGACCTCTTTTGACATAAAATAATTTTTTTGTAAATTCCCTTAGGTAGATTCATGCATTCCTAGTGTAGGAATAGACCACAAAAATTTCAGCTCTAGATCATTAATTTTGGATACTCCCTAGTACTAAAACCTCCTAAACCGCAAAGTGTGACAAATTAGCTAAATTCAAATTTAAATACAAAATGATTTTTAAATTTTTTTGAAAAATAAGGGATCTGATTACAATCAAGTTAGCCATCTCCAATAAATTTTTTACATTAATTGGATTCATGCTTCAAAAGTTATAGCACATGACAATTCCGTCATTCCAATTGTGACGCAAAATAGTACTAGTCTTTCTTGCAATCACACAAATTGCATACATTTTAGAAAAAAGTTCACAATATATATGAAGAATTGAAACACCTATGCATAGTTTTTAAAAATGCATACAAAAAAGTTCCCCGGTGTTGAAATTAAATTTTTATTAGAAAGCCCCAAAAGTTGCCGAGCTTGGCCTATGATACATACATGTATTAAAAAAACTCATATAATTAGATTTTTAATTCTATTATTGTCTTAAAAAATATTTGTTTCTTGTACAAAAGTGCAATTTTGGATTCCTTGTTAAAGGGGYTACAAGATTATTTTACATTAAAACAAATTACATTCCTTAAGATTGGATTAAAACACATTACAAGTGATTATAATCAAGGTCATATAATATGTGAGTTGCTTACCCAGGATCGTTCGTTGTCCCCGTTCAGCATGAGTGAGTGATTACAATGAAGAATTCAATGAGTTCTCTTGTCTTCTTGTCCTTGATACATTGTCAGCACTAAATGTAGGTAGCCTATGGTATCTTGAGTTGGTATACTTTATTGGAATTTTTACAAACTCCTACATCATCATGATATAAGGATTGTTTTTGGAACTATGTAAAAATTTAAAAACCTTTTATCATAAATATTTTGATGATTTCGTTGCCTACAATTGGATAGTCAAAAGAGGATTTTTGGTTTTGTTGCCTAAAAATTAAAAATTAGAACACCAATGAATTTTTTTTCTTTTAGAAGGAACTTCGTGATCTTGCCACGCTTGAGTAAGTTCAGATATTTTAAGATCTCAAGCATGGTTTACTAACATGTGCAATCTAAGATCCTTTCATATGATAATTTTGGGCTTGTGAGGAAGTTCGCCAACTTCCATTTCTGTTTCTAGCACCTAAACCACGAGCTTGCTATACTAGACAATTCCAAGAGTACTTGGGCACTATAAAATAGTGTGCTCACGTCTCATACTCGCAAGGATTGTCATTATGTTCCTTTTGCGTCGGGGAAATTCATTCTTTAAATAAGATTTGTGGCATAGCTCCCTCTAGCTTGTCCTTGCCTACAACCTATTTGACTCTAAAGGTATACTTTGAGTTATGAACAACTATTTCCTTAGAGATCCCAAAATTGGAGGGCATTTCTTGGTTCCAAACTGGCTTCACTGATACAAATTTGTTTTTGGATCCCATATTTAACCTATAATTGGTAAAGATCTTTAACCAGTACCTACCAAACAAGTTGTAGATTTCAATGGTGATTTGAAAAAGGAAAATATGGTAAGAAACTAGAATCACGATTAACCCCTAAATGTGCAAATTGCATTTTTTGGCAACATAGCAATTTCACGTAGCTCACTACAAATGAAGATTTTATTTTTTTCCTTTGAAATTTTTACACAACATGTGCCCAAGGACTCAAGGAGTACCTTAAAGGCCCAATAGTTTTCATAACTTTTGACTGCATAATTAAAGAGTTATTATATGATCTCTAATTTTCAATGCTCGGAGGGCTGCCTCGGCAGCAAAAAGAACTTCTTCCAAATTTAAAAAAAAAAAAAAATATTGAAATTGGTTCTTTAGATTTTTAATTAAGTGAAAATACTTTAATCATTCTATTTTGATCATTGAGTCAAAAGTTATGAGGAGTTTTTGTTTGGGGTAGTTAGTGAACAATTATACAATCTCTACTCTATAAAATGTTTGAAATCCATTATTTAATTCAATTTTTAATATTTTTGGAATAAAAATATAAGTAAAAGGTGTAAATTGTTTATTGCAACATTTTGACCATTGAAATTGGAATTTTTCAATTCCATAAATAAATTGTTTACAATTTAGGATTTTGAGTCATTTTCTACTTACTATTTGTTTCCTATATGTTGTAAAGTTTCAAATGATCTCAATTTTTTTGAGCATGTAGAAAATTCGGCTTGAAGAATAAATCCAAGAGTAACCACCGTTTTGGACATTTTTTCATACAAATGGGACCTTATGAAGTGTAGCTACCTTGTTTTGCAGGGCCAAAAAAATGATTTTTGTCAATTTAAACGCTAATATCTTACTATCCACGTGGTGGAAAATTCTAAAAGTTTTTCCACATCTTTTTGAACAAGAGTACTACAAGACCCTACGTTTACATGTGTCAAAAAATGTTTTTTTTCTAAAATTTGGTACTTGTATTGGAAATTTGATTTTGCTAGTCCTTGGAAGCAAAAAAAGAGTAGCCACATGGTTAGGTAGGATTGTGATACAATAATGCATGCTTGAAATCTGTACTCAATTAACCTCTCGAATAATTGCCGTAGATAATTTCTATTATACTTCCGGAAGTCGAACTCCGGAAGTCGAACTCCGGGAGTCGATGGTGAAATACTAGAAGCTTCTTCCCGAATTGGTCTAGTTTGTCGTATCTTCTGGATCAATCTAAAGAATTACCCATTGGTGTTTGAAAGAGAACTGCGAGAAGCCAACCCTAGTACGAGCTTTTTATTCCTATATGTACGTAAAGGATTTAGTATGTTGGGTAGCTTTTGCCATTTTTTTCTATCTTCATAGTTTTTTGGTGAAAACATAGTCAAATCCATTTAGGGGTTAATATACATGAAGAGATGAACTCAATTGTTTTGGATGCAACATCTAGATACAAGTATGCAATGTTTGCTTTTAGTTGACTCTTTGTAAAATAATGGTTGGAGTTGGAATAGTCACCAATGCCAAACTTAAGTGGATTAGTTGCCTTTAAATTATTGTCCTTTATGGTTTGCACTAGAACATTGCAAACTAAGGGTACTAGGGGTGTGAGCCCTGCAAATAGCACCCAAATTTCAGAATTTTCTTCTTTTTGCCTTTTGCTCATTTTTGTATTAATTTTGGTTAAAAACCAGGGAAAAAGAGTATTTCCAAACTAGTTGGAGGAAAACCCTTTAACTATGGGAAATTAGCCCTAATTATCCAAAAGCGTTCTTAAATTATTCAAATTGCTATTTTTGGCAATTTAAAATTGATAGAACCTGGATTAGAATTTGAAATTAACTTTAAATCCATTTGTGAAACAGCAAGAAAAAGTGTCAATCTGGATCTTTTGGGGAAATCTTGGCCAGAGGACTTGCGCTGGTGATGAGCAGAGGTCTTAGAAGCATTTTTGTGCAAATGGATAAATTTCCAAAAAAGAAGATTATTTCCGATCACATTGGGCAAACTGCAAGAATTCAATGGAAATTTGGCGAGACGACACCATAGTGCCACCAAAGATCAATGGAGGGCATTTAGATTACTAAATACGCCAGGAGGGCAATAGAAAGAGTCGCCTTGCAGAAATTCCCCAATACGGAAATGATTCCTCTCCGGAGGAATTAAATTGACAGATGGTAATTATTTACCATATTTAGAAAGTATGAGTTTGACATGGGACTTTGCATTTAGTCTATATAAGATTTCTAGGAGTCTTCTAAAAAATTTCATGATTTTTCAAAGTACGTAAGATGACTCCTTGGGAAGTCAACCATGTTTGCGAGCATCTAGAAATTTGTAGAAATTACCCAAGTGTTGATAAATTACCACTAAAAATTAGGATAGTTATTTTTAGAATAAATAAGCACCCACCTGAGTTTCAAAGCATTCCAACATCGGGAAGTACCGTAATCAATAACGGCTACTATTTTTAATAATCTTTACAAAATAGGAGAGAATTGACTGGTGTACAAAGCACATACGGTGTCCGAATTAAGTGAACTTGTTTTTTTTTTTACTATTTTGGACCTTACCTACAATCCTAGCTAGTCAAAACTTTGAGGAAAATTAGTTTCCAAAAGTTAGATTTTCTACCTTTAACCTAGATTTGTAATTGTTGGCTTTTGAGCACAATTTGGCTTTGGATGTAGGGGTCGAGGGTCACCTAGGCTAATTAGGGTTTTCTGAACGCAATGGCGCAATCCATTTGCCAATCGGAGTTTTTCTCCAAAAGTTAGAAATGGGACAGCAATCATGTAGATTTTGTAGGGTTAAATTTGATTTTTTTTGTTTAGGTAGTTTTAGGCAAATTGAGGGGGGAGGAGGCCTTGGGCAAGTATAAAAGACCTCCTCTTCCCCTCACTTTGCACTCCTTTCTTCATTTTCTTGTTGGGCCAACTCGAGGCCATTGTTTTCTCGCGCTTTGTTAATTACCAAATTCGTTGGTAGTGTATTAGATTTTGGCCGTTTGGACCAAAAAACTTGTTTTGAATGTGCATTAGAGCTATTTGCTCCATCTTATGAAGTTTCTGCTTACTTCAAAGGACGTGGGGGTCCCTTTGGGTATTGCCTTTGTATTATTGAGTGGTTCAAAGTCCCTTAATTGTTTTGTTTTCATTGATTACTAAGTATTGTACTAACCCCAAAGATATCCTAGCCGAATTTTAGCAATGCAGTTAGTTAGAATCCTTTGGAGCTTGAAATTAATGTGTTGAGTTTTTAGTCCTTGTTGCCTACTAACAAGATTCCAACTGAGCTTTTTTTGGAGAAGGATTTTACACCTTTGGTTGTTGCAAATCCCCCCTAAAGCCTAGACGTTGGAATTTGTGGTTCTAAGTGAGTCTATGTTATTTCGACAACGCCGGAAAGCACAACACTGCCAGCAACTGACAAACTACAGTTTAAACTCTACCCATGTAAGGTTGAACTTCTCAAATTTCATTTGATAAATTAATTGCCTTGATCAAAGGAGTGGTACAGGCTAAGCAATTTAATAAGTTTGGTAGACAAATTAGGGTTGCATGTATGTAGGGCAACCTCACATCCCAATTCCAACATCCAGTTTATCAAAAAGATGTTGTAAGCCAAGATTATTCATAAAATTTAAAAGTCAAAGTTCTAACCTAAGCTCTAGCCTGGATCAACTAAAGCTGAATTAAACCATAGCAGAATATGAGCATTGAGTAGGTGAAAATATCAGATTGTTTTAATTGAAGCTTAACTGAATGCAAGGACCAGTAGGCTTGTCAATTGGTATAATCAATTCAACTAAAAATTAAGACTCTAATTGCACAGATCAAGGCAGTTCCCTCTACCAGACCAACTCCCATCAATCTGACTCAATCCACCACAGGGCTAAAGACACTTAAACACACACCTAAACTCCCATCAATCTGACTCAATCCACCACAGGGCT
>VACF01001420.1:0-18105 GCA_006891605.1 Pleurozium schreberi | reverse complement strand
GTTTGATTTTATACGGTTACAATTCAGAAAGAATTGATACAACGTATCAAAATGTTGGCTTTTTGTTCAATTTAGAGCAAATTCTAGAAGCTTAAAAAATTCCAGAGTCATTTTGGGATTAATAGGGTCATCACCTTCATAAGGTATAAACCAAATAAATGAAGTGATCATTTCAAAGCCTTGATATTGTAACCACTATAAAATCACTTGCTATTAATCTTTGAAGGGAGCCTTATTGCACATGTGGGCCTTGGGGATGCTCACTCTAACAATTAATAAATACCCCCTAAGTTGCATAATACTAGTCATTTTTTGTAGTACTGCAAGTATTGAGGATTTGGCGAGGATTTTTAAATCCATGCTATAATCGAATAATTTTGCAATGAATGTACTATGTGCCCTCTCAATTTCAAAACAAGCAGACGTGACTATTAATTGCAATCAAAGTGAAAGATAAAAAAAAAAATAGAAGGTTGCAATAGATACAAAGTGCCACATAGAAACAAGGATAGGCTTTATAGAAAAAAAGGCTTTCTATGCAACTACCTTGCCCTCTTCATGTGTTTAAATCTATATAAGAACAACTTGGAATTCAATAGATTCAATGAAAAGTTCATTGCCTTTTGGTCATCAATCCATTCAACTTCAAATTGCTTAAAAAATTCAATTTTCAAAATACTTTTAACCAATAAAGTGGATAATAAACTAGGTTTCTTGTACTTCATTTCATTTGTTAATGCCAAAAACAAAGAAATTATCTTCAATACTAAAATGAGGTGTGAAACAAGAAAGACAAGTAATTTGGGAAAGGGATTTGTATTATGGGCTAGAGGGAGTGATCTATACCTTGTTCAAAAGATATTGATTACATTTTCTTGTCTAAATTTCTCCATGTCTAAAAGCATGACATATTTTAACCCTCTTAGGAATCAAGTTAGAAATTTTGGCAACAATGGAAAAACCACACCTAATTTAGTGTTGGTATGGTCAAACATAATTAATTGTACCTTATTAACCCTTCACCGCCCAAAAGGACCAAAAGTGACCTCACACAATCTGGAAGTCCAATTCAAAGTGCTGTAACTTTTGCATCCAATGTTTGACTTTAATCCCTAAATGCCTAAGGCCTTTTTTCAACTTCTAGGAATTTGCCATTAGATGTTTTTTCATGCCTTTAGAAGATTGTGATTTCTTGACTGTGGGAACTCTATGGGAACTCTATGAACTCCGGCACGTAAGCAATTAGATGTGGTCAAGAGATTGCCATGTCAAATAATTTTTTGGATTTTTAATATTTTTTGAACTTTACAAAAAAAATTAGTATTATTTTTTAAATTTAAATATTCTAACCAACAATGGCTAGTTCACAACAAAGGAAACAGGAAGGTGAATATGTTGGGAACAACCCCGAAACAGTCTTCCAGAGGCCTCAAAAATACATGTAATGCTCTAAATTGAACAAAAGCCAGAATTTTAATAAGATGAATCAATATTTTTTTGAAGTGTAACCGTACATATTCAATCTAGATATGTTAGAGATCACTAAGGAAAAGAAAACACAACAATATCACTTACGGATTGAAAGATTATAATGTTTGATCATGAGGGTGTTAAAATTGCAAAATTGGGTTAAAGTCTTTCATTCCTTTTTCACATGTCAAATCTAAAAAGTTGGTCACCAACAAAATATGAGGTTGAAGTACCTAACATGCATAATTCCAACCAATTTATGGCTTTTCAAAATCTACTCTAGATTTGTTTTAAATGAATTTCTAATGTGCTTTTTTCTTCAAGCTCTAGTGTATTTGAGGCTCATTTTCAAGCGCCCTCAACACCACGGAAAGTCAAGATTGCAATGGACACCCGAGCACACAATCATAAATTGAAAAATCACAAACAATCATTTTCAAAATTGTATTTTTGATGCTAAGATAAAGAAGTTTTCAAAAACATAAACTATCCAAAATACCAACTTGGTTAAGTTTCATTTAACTTTAGAGTTTTGCAAACACTAGATTTTGGTACCTCGGGTATTTAGGGGTCAATAAAACTAGTTGGAAATCTTTGCTCTCTCATTTAGTTTGTGATGTAGAATTTTCAAATCAATCCAAGATGTACTGATTTCTTGGAAGCCATTTAAAATTCACAGGTTCAATTTGAGCTCACCAAACTACATTTAGATGGTTTCATGTTTGGGGGGCTTGTATCTTCTTCATTTTATGCTCATTTTCAATCAAATTTGTTGCATTATGTTCGCTTTAATGTCTAGTTATTGTGGTAAAGTTTTCATGTCAATCCAAGTTGTTTTGAATGTTTGGGAGCGGTTCAAAGTCCAAAATCCAAGAAAGTTTTGGATGACAATAAACTGTGGCGGCTTATTTCTTCTATACACAATGTCCATTACCATTACTCCCTTTGTCTCAAATTAAGACTAGTGTTTTACAAAAGGTACAAAGATCTTATTTGAGATAGAAGGGATAATTTTTTTGTAAAGTTGCGCATACTAGTCTTCTCTATGTGGTTAAAATTTCATATCAATCCAAGAAGTTATGAGTGATTGAGAAGCATTTTAGTAGAGAAAGTTTCAAACATAGATGTGTTTCTTGCAACCTTTTGACATTTCAAAGCCATTTTTTAGACACAATGAATCAATTGAATGATATTTTCTTCGACCAATGTGTTTGTATGTTGATTTTGAATCACCTTATAGTTTAAAGTTTTTTCATTTGTATAGGTTAAGAAATCAAATTTCACCTCTAAATTTGTTTTCTTAGAAAATCGACATCTTTTTTCAACACTAAACATTATAATCTTGCAATTTGCACTGCCAAATGACTCCAAATTTGATTCACACCATCTACAACACACACTACAAGATTGTATACTTGAGATTTTCATACCTTGATAACAATTAGACTTATAACATGTCAAAAACAATAATGTTCTTAAACCGCCAAAAGCCTGGGCCTTGAGGAAAAACACCCCCCATCTCCTCCATTCCTGAGCCTACTTTTTGACCTAAAACCAACCTAATSAAAATCCAATTCTAATGAAGTCCATACACCTTTTGGAAAAATAGATACTCTCATTCCTTGAATTCCTGAAACTTTCTAAAAACAACTTTAGTGCATGTGTATGACACTAATAATTACCTACAATATTTCTAGAAAATTTAAAAAATAAATAAATTTGAATAATTTTTTCACACCAAGTTTTTCTTTAACCCTTAAACAACGCCGAGGACGTTTTGCGTCCGATGAATGGCAAAAAATCTTTCCTTGTAGGAGAGAATTGCAACTTTTCATCCTCTGTATTTGGAGTGGAAAGGGGAGATCTTTTCTAATACCTTGACTTCTAATGAGTATATTTGCCTTTTCAAAGTAGATGATGTCACACGGTATCAAAATGCATGATTTCCACGACCACCGGTCCATCCTTCAAGGGTTAAAAGGCTCCAAAACAAATGAGTCAATTATGAATCTTAAAGACAAAAGAAGGCAAATTTCTTAAGGGACCAAGAACAGGTTTGGTTACCTTTTGTAAGTTAACCCTTGAACACCGTAGCAAACATTTTGCATCCAATGAATGATAAGGAATCAAACTGTACAATAGATAACTACAACTATCCATCTCCGGAATTATAAGTGGAAATGGAAGATCTCCTAGAGTACTTTGACTTCCAATGACTACTTTTGGATTTTCTTAAACTACACTAATGATGGTAAATAGTGTTACCCATACTAATTGATTTAAAATAGCCATAAGTTTTTACTCATGATGAATATTTTTGCTGAGTGCATGGATCCTAATAGTACTATACCTGGGGAAACTTTGTACCTATAGCTGGAAAAAATATTCATCATGAGTAAAAACTTATGGCTATTTTAAATCAATTAGTTTAGTTAACACTATTTACCATCCTATAGCTAGAAAAAATATTCATCATGAATAAAAACTTATGCGCTTGGCAGCACGATCCCTTGCGGTGACCTTCTGAGGGCCCGAACCTCCAGAGCTTTTCCTTCCCAAGCCCAAACCAGGCTTAGCAGACCTGTCCTTCGAACTGTCGTCTAGCCAGTCACGTTTATGCCCTAAACCCTTTGCCTTCAGAGGCCTTTCAGCCTCAATATTGTTCCCATTTTGTTCACCTGAAACCTCGAGCTCCTGTGACCCCAAAACGTGGAAATTGTCAAACACGTCAATAAATAGACTTTCGCAAAAGAAATCTACTTACCAGCATCCTCCGATACTAGTTATACCAGGCAGGTCCATAATGTCATCATACAGCGTTGGTGGCAATACAAGACGACAAACAACGAGTGCACACTTCAATCCTCAATGCAAGACCGTTGTGTATACCTTGCGCAAGAGAGCATTCACACGAGCCTCGAGATGCGTAGACCGAGGCAGAGATGTCTCTCCAGCAGTAGCACCTTGCGGAGCCAATTTGTCAAACAATGAGAGTCTCTCATCCAATCGTATCTTCTCCCAGTTGCCAAGTCCATGATAGTAGACACCCAACAATAGTCTTGCGTCATCAACTACGAAGATACCACAGGAGAAAATCAGGATCCCAGTGCTTCCAGGCGCAGACCTATAATCAGTACCACTGACTGGAGACGAAACTTTACACACGAAAAGTATTGAGTGTAATCATCTGATAAGGGATACAACCACTAGGCCTATATAACCAAATGCTAACCCTTCAAGACTTGACAGTAGAGCAATAAAGGAGGTAAGATAATAAAGTCGAACTATTTGGTACCTTGACTCCAATCGCACACTTTTGACCACGATGGTACTCTGGGATGGGACTTAAGTCGAAATTGAGCAACTGGATCTTTGAAACGCTTTATACGTTTCCCTAGAAGAGTCAACTCTTTAATTCTAGTTAGCACATCTTGTGCTTTGACAGGTACCCCCAAAAAATCCAGAACAGCTGTCTGCACACAACAGAGGGCAAAAAGTCATGTAAGTTCACAATGCTGTCGACACATGCTTAGGCCGAATGATCGACAGAATAACCGTGAACTTGCGTAAGAGGCCCCAGGCCCCAGCAGTAAACAGCCCAACGGCCATATGAAAAATGCATTCTAATAATAAAGAAATCAACAACCTAAAAATAGTTTTGAAGTGCTCCGTGAGCTGGCTCCAATGCACTTTGGACCGCTCAATCTCACCCTCCACACTCATGCCCTTCCCCACTCTCCTCCTTCYTCCCACAGCTCAWGCTCTCGGAGCGTGCAGAAAAAACCCGCCGYAGAAGAAGAGGTGGCTGTATGCTCCTTTCAGATATTAATGTAATAAATTGGTATGCGATTGCAAGATTTCATACCTTGCTATCAGCTCCTGCTCTACGCACAGCATCTTTACAACCATTGACAAGTGTATCCCATAGCTCGGACTGTGAACTAGTGGTAGTTGCTGCCACCGCACCTCCTGCCTCCTTTGCTATGAGCTTTATCCTACTCAAATCTCCAAACTTTTTCACCTGTGCATACATCACAACAACTTGCTTTGGTACAGATGAAAGATGTCAAACGACACAAAGATATTGTCTATGCGTTACTTTAAAATAAAATCTCCCACACCTGACTCTGAACAGAAAGCACACATTCAATGAGAAATGAAACGTTGACAAACCGCTTTGATGAAAGAGTTGGCTTCCTTCTTTGAGAGAACCCCTCCTCGCCACTCAGCAGCACGGGCGGTAGCTCCCTCAATTTCAGATGGAGCCACATATGCGTTGCTAGATTTGGATCCACGCTTGAGGACCTTTTCTTTGACAGCATCTCCTCGTCGTCGCTTCCGATCCCTCCCTGACCCGACATCTTCAGAATAATTACGCACAGTTCTYGCCACACGAGGTCCTGACACGTCGACCTGTACGGGAACAGCCTGGACGTGAAACAAGGCTTCACAGCCTGTTTGATTTATGATAAAAAGGAAAGAATGTAATTAAGGGAAGAGTAAGAATGTACTGCAGAAGTTGTATTTTAAAAGAGCCCTGAACCGTACTTCTGCYTGCATAGCTGCATCTGCCGGAATCAATCGACTCCAGAAAGTGGCATCATCTTCTGTATTGTTGAAATTCGCAACCTATAAGACAAGAGAATCACAGATCAGAAGACACATAAGGTACCAGCATATGAACTCAAGGACCGATTTTAGTGTCCGGACTCACGAGCCTTCATTAGTGTGGTCCGAATCAAATAAGTCCTCAAAATATAACTATAAAGGACTTCAAAGTGGCTATCAGTACCTTGAATGCACCTAGGAGTTCATTACCCTCTGCATCCACTTCAGCTGTTTTCGTCTCCACTTTCTCAGCCCGGGCCAAAATTTCATCGATGTCCATGTTCTCAAGCTTGCTCTTCTGATCCTCCTCATTCTTGTCATCCTTAAACAACTCCTCGGCACCAAATCGTAGAATAGCAGCTAGCTCATTCTGCAACAAGTATTGACAATTACTATTGCCCAAAGCTCTTATAACCGACCAAGAACACAATTTCCACAACATAGGAAAATATTTASAGCAGCGCAGAACAATAGCAAAACAATTGGAAAACCTCTAGCAACTGATTGGCATATCCAACRATTAAGGATGCACTATTMCCAAAAGTTTTGGTAAAAAGAAAAGAGAAAATTTTTAATGGCAGTCAATACCTTGTCAAACCCTGTTCCCTTCTTCGCTTCCTTTTTCTCCAATCTACCTTGGGCGTTGAGCTTCTGAATGACCAAGTGATCCAAAACCTGATACAGAGAACACATAGAAGATGACAAATCAATGAGAGTGGCTGGCAGGATTTGAGAACGAGCTCAAGGCCCCACCGTGTAACTATGCTGAGATGAAACATCAGCCAAAGTTTTCAAGTGAGACAGACGATACCATCTTCTTCTTCGCCCGTTCAAGAATGTCCTCTTCCACACTCCGACTAGTAACAAAACGATATATATTCACAACATCGCGCTGCCCAATTCGATGTGCTCTACTCATCGCCTGCAGATAACAAAGATCTCAGCACTTCAAA
This sequence comes from Pleurozium schreberi, assembly GCA_006891605.1. Taxonomy (NCBI): domain Eukaryota; kingdom Viridiplantae; phylum Streptophyta; class Bryopsida; order Hypnales; family Hylocomiaceae; genus Pleurozium; species Pleurozium schreberi. The sequence goes on along the minus strand of VACF01001420.1, from coordinate 11,074 downwards.
GTTTTACTTCATATAATGTTCAAACCAACAACTGAAGAACCCTGATCACCCGCTCACAACAAGYAATCGRCGAAGGGACACAYATGTACAGTGATWCATCAGCTGAGCTCTAGAAAAAAAACCTGGAGATCGTTCTGGGGATTCCAATCCGAGTCAAATATAATAACGGTGTCTGCAGTAGCAAGATTGATCCCTAACCCACCAGCCCGTGTGGATAGCAGGAAGCAGAAATCATCACTTCCAGGGGCATTAAAGTGTTCCATAGCTTGATGCCTCAAATCTGATCGTGTACTACCATCTAGACGCTGAAATTGGAACCCTCGCAAGCTGAGGTAATCCGCCAAAATATCTAGCATTTTCACCATCTGAAACAGCAGTACAACCCTCTGTTATATGGAGATTACCACAGTAGTAGGTCCAACTCCATTTCCTTGCTAACATCATGTAGCTCTGCCTGCAAGACAAAAGGTTCAGGAGAAACCATATCACTCACTGCAAAAAAGTTCCCCAGCATAAGAGATCCTATAACCAGGYTCTCTGTAAGAAAGAACATTCATTATACACTCTGTACTCTAAAAAATCAGAATTTTCAATGTGCAAGTAGATCAATTCTGAGTTCAAAAATCAACAAGGAACTTCACAGACCATCAAAACACTTTTCCCCGAAGGAGAAAAATACAGCTCGAACATCTTATGGGGTAGATAGCAAGAACATATAGAGGTAACAAGGACACAACGGCTGATAAACAAGCAACAGCAGAAACAGCAAACCAAAATGTACCTCCTCGGGGCTGAGCATCTGACGAACTTCTCTATCCTCCTCAATCTTCTTCATATAATTCAGCACTTTCTTAWATCCACTAAGCTAGACATATCACCACATTGTCAACAWGRAAACTGTTAAAAAATAGACCTGGAGAAATCCAAGATTGTCAAATGCAAATTAAGCTTTGGCAGGCACAAAACTGATCTACTCACCCGAGATACTAAAAGCATAGTAATGGCAATTCCCGTAAGTGATGACTTTATATAACTTTCTACAGCTAAGATGAGGATACATATSATAACAATTGTGCTGTTCATTTTCACTGACCGGTGCAAGCTCCGAGAGTAGCATCCATTGGCAATGGAGATACGACTGGCCTTTCCATTTTATATAAAATTCCTGATCCTCCCAGATAAGTTCGGCATGAGGATCTGTGTCCAGCACAAACGGCTCCGCATGACGTCCCTCATCAGCTTCTGCCTCAGCAATCCCTTTAGGTTGATGCCACAATACTCTTTCAATGGCATCTCCATTGTCCTCCTCCTCCTCTAGCTCCTCAGCTACTACCTGAAATGACCCCAACAACCTGGTACYTCAAAAATGATAGAATCTCTAAGAACGAACTTTGAGGTTGGCCTAAACAACTGGAGCTTCAGAACTTCACATCMRCCGAACACAGWTCTGAAAGTAATTCTCAATTACGATCACGAAGTCCATGACATGCAGGAATATATACCATTAGGAGAGTAGATTCGCTGTAAACCAGTTAATACTAGTTAAAACCACTTATCGCACAAGAAAAATCAAAGAGCAATGCAATCTTGACAAATAAGCAGTGCTGGCAGATTGGCCTCAAGAAAAAGTTGACATGACCGACTCTAAACATCCTCATTGCAAATAATTTAAATTCTTTACAAGAACTTGTTGAAATTCAAAGTGTCACAAATTAACAACGCGATAGAAGTAATGCACGCCCCAGGCGATAATCACTTTTGTCATGCCGCCCATGCGACAGAAAGCAAGCCTAAATTCSTACACAAAAATGCAATAAGAAAGTAATTGCAGAGCAAAAGTTCAAACCTTAAGTCGCTTCTGTTCCTGCTCATCCTCCGATTCCTCACTCTCATCTTCAGCATACGACTTCCTGGGCAGCGCTCGGCTTGACGTTCGAGTGCGGGCTTCCCTAGCAGATGCATCCCTATCCCTCTTTGAAGTATGAGCTGGTCCTGATAGCTCCTGTCGTTTCCTACGACTTGAAGCACCAGTTTTCCGCTGCGGACGACCGTAGCTTGAATCTTCCTCACTTTCTTCCTCGTCACTGTCTTTTGCAGAGGACTCATTATCACTGCTGGAAAATGAGCCTTGAGCTCCAACTCTTCGGGAACGAATAACCCGTGTCCGATTATTATTGACAGCAGCTATTCGAGTAGTTTTGCGCTTGCGGGATTTCCTTCCCTTCCCATAGTCATCATCACTTTCATCAGACAGATCTAGGCTCTCATCCGAMTCTTCTTCAGAAAACTCGACCTCGCTATCGTCCRCACCATCATCCACCTGYCAGATRTTCAAGTTCAAATACTAGGGTTGGTGGCCAATTATAACTGACACAAGGACCAACTTCAGCCTCCAACCTCGAGCACAATAGGYTCCTTGGACATTTGCAGTATTCGGTTAAAAATCACAGGACTACAGAATTCCAATATTCAAATAAGAGTAAGTTACACAGGYAAATACGTTCATAAACACAAAGATGATACAACTACAGTCATCTAAGGATGAATSCACTAAGAAACACTTACATGCATTCCACCTCGACTCGAAGCTCCATCTGTGGGGTCAAAGTCCGAGTCTTGTGGATCATCGGCAGCTGTGTAATCCAAGTCGAAAAATATCTTAAAAAAACGATATTCCCAAATATATAATAAGTGAGATTGTTCTCTACGTAAAAATCTAGCAGCAGTAAAGAAAGTAGAATGCAAAGCGGACTGAAACATATAAAAAAATGTAATGATTAAGACAACGTTATGCACATCTACGTAAGAATTAACTGGAACTGCTCCTAAAGCAGGAAAACAAGGGCCTACTTGGCTACAACACTGTCCATTTATCGTCATTTCACAACTAAAACTAGTACCACCGATGGCAAAAGCAGAGGGCGAATCTGTCCCAGAAAATATTGCAGACGTTAATATGGCGATCACCCAAAAACATCGGCGTAATTAAGCTGACAAAATTTGAGAAAAGAATCTACAAGCGAAGAAAGAGTAATAACCCTTTAAACGGAAAGGAGTTGGAGCGAGACTGTAGGACCTGATGGGTTGCTAAATAAAACATAGCGTTTCCAGTAAAATGCAAAATAGAGCAATGCTCTTCTCCATGACTCCTAATTATGAACAAAAGGAAGCAGAACTCACGATCTTCATCCTCCTCTTCCTCTTCCTCTTCCTCTTCTTCCTCTTCATCTCCCACTTCTGGTTCTGGAAACTTCTCTTGCCTGATTGGTCTCGCTACTGGCCTTCGAAGTACCGAACACTAATGATGTTAAATAGTGTTAACCACACTAATTGATTTAAAACAGTCATAAGTTTTTACTCTTAATGAATATTTTTACCTACTATAGGTACAAAGTTTTCCCAACTATAGAACTATTAGGATCCATGCACTCTGTAAAAGTATTCATGAAGAGTAAAAACTCATAGCATTTCTAAAATAGTTAGTATGGGTACACTATTTAACATCATTAGTGTAGTGATGCTAACACCTACCCATGTGGTAGCAGTAGTAGTACATGTGAAGTGCTTGAATTACTTACAACCAAAGGAAGTTAGTTTTTCTAAAATTTAAAGATTTTGCAATCCGTAGCACAATAATCTCAAACCTACAATGATTACAATTCATCAAGTGTTCTCTTGAAAAGATTGATACCAACACCCATTATGTGTAGTGCACCAATTTATGTGTGCAAATTTGTTTAAAGTAACTATAAGTAAAATCACACACATAAGCAATTTAGCGCAATTTCCATTATTATATTAAAAAACTTTTTGTGGGGTCTTGTTGTTAGTCAAAAAATATATCCTAGGTTATCTTTAAATGCACTTTTGGGACACCAGATGAATAAATTGTGTATTTTCAAAGTGTCGAAACTAGGCGTTTCTAAAGATGATCATAGCTCTCATGAATAGTGGGAGACTAGGAGTACATTTTAGGCAAGAATCTAGTGTGATCAATTTCATAAAGCAATCGAAATCAGGTGTAATTATCTTATGAAGTGTTTGAATTACTTGCAAGTAAGGACAACCTTATACATAGAGGGCAACCCAATTTGTTATATAAGAGGCCCCAAATCCTCACTTGTAATTGGACAAAAGGCTTAAATCAATCCAATAGTCTTTGAACCTAGAAGCGAAGCCAATTAGGTGGAATGAATTTATTATTCAAAAAAGACATAATCTAATATGGCCTAAGCTCGATGAATTGGGTGCACCAAGAATAGAAGGCCAATTCTTGTCCTCAAGGCCACTGTTAGATTTCGATTAAATTTATAGTACATTATTTTTTCAACAAATCAAATATGTTGGATTTTGCACAATCAACATCAAGAAAAATTGCCCTAACTTCTATGAAAAGAGAGGGAGAGGGGTCTGATTTTTTGTTTTGATTGAATTAGCTAAAGCTTCTTTACCTCAAGGCCTTTAAAAGTGGCAGAATTGGCCCATGTTATAATCTTATTCTATAGAGTTGTTGAGGACAGCCTTAAGCCTGAAAGGGGCTGAAATTTTGTGCAATCAACCTCAAGGGGACTTGGTTCCATCGCCTCCACCTCTAAGTTAGGTGTAAAGCAACCTYGAGTTTCTATTTGTTAGAAAAAATTTCAATTGAACCTGCACATAACATTCAGTAGCATGCTTTAGCACTGCCTTGGCTTAGGGTAGATGGTGTGGAATATACGAACTCAACAGCCTTCATTTGTAGCTAATTGGACATGTGGAGGATGTAAAGGATGTTGGGTGTGGAATATTCCGCACTATCACTGTAGAGCAGGGGTTTTTTTTCTAGCGATTTGGGGCAAAATTGCACCAAAATTTTGACCCTGGCACCAAGCCTATAGAAAAAACCTAGAGGAAAAACACTTAAAATCGCTTATACCCATGCGCGGTCTTGGGTCCTGGTGCAATTTCAACGTGAAACAGTCTTCCTCCCAGACACGACGTCGCCAGCCGAAACCGCGTGGTCACTTCCCGCGCGTCTACTCTGCAGCCGCATTAGCTCCACAACGTCCTGTTCTTTCAATTTCGAGTGCCACCTTCTTTGAGCTTCTCCCAGTCTTGAAGGCCACTCTCTCTTGGTCATTGAATTGTGTTGTCGCCACCTCCATTGTCTGGTTGAGGAGCGAAGTAGCCCACTCCGCGATGTGTTATTGTCCTGTGTAGCCCACTCTGCGATTGCGTAGGTTTTGAAGGAGCCAGCACTAATTTTGTAGGACGTGCTTGAAGCCAACATGAATTGCAATTCTCGTAGGGTGCGGCTGCATTTGATATCTTTCTGTGAAATTATGTCGCGCCATCAAATGTGCCACCGTGTAGGGCGTAGGGTTCAAGCGAGGAGGGTCATTGCACTGGATTTATGTGGGCGGAGAAGTGGAGAGCTTGTGATTTCTACAGCGTGCTTGCAAGTATCCTCCTTGCAATTTGCTGTTGCTGTCACTTTTCTTTGCGGGGCGATTTTCGTCAATCACATTGTTGAGTTTGCAGGGCGATTTTGGATGTGTTTGTGTTTTCCTGCGTGTTGTGTGTGTGCATCCAATTGCTTCAAGGTTCGGGAGGTGCAATGGTGGACTTCCCTTCCAATCCCCCCGACATCGGATTTGGAGTAGCAGCGAAGATGACACTCACGAGGAAACTTGCGGTGAGGCGGCAGCGAAAATTAGCCCGATTGGAGAAAGAAGCGAAGGCAGCGGAGCGAAAGGCAGCCGCATCCAAGCGCGTACTGGAGATAGAGRCCAAGAAGAGGGCAAAAACTGGCGCAACGATGCGCACTTACTTCACGTCCAGTCGTAACTCCTTCAATTGCGATACGTTGCAATCCAGCAATGGTGGTGAGGAGCCATCTTCGACTGTGCAATTGACCGATACAGACATTGGAACCTCGCAGTCGATGGACACCGAGGTCCTGCTTTCCTGCCCTGCTGTCGTTCATGTCTCGGACAAAGAAGGCACTGACGAAGATTTAGACTTTAGTGCCGATGACATGGTGGACTCGGACGATGATGCGTTCATGGACCCCCCGGCTCGTGGTGGCAAGAAAAGAAGGAGCGGAGATCTGAAGGCAAAAGGAGTGTCTAAGACGACGTTGACGATCCAGAAATTGAAGAAGAACTACGACTTACAGAGGAGATTTCACAATGAGTGGGCAGCCAAGGAACCGTGGTGTGAAGCAATAGTGGCGGAGGACGATGCAATGCACGTTGTTTGTTGTAGACCCTGCTCGTTAGTTCGTGGAAAACCTGTCCACATGGCTCCAAAATGGGACACGATTTCCAAACACGGCCAGAGGCAAATCCACAAAAAATGTATGGCTTTGTTCGCAGCTCGTGGTCCTATGTCTGTAGGAGAGCAAATTCAAGGATGCAGCTCGATGGAGTTGAGGAAGAAAAAAGTCCAGTTTGCGACTTTGTTCCATTTGCTCGTAGTTGGACGGCCAATGACAGAGTTCAAGTCTCGATTCCAGTTGTATGAATTCTTAAACGTGCCAGAGTTGCCTCGCAAACATTGGGCTGATGGGTCTGGCTGGGTGATGGCAGAGCACCTGTATGACTTCGTGAAGCAAAAAATCAAGGCACTTGTGAGTAGTGCCTCTTATTTCGCGTTGTTAGCAGATGAAACAAGTGCTTGCGACAATACTAGTTGGATCGCTACTCACACATATGTCATGATAGACTGGTGCCACGTTCCTTTGCTGCTTACGATTCGGAAGATGGAATCCAACGGTGCCACGGCTAACAATTTGACTACTGTGATTATGGATGCTTTGAGTGTTGGAGGGGGAGTGAGTGACGCCGAAATTGGAGACAAGCTGCTTTGTTTTGGCGCAGACGGCGTCAGTAGCTTCCAGGGCACGAAGATAGGCGTGACAGCGCAAATTAAAGGTAAGTTTGCTCCTTTTGCAACAGGAGTTCATTGTTGCTTGCACCGCCTGAATCTGGCGGCCCAATCCCTCTCTTCGATGACAGTCATGCATGCGGTGGAGCACGTGCTCCGCACGACCCATTCATACTTTCGGCACTCTCCTAAGAAAGCGGCAGAGTTTAAAGCTTTGTCGCAGCAACTTGAATCGAAGGGTCTGAAGATGCTCAAAAACGTGAAAACACGTTGGATGAGTTGCTTGCCTCCAATCCAGAGGCTATTGGCGAAGTACAAAGTTGTGATCGCGATGATGGTAGCCGACAGGAATGACAAAACTTGGGGGCACAAAGCACGGGTGAGACTGTACGTGTTGGATGTTTGCATTGAATCGCTGAAATGTAAACAAAATTTTAAGATGTGAATCCTGAAGCAATTCGGAATTACTAGCAAAGTAGCCCAATTTACACTAAATCTGAATCCTTTGTCGCCACTTCCTTCAACACTGAAAAATGAGAGGAAGCCACTTTCGTCAAATGCATTCGCAAAAAATTAATTTGAAGCCAGCAAGTTTTGTGCGGAAATGACAAAATTCGTACTACGAAAGCCACATGGCCTGCCCCTAGAAGGAGCTTGGTGATAACCCAGCACCCTGCCCAAAATGAAAAAAAAAACCTGCTGTAGAGACCATGCTTGCTACTGAATGTTATGTGGGACAAACCAATTAAATCTAAGATGAATAGTAAGTTATATTTGAGGCCCAATAATTTCAAACCCACAGTAATTCCAATTTTTATGCAGTCTAGAAGAGATTGACACTAACAACAACCTTCCCTTGCAGGAGCCGTCAATTCTTGCTTTCAGACATGTCAGCGAAGTGTCTAAATTACTTGCAGGGAGGGTCATTGGGTGGGGGCGTGCTGTCAGCCTCAGCTTTGCACACGTAATTGGAGTATGATTACGCAGAGCAATATATCGTGCCTACAAACTGGGCCCCGCAGGCTAGATTTACAGCTGGGGAAAACGCAGGAACTTTTTATTTTTGCACAATTTTTTTTTGCAATTTCTGAATTCAGATTTGTAATAAGAGACCCCAAATTAGCTGGGTGAGATTTCGAACATACTCTAGTGACGGCAAAATATAGGGGACTTTTATTTACTTTTTACCCTCAAACATTACCCTATGGGGCTCAGTTCATGGGCACGATTAATTGCTCTACTATGATTACGTAAAGAATTAATTGTGCCAATGGTGGGGCAATTCTAACAAATATCTAAGGTTAAACCACCCATAACCGATTGAATAAGGAATTGTCGACAAATCTATAGTGGAGTAGTGTAGAGCAAGGCACATATTTTCAAAAGTGCAATGATAGAAATCACTGGGATCACAAAAACTTTGGAAATTTAATTGCTTGAATTGAAATTAATACAAATTTTGAAAGGCATAAAGTGCTTTAAACCCACAACCTCTTCCAATTCCGATCATTCAAGAACCACATTCAATTGAAGTTCTGAATTAAATGTACACCAATAATTTAATTTTGACCACAATGAGTTTACTCCCATTTTGCCAGCTATGGATTCATTACTTTCTTTGCAAGTTTATTGTTTTCAAGTTTGTGCAAAGCGATATTGCCAGTGTGTGAGCACAAAGTTATGAGCCTATGAGCCTTGAATCTAGTTGTAGATATGGGTCATTGCAAGAAACACTGTGCATTTTGTGGACACTTTTGCAACACGCACTCTTGTTCTCTACTATAACTTTTGAATAATGAATCCAATGCAAAAAAACAAAAAAAAACGTTTCTAGGTATTGTGATTGCAATTGTATCCCTTATTTTTCAAAATTTTAAAATCTATGAGTGCATGAGCCTAGCACAAACCTTTGCCTTCAAAGGATTAATGACCCCCAATGACACCATTCATTTGGCTCATTGTTGAATAATTCTGTAAGAGAAAGATTTTGGCTTTTTTAGAATGATTTTCTTTTATTATTTTTCAAACCAGATTATTATTTTTAACCTCTCCAATGCACACTTTGAGTCAAAATTGTGAAAAGCTATCATTTTTTAGGGCAATGAAAAAACATAAACAAAGTTTTTTTTCCAAATCTCAAACGTAAATATTTGTTCTACATTACTAAAAGAATGGGTGGACATTCTTCAAAAACTTTGGCTACACAAAATGAAAGATCATAATGCTTGAAGTTAGAAAAAAAAATTTGGCCATAACCTTTTAGGACCGAGCTTAACCGTTTTGGTCATTCTAATTCAAAATTTGGAAATAATTAAAAGCCAACATTCCACCTCAAATCAAGGTCTAAAAAAATAGGAGGGCATGGAAATTGTGCATCTAACAAACCTATGTATAGTGATTTTGAATGAATATTGAATCTAGAGGGAGGGAATCTAAGTGAGACAATAGGGAATTTGAATCTTACAAAATGTTCCATTTGTCCGTAGATTCACGTAAAACCAAAGCAAATCATTATTAACAAGATAAGTTTACATTACTTCCATGCTCCCAAATTGGGGAAAAAGCCCAATTTATTTGATTTTGTACTTTGTAGACCAACTATGATTTGAGTGCAAATGAGTCTAAAAAAAGCATCTTAGGCCCTAAAGGGCTAATTGCCTAAAAAAACCAACAAACCATTTCACCTCCTCCTAGAGCAACGACACTAGCATGTGAGCATAGAAATGCAAGCCTATGAAATTCGAGCCTAGATGTAAGCATGTATTCAACAACTATTGAAAGTATTTATGACATACATACCTATACTACAAGTATCCTATAACCATGGAAGGTGCTTGTAACATAGGTACCTATAATATAAATATACTATAATCATGGAGGGTGCTTGTAGTATAGGTACCAATAACATATGAGCTTAGGGTTCTAAGCTCATGGGCTCAAGATACTAACAAACGTGCTCCTAGAGTGATACTTTTATACTAAACATGGTGTTTTTTCCACTTGCATCTTGTATCATGTAATTTAACTTATATATCACCCAAATTTCAAAATTAAAAGAGGAGTTATGTACATATTTCCTAAATTAAATCTGCCGAAATTGTCTAAAAATTTCAAGCCATYATAACCTTTGATTCTGACAACTGCTCGAAAAATAAATTTTTTCTTTCTAAGGGGATAAATGATCACACTTTTTGTCAAACTTTCATAAATATCCGACCCACAATGACTTTGTGCATAACTGTCCAAAATCTCTTACTTACGTTATTTTAGTCACCTACCCTTTTTAGGGCACTAAAAAAATAAAAAAAGTGATTTTTTTCAAAATTCAATCAAGCAACATTGTACTAGAGTACTATGGGAGTGTGGAAAAAATTTCAAAAACTTTGACCACACAAATTGAAAGATTTTAACATTTGAAGTTAGAAAAAGATGTTTTTTTTCCAACCTTGTTTAACAAGGCCAACAGACTTTAACTCCTCCTATAGTGAGATTTATTCATTACACATGGTCAGTTTTTTTTACATTTGCATCACATATCATGTAAATTACACATCTCCCAAATTTCAGCTCTAAATAAAAAGTCTTGTGCATGCTGCCCAAGTTGCTTGAAAAGTTCAAGATAGCATGACTTTTGACCCGGGCACCCAATTAGAAAAAAATTAAACATTTAATAAGGGGGTATATGCTTATACCTTGTGTCAAAGTTTTGTGAACATTTGATCGAAATTAAATTCATAGGAACCTTTCCGGATTATCAATTCTCTATTCAACAAACAATTAGTTTTTAGGGATTAAATATATGAAGACCCTTCCACCAACTAATGAGATACTCACCACCAGCCCTTGGAGATCTACCAAATTTATAGGTACTAACTTCAATTTTTCATTAGCAAGGCCCAACAATTAGCATGGAAAGGGTGAGGACCATTAGTGGCCTTTGTGACATGCATATTAGAAACTTCCATTACTAGGAGGATGTATCCTCGAGGTTTTTACTTAGTGATGCCGAAAGACACAAATTGTTATTTTTTATTTCTACGATCCTTTAGGAATGGATGCATTTCTTCATTGAACTATCTAAGGTTGCTAGGACGGATGAATGGGACGGGGTATTCACCTAGCAAGGAGATCCGCTCCTAGTGGTCATTTGGAACATCCTCCCTCCATTGATAATTTGTTCTGACTCCATCTCCAAAGCATCTCCCTC
>VACF01001419.1:0-14202 GCA_006891605.1 Pleurozium schreberi | reverse complement strand
TTTTCTACACAAAGCAAGAAATTTTGTCATTCATAATCTGGAAGCAGTGGGTACATATGGAACTCACATGGAACCTGAACTGTAAATGTTTTATAGTTGTCTTGAATGTCTTATAAAGGATTCCAGAAGTTCATTGTTTTTTTAAAATGCACTACATTTTAAGCCTTTTAAGAAATCATGTTCCCAATTGAATTATATTGTTGAAGGTTTTTTTCAATATGTATTTTAATTTTGTCAATTCAATTATCATGTTGTCTATGAAAATGTTAAAGAATTTTTTCCCATTTTTTATTTCATTTTCATTTTTTATATACTTTTTTATTAATTTTTCAGCTTCAAATTTTTTATAATGTCATTGGATTTGTTTTATAGAAGTATTCACTTATAAATAGCATAATTGAATTTTACTTATTTCAATAATAATTTCATGTAGGTCTCTACTACTAGATGGTTATTTTGTTAAATCTTTTTTTATTACCTTTTATATAATTAGGTTTTTTTATTGTAGTGTATGTTCTTCAGCTGTACAGAATGTTGTCATGTGTACTTTTATATATATTTCATACACATGTGTTCAAGCAACACTTCTCTTGTTTCATTCTCTAAAAGAGAGGTTGTTTTTATCCAAGGTAATGGGATTGTTGCTATGTTACCTATGTATTGTAGTATCTTTTCATGTCTTCTATAGTATACTTAGGACCAGCATGACGTACTCGAGGGTTTCTAAGTGCGTATATGGTAAATTTCATTCTCATTAAGCATGGGACAACAAATTTTTCCAAACCTACAGTTGATAGACAATATGTTGCATTTGTATTGTTTTGTATCTTATGAAAAGTGCAACGCAAATTTTTGTTTCCTACTCCTAAACTTTGAAGTTATTGCAACTAGTTTTTACTTATTTTTTGTTCAACCTTGAAGGTCCTACATGTGAAGAATATGTTGTTGATGGCTTTGAAATAACAAATGTTAACATTTATGACGGAGATTTATTTGTTCAACACTATGAAGACATAAAGAACTAATTCAAGTATTGTCATACATCGTTTACAATGGAATAATCCTGGACATGTTGACATTGCATCAGGTTTTGAGTGATCTATGAAAAGTAGTGATTGAAGTACAGTTCGGTGCTACGGATACGTATTTGAAGTATTCATTTGAATACGTGGCAACTGAGGAACTGAACGTAAACTGAAACTTGTGCATAAGGTATTACAGACAAAACATGAATTATGTTGGCAGTTTTCAAAATATTGTGTGGGGAAACTAATTTTTAGTTCAACATCTATGTGATGAAGTTTTTTTTTGCCTAGAAGTGAGATTTTTTTTTTTTTAAGCATGCAGTGAAGGATTTTGTCAATTTCATTTAAAAAATCGAAAAAACCCACTGAAGATTGCAATGGAGTCCACCCTACGTTTGTAGATAATGAAATCCTCCAATGTTGTGGTTAGTTGCCAATTTGTTCTGTTGATGTGTTATAATTCATCTAGAGGAAATGTTAGTCATGTTCAATATCCAAGCATTTTATGGTGTGTGATAAATTTTCCCTAAACCTGCAATTACAAATTGTATGTACTAGTAGTAGACATAAAAAGCGTTGCACTGCTTATGGACAAGCTTTGCATAATTTTAAACAAATGAGTGGCCAAGAAAATAAGCTACTCGTTGGTAGTGTTATGTTAGAAAACATAATTATGTACACAAGAAGATTGAAAACTCTAGAGGTGGTTTTTCATAGTGCAATATAATGTACCACACCACGCTGTCCATCGTCTAGTGAAACCTGACAATTTAGTCTATGAATATTTATTGTATAACAGGTTACGTAAAATCTATTGTTATAGAGGACTAGAAGTGATGAACATTCATTTTATGGCCTATGATTTAAAATATGGGTTAATTGCTATGTTCAATTGTATGACATATTTTTAGAACTATGGCATGATGCGTTCATTATAAAGGCATGTATTGCATGCATTTTTGTCATTTTTATTTTCATTTTTGAAACAAAGATATTAGGTATTCAGTAGTAGTTTCATGAACTATATGAGGACTTTGTTTTTATTCCTTGTTTTATCAAAAGGTGAAGGTAGTGGGTTTCATGTTTTAAGAATCTCATATGCAAATTCTACAAAAAAATGAGTTTACATAATTGTGAAGCTCTACAAATATGTGCTGGAGCATTTACAATTATTTGACTTTTTTATATTGAACTTTTAATATTTGTTGTTGTGCAGTATACAATGGCTCCTAAGGTGCATTCGACGTGGYTGGAACATGGATGGTGGATGGAAGCAAACGGAACAAAGAAGCCTGTGTTGTGGATTACGGATTTTCCAGTTGAAGATGGACGATATTGGAGTATTGTAGGTACTGCATATGGAGTTATTGAAAGCGTTGCAGGCACTGCCAATGGAGGACTAACTGTGTCAGTGACCAATACTGAAGCAATCTTCGAAAAGTACAAACTCAAGAAGAAGCTTATGATGGCACCTGTACCACCACAACTCGTCCTAGTTCTCTCTCCCATACATAGTTTGAAGACGTTGGTAAAATTCTGGAAGACTATGCCCGATGGCGTGAAGGTTGTAAGAGAAGAGTCTGTTACAAAATTCAAGCAATCAAGCCCAGAACAAATATTCAGAGTACGTGCTTATTGTGTAGAGGCGCGAAGGTATGAGGAGTTGCGAAGAAGTGATCCTACGGCTGCCCAAGAGCGGCYTCCCCCTAGAGAACCTGAGGATACAGATGAATTGTACCGGCTTTATGCAGCTTCATTACAAGAGAATTGGGTCCCGGTAGCAGAACGGAACCGAAAGCGTGTTGTTGTCGAAGAAGAAAGTATAGGCCATTCGGAAGAAGAGGATATTTCTCGAAGGCAAAGAGGACATCGTCAACGTCTTCTATCAGCAACAGCTAATGTCGTAGGAGAACATTCAAGAGAGGATGACACTGAAATGCATGAGGAGGAGTTAGTACAAGAGACTGCTCCAATTAATGCACCTTTGGTTGAAGYGGAGGCAGCAGAAAAATCTTTGCAACCAGATCAAGATGCTTTTGAATTGAATGCACAAAATGAAGAACCGTTGGACTCGGAAATTGTAAGAGACAATGAAGTTCGAGCTCTAAGAACAATCTTGGAAGTTGAATCAGGGCCAAGTGGTTCAAGAGGTGCATCGGGGAGCCGAGAGTACAGATCAGAAGTTGTAGTGACAGATGTCAATGCTGAGAGATCAAGTGCTGCCAGAGGACGTGGTGCAGATAGAGGACGTGTTGCTCGTAGAGGACGTTTTGCCAGCCGAGGACGTGGTCGAATTAGAGTTCAACCACAATCTCGAATGGAGGCTATTTCAGAGGAACGTGGAAGTCATCGTAGTCCAGAAGCAAGGATTRAAGAAGGAGAAAGTGTGCGCACTCGGACTGAAGTTCGAAGACATCGTGAAAGAGCAGCCAGGGAAGGACCTCCTCCACAAGGAAATGATGGTGAACAGGACGTGRATGATGACGATTCACCTGAGGAAGAGGCTRAACAAACGCCTTTAAATGCTGGTTTTCGAAGTATTGGAAAACCACCGGTAGTTTTTCCTACGGAGGTGGAGTACAAGGCTAGATACATATGGGGACCGGAAACTTCTTTCAATGCGAACATCGATACTATTCGGAGTGTGGTGAATGCAGAGACCAACCACCAAACCCTCATGACATGGCRAGTGAATGAGATGTATGACCGTCTGAAGGGGTCAGAAGCAGATGGAGTAAGTGCAATAACACTCCGTCCCATTGCTTATCGGTATAGACATACAAATGAGGAGGGAGACACAGAGGTAGTAGAAGTTCTCTTTAGTAAAGAAGGTGCAGCACGGGAGTTTGAGAAGGCATATCTTACACATTGTCAAGCAGATCCAACTATTTCAAGAAGTATTGTGAAGATGCAGTGGTTGGAGAATAATATCATATGGGAGCCAGTGGATGGCCAACACGTGCTGGGTGCTTGCAAACGAGCTCAAGAAGAACACCGGGGATGGGAACATGCCGAACGATGTATATTTTGCACGCTTTGCAAGAAGAAAAGCTAAGTTTGTGGTCTACAACAATCCGCAGTTCTACATAGAGGCGTCCGTTCGAATAAACGCRAGGGAATTTGATCGGACTTTTTTCACTACGTTTTATGAGAACCTCATTAAACTGCGTGACATATGGAAGGCATGTGGGAGTCCAAGTGTTGCTGCTCGAGTAGATGATGCAAGAAGAGCGATGGCTTTGACTATGGCTGCGAGTGCGTTGCATTGGAGTCAAAACTTGCCACAACATATGTCTTTAAGCCAATTGTCCAAGAAAATAATAGATTACACACGGCATGCGTGGAATGAGGATGAAGAGTCGTACGAGGCGATTTTGCAAGTGTGTAGAGACTATGCTTTGATGTTGATCTCTACTATTCATTCTCATACATTTCCATGCGGAATTGTCCTTGAGTTGTAGACAAACATACATACACACTCAATTTTCCTACTTGATTCTAAATAAAAGTTAGAGAGTATTTATTATTAGTGCATTTATTCATTTGCTACATAAGTCAGTGATAACAAAAACTATGTGAATCTTCATGTTCACTTTTCATAATGCTAGAAGGTTAGCATATTGTATGATGTCTTCATTCCATTCTAAAATCTGTGTTCATAGAATTATTGAAAACATTTTATACCAATTTCATCGATCATATTGTGACAAATGTGATTTCAAAACGTTTAAATTTTAGACTAGAATTATTAGTGAAGAAATWTGCATGTGATAATTGCAATTTAAATATAATTGGATAGATAAAAGTCTCCATTGCCTGCTTAAACAACCTTAAAAAAAACATAAGTTTCCTTTAGATTAATAATTTAGGACACATATTTCAAAACAAAGATATAGGTCCATAGATTTTTTTATATCTTTGTGTAGAAAAACTTTAATTTCTTACTCGGGTTGGCATAAATTGAAGGCATGTTTATTATGAATCCCACATATAGCTCATATGAGCAAGCATGAGTGACATTAAGACAACAAGTCTTCATTATACATGAAACTTTAAAATGTTTATGAATGAATTAATGGATGGAAGGGTGATCTTTTATATTGAAGGGTTTGGCATCCTTTGTTTGTGTGTTGTAARGTTGAAGCACCCAAAACCTTCAATATAAGCAATTCAACATAGTTGGAGGCACATTTTTCTAAAAATAATATTTGTGTAGTATTAGTGTGTGAAAATCATGAATATTAAAAAAAAAAATAGATTTTTCGGATGACACTTGTAATTTCTATGATTTTTCAAAGTGCTTTAGACCACTAAAATTTGCAAAAATGAGTAGTTAGCGAATCAAAGTTAAGTATATGTCCTTTGAATGTGTCAACCGAATCAAATTTAAGCATTTGGAGGACACGTTAACCAAAGTTGAGGACACAATTTGGTGAGTTCAGAGTATAAGAGTAAGGGAACATGTGTGCTAAATAATGGGTGTTTCTACTTTAAAAGCTGTTTTGTATATGTAGAAAAATTGTTTAAGTTTTTTTTTAGTGTTATATATGCACGATACATTGTTAAATAAGGATTTTGGGTTTAGAAGTTTTTTACCCTGCAATAAATGGATATTTTCTACGCGGTTTTTACAAGATTCATGATGACAACSAGAAAATGTCTTTAATGGTGATGTAAATTGGTAGGTGAAAGGACGACTACRGATAGATGAAGAGGCGACGTGCAAGTGGGTTAAGAGGCATGTACGTTGGCTTGAAAGGCACGAACATGGGTGGGTGATGGGATGACTATGGACCCCTCAAGGAGTAATTRAAGGTGGGTGAGCAATAGAGGCGGGAAGTAATAGAGGTAGGAAGTAATACACGCGGGAAATAATATAGGCGGGAAGTAATACAGGCGGGAAGTAATACAAGCGGGAAGTAGTACAGGCGGGAAGCAATTTTCTTCAAAAAAAACAAAAATTTCAAAGACAAACAGAAATGTTCTTACATAATTGTCCACACTTCATTTTATTTTTAAATCAATGACACAAATAATACATGTTTAGAATGAATCTTTGCTCTTTACTTTTTATTTATTTAACAATTGACACAAAAAAAACAATACATGATTACTAAAAATCTTTGAGGATTGCAAAATATGTAAAAGAAAGTTTTTATTTAAATCTTCACCTTTCATGTTTTATTTTAAAACAATGTGACAAAAAAAACATAATTAAAAGGAGTCTAGAAGAATTAAATATAAATCTTTTACCTTCATTCTAAACCCTGGATTTCAATTTTTCAATCAATGTGACATATAATACTTCAATAGGATGCTTCATTGAGAATCGCAAAAATAAATAGGAAAGTTCTAGTTTAAATCTTGACCTGCTAATTTTTATTATGAATATCAAAGTGAAAATTAATTCACGATTAGAAGGAATCTAAGGAAAAATTAAGAAATAAATAGAAAAAAAATCTTATTTAAATATTCACCCTTTAAATTTAGATTTTAAATCATTGTGGCAAATAATACATGAGAGAGTTGATTTTTTTTCTAAATTGCAAGACATTATTGGGCACATCCTTATTCCAATATCATATATATACATATATGCATGAAAGTGACAAATAATACATGACTGAGTAAATCTCYATCTTAAATTTAAATTTTTTAACATCATCATGACATATGATTTACAATTAAAGAAACTTTTTGAAACTTGCCAAAAATAAATAAGAAATTTTATACTTAAATCTCCATTTTTTATTTTTTATTTGTATAATCTAAACGCCAAATAATTCATGATTATGAGGACTCTTGAATAATTGCAAAAAATAAATAGAGGAGTTTGTATTTATAACCCCATCCTTTACTTTCACTTCTAAAATCAACATGACCAATAGGTAATTTAATTTAGTTTGAAACAATTGTTTAATTCAAAATCATTAAAATATTTGTTGTTGCAATATTATATTGAAACAATCAGAATAGAATAACAAAACAACATTAGAACAACACTAATTTAGTTGCRCAGTTTTTTTAACATTGAAACAATGTCAAAGCAATGAAGGTGGTAATTTGTGATGACATAGATGGAAATAATAAAGAATCAAGCATAAAACTCACCATATCCATGTATTCATAGGAGAAAATTGTCGTAGTATACATTTTCATATGTTGAATGACACAATTTGGTACAACCTTGACCAATCAAAGACTCTCATTGTTCAACTTAGATAAACAAAACCATGTTTGTATTATTTCCATGCCTTTTATAAAGATGACAATGATTTCCTCCAAAATGTCATTGGTTGGGACACCTTTATTTTCAATTTGCTTTTCCTTGGCCTAATATGAGCAAAGACATAAACAAACAAATCCCACCATGTTCAATTGAGAATATAGCTAAAATTGCAAAAAATTGAGGTGTAAAGAAAAGCACCATATTTTTTCCATGTATGGTGGTAATGCTTTTATAAATATAAAACTTGAGAAAGACAAATCAATGCAAGATTTTTGGATAAAAATCAATTTTTAAACAGTTATATGCATCTAAGCATTGTTATGTTTTTTTCCCAGAAGCAATTAAAGGTGTAATTATTATGATTAGATTATGCTTTAAAATAAAATTCTGAAGAGAAAAAAATACACAATTATCTGCCTATATATTGAAAAAAAGTGAATGCTAAAAAAATCTACATGAAATTGATGACTAATATTAAGCCAATTTGTAAGTCATTTTTCTTGATCTTCTTGCCATTTATGAACTTGATGATGGTAAGTTTTCTTAAAATAACTATTTAAATATAATTTATATATGACGAATGGCCTTGACATTGGCAATTTTGCATTTTGTTTGGGTTTTGCATCTCTCCCAAACCATGACCACTTGAATCAACAACCCACTCACATCTAGAGTTGTTATTTTAAGGTTCTTGGTGCCAAATTGCACCAGAAAAAAAAAAATCTAGCTAAACAATGGTAACAAATTGATAAGTGTTTGCCAAAATACTTTCAATTTACAAAAAACATCTTAGATGAAATTGCAAGATTGTGGATGAAAACAAAATGATGGACATGTGATATGTGCCAATGTGCTTTTTTCTATCCGCTATGTGGATGAATGTTGAAATTTGGAGCATGGCACCACTGTAACATTTCATATCGCCAGTTTGCCTCTCTATAAAAAAAATTAAAAAAAAAATTAAAAAAGAAACCCAGCTCGCATCCCACTCTCACTATTTCAACAGATTTCTATCAAAAAGTGACCGGGACAACACGACTGAATCAACAAAAAAACTGAATTTTCTACTAGTGCTTGCGCGCCATACTTCCTAGCTTCCTCCGCAACGCAACCCTAAGCGRAAGCCCACTACGAAACCATTCCTTGATATACAAAGTACAAGAAGTACAGAGTAAGCTCATTGATCCGTGAGGAAACGAAGCTCCTGTAAAGCATTGGTGTACAAAGTTTCAACCCAGATGAAGTCTGCAAATTCATTGCATAATTCACGCTCTTCAATAGTCACGGGCTCTCTCAGAAAAGGGGAGATAGGCATGGACGAGTTCACACTCTGACGAATTGCAACTCTCCAATCATGAGGAGCTCCCATACTTYAGCAAGGTGAAGTCAGAGCACCCTGCAGCAGATCATCGAGGACATTCCAGTGTGAAAGAGCACTCAAGGGCCTAAATACGAAACGAACACGTAAACACAATAATCCTTCTGTCCTACTTCAGTGGGCGACACCCCTTGCTTTTCTCCAAGGCGCTCCTGGTGACACAGTTCTGACACAGGTGACTTGCACCAGGAAAGAGACCCTGAAAGATTCATGATCTGCAATTGCAGAAAGGATCGCGTGCAGTTTACAAAACATACATAGATTATGTAGTCACCAACCAGAGCTAGTTATCTCTAAGTCCCAAGATCGAGGACAGCATTTGGTTCAAAGTAATTTACACGGCTGCTGTCTTGGATTGCTTAAGCTAAAGGAGCAAGTCCATCAATTACGAGCACAGATCTATCTCACATGGAACGAATGAGAGTGATCAGTTTACGGCTCACATGCAATGGCTCATAAAATGTTTCGTAAACTTAAAAAGATTGTAAATACAAAAATTACAAAAAATACAGCTTGGGGACATCACGGGTAAAAATCTTGAGAATGTCTTGATGCGGAATCCACAAGTTCTGGGCTACAACTTCGACTGCGGCGGGGAGTGCGCAGGGCAATGCCCGCGCTGTTGGGCAACGTTTTAGACCATCACTTCGGGGAACTTCTTCACGAGGGTCGCCATATCCAAGCCCAGGCTCTTCATCAACGACAAGCTGGCGGAGACGCTCTCCGGGTCGGGGAAGGTGGCCTGCTTCTCCTCGCCCCAGTAATCCGAGTAGGACCATCCGAAGGACAGCGCCAGGATGTCATTGGCGTCGTCGGAGCTGAACCCGAGTTCTTCCACGAGGTGGCGAGACGTCTGCCAMTGCTCCTGCTGCGTGGAATCAAACTTGTCGGTGAAATGGACGGCAGGGCTCGCTTGACAGGCCACTCGGGATGGAGCAGCTGAATTGGCAAGAGGAAGAATTGCTAGAACACTCTCACCATTGCGATTAGTGCATTTTAAATCCGACTTAGAGATATTATTTAGTAACTTAAATTTTTCTTCTATCTCATACCTACTTCTACTAAATGAATACTGAGTTGTTGTTTTCCTAAATTTTTTTTCTAAACTCTCAAGTCAATTCCCAACCATAAAGATTTAAACCTCAAAACTTTGTAGTGCAATGAATTTAAGTTTGAAGGTTCAAAGTCAAATAATCTAGTCCCACAACTTGCAAAAACACTTGTTTTTTCTACTTTAATCGTAGATATCTTGCAATCTGTTCGGTTAGAATTTCTGAAATTTATTCCACACATTCTGATACTAGTTAGGTGTAAGATCCTTCGGTTAGATGTGCGAAAACAAGACTTCTCAAATTTTTTCACTCTTTGCAATAGAAAAATAGCAGTTTGGAGTGTTTTTTTGGCAAAAAAAAAAACCCCCTCAATCCAAGAAGTATAAAATAATTGCATGGTAAGATACCTGGTACAGCCCTTCTTGCTGAGTAGGCTTGGGGATAATCAGTTACAACCGTATAGTCTGGACATATACTAGCTTGTACACCACGTGTTCATACATATGTACTGTACACATACACTTTTTTAAACAGAAAATAAATGAAACGT
This sequence comes from Pleurozium schreberi, assembly GCA_006891605.1. Taxonomy (NCBI): domain Eukaryota; kingdom Viridiplantae; phylum Streptophyta; class Bryopsida; order Hypnales; family Hylocomiaceae; genus Pleurozium; species Pleurozium schreberi. The sequence continues at coordinate 3,968 of VACF01001419.1, read as the reverse complement.
GGCGTACCGGTAGTGGCCCTATCTAATCACATTGTACGCACTGAGGGGACTGTTTATCCCCCCTCTCTCATCACCTCAGTTGCAGCTGGCGTCTTGCTCTGAGTTGTTGCACTCTAAGTTACAGTTTGTGAACGAATTTGGTTTTGCTCTGAAGTTCTTTCCCGATTCTTCACTTGCATTTCCATTTAGCGCCTTCAAATGTGGTTTGGCTGATTCCGTCTTGGTCACGGGGGCTCACGCAGACTGCAGCGTTTGTTTTCAACAAAGTTGTGGTGCTTCTTTCACGCTTTTGCAGAGAGGCGCATTTGGCGGACTAGTTCACTTCGACATTTCTTGGCGATACTTCCTGTTCTTTGCTTTGAAGGAGTTTTTTCCTGTGTAATTTCGGCAATCTCGTGGGGCAGGAGAAACTCCACTTCTTGCAGGAGCTGCGATGCAAATCGCATTCTTCCCCCGCCTGCTCTAGGGTTTCAGGTAAGCGACCTGAGGCCGTTKCTTTGTCTTCAGAAATTAGCGTTATTTATCATCGTGTTGGAATTCTGGGCTTTTCAGTTCTTTTACTCAGTAGGATGAATGCCCGGAGGTGATGGTCTGCTGCCTTTATATTTTACTGCGTCTTCTGCCTTTTTGGCACGAGGTTCATGATTGTCGTGGCTTCTTCAATGTGCTTCCAGTCCCAATTTCGCGGCCGATTCTGAGCGGACGGAGTAGTTAGCGTTTGGTCCGCAGCTCTGTTCCAAGGGTTTTGGATTAAGGGTTTATTCATCAACGCTGTGCTTTCCGGTTTTCCGGCTGTCTGGCGCTCGCTGTTTCTGGGTGATTTGGGGCCGACTTCGTGGTGCGTCTTCGTCAGAGCGGGAACTCACGTTTTTTTCTCGTCCTTCTCTCAGGTGATCCTCGCCGCGCTGCACTACTCTTATTACCGTTGTCATTCCTCTACAGAGTCTTTGGTTTCATTTTCTTCATCAAAGACCATTAGAATTCCTGCTCATCTTCCAAAATCCAGAATAATTGGGACTTAGGGTTCGGAGTTTTGTGGCGATCGAGCACGCAGGATTGAAAGAGGTGGAGCTATTGACTCAAGTGCATTCGTGTTGGATGTTTTGCTCTTGTTACTGGTGTCATTTCTCTTTAGAGCCTTTTTCTTTAGTTGTTTCGTCGAAAAGCATTGGAATTCCTGCTCATTTTTTCAAATTTAAAGGACTTGGGGCTTACATAGGGTTTGGAGTTTTGTAGCGATCGAGCATGCAGGATTCATTGAAAGAGGTTCAGCTACTGACATCAGCGGATTCGCATTCGAGAGCTTTATAATTTGCGCAGGTAAATCTCATTCTCCATTCTGCATTCTCCACAGGATACAAAAGGGCGTCAATTCTTTTTCATACTACTTTATGGTTATTATGACTGCACAATATATGCTTTTTGTATTCATTGCAAACTCGYACTACTCCTTTGCTCTTTTGAAGCATTGACAGCATGATCATTGGAGAGAGGTTATGTAGAGATCTGGAAGGTTTCTAGGTGTCCAAGTTAGTGTTTCATCTAAGTTTTTTTGACTTCTTGTAAGAGGTCGTATGCCTACTCGGCTTCCCTGTCGTGTCTAAACTTAAAGTGAGGACAGTTTTCTTTGGTTTGTCAACCTGAGGGCTTCCTGCTCTGCTTAAAGTTTTTGTTATTTTTCATGACAGTTTTCGTGGAGATTATATGCTCAAATTGCATTACATGCTGGGTCTGGCCTCTCCAGGCTCTCGCTTCTCCCGCCCTCGCCTCGTTCCCTCGGGTCTGGCCTCTCCAGGCTTAGTATGCCCATTTCATGGTAGGTCTTACAATCGAGCCACCTCCGGAAATCACGGAAAAGATAATACACCTAGATTAAAATAGTATGCCCATTTCTCGGTAGGTCTTACAATCGAGCCACCTCTGGAAATTACGGAAGGAGAGCAATTTGAATTAAGTCTCGAGTTGTTCAGACATGAAGGTAGGTCTTACAATCGAGCCACCTCCGGAAATTACCGACGGAGAGAGCCCGTCTTAAAAGATAATACCCCTAGATTAAAATAGTATGCCCATTTCACGGTAGGTCGTACAATCGATTCACCTCCGGAAATTACGGACGGAGAGCAATTTGAATTAAGTCTCGAGTTGTTCACACATAAAGCTCGACACATCAGATTTAACAACTACACTAATGATGGTAAATAGTGTTACCTACACTAATTCATTTAAAACAACCACAAGTTTTTACTCTTAATTAATATATCTACCAACTATAGTACGATTAGGATCCATGCACTCCATAAAAATATTCATGAAGAGTAAAAACTTATAGCATTTCTAAATTAGTTAGTATGTTAACACTATTTACCATCATTAGTGTACTGCTGCACCAAGTAGTCACACTTGACATGACAACCAACTAAAGTTACGGGAGGTGTGACCGTCCTCCAATTGCCTTCCTATTAGCGCAATACTTGCTTTTTGCCTTTCTGCTTCCTTCGACGCTATCTTCTGCTCCCATTGTTTATTGTGAGTAGAATTGTTGAGGCAAAGGATTGAATAGCAACCAAAGAGTGTGCCTAATTTTTGGACACGTCTCGGTTTATTTCAGCTTTACAAGGTATGTTTTGCAATCGCTACTTTGTAGCTATTAGTTTGGAGAAAGTAGACACCGCCCTTTGTTAATAGTATGTTTTTGCTGCCATTAATTAAAGGTGCTCTGAAATCTCTGTTTCCTCTAGTTTTGTGACTTATGTAAAACGCGCCACTAACAACGTAATAGCCATAACACTGAAATTTGTTGCTACCCTAACCACCGCTCTTACTGCATGCCAGGTGGGCATCCATGTAGGTTCGGATTTACTTCATGCCACAAGTCGGAACAAGCGAGGTTCTATCCTCTCTCAACCACCTAAATATCTCTCCACTACAACCAAGTACAAACGTACCTTAATAAGTTTCTAACAAACAATACTTGTGCTATTAGTACATTGTAAAAAAGGGCCTTTAGTGGCGACTTCTTAGCCAAAATTGCAACAAACAATAGAATTTGATAGCCAAATTTGCAACTTCCTTCACAATGGAATTAACATCTATTGTACTCCCAATTATTTGTCACAACTTGCAAAATCCTTTCTTTTCTATTTTTTTAAATACTACTCAATCTCATAGTAGCCAAAGTTGATGCTTGTTTGTCATAAAGGTAACATATTGCACTAAATTCCATAAACTAGTTTTGGGATCATTGGGCCACATATTATTGTTGTACTTGCGTTATTATAGACTTGTCATGAGTTGGCATGGGATCTTCTTATGAACACATTAAGCACAGTCTACATTTCAAAATTCAATTGTGGTTGAGTTTTTTATTTWGCAACTCAAAAGCACGTTCTACATACTATGTATCTAATAAGCACCCTCTTTTATTACTTTTGTTACTCACTTATTCATTTCCAAGACATGTTGTAATCCTTCTCTCCCTATGAACAAAAATAGCTACCTATGGGGGTCTAAGTATGGAAATTTCTTATTAATGCATTCTCAGTTCTCATTTTGCTCTACTCAACTCTCTCCAATCCCGTGTTTTCCTTTACATGGTCAACTTATGAGCCTCCTACCTTACCACCCTGATTCATACAAGGTGAATGAGTAAATATCTTGAGGCCAAAAGGCACATGTTTCTCAAAGGGGTATGCTTGTTTAAGGCCTTATTCGTTAAAATGAGACAAGTTGCAGTCTCACTTTAATGACGTTCTATATTTAGGATGAAAAAAGCTTTCATTAAAATGAAACTCTCCAATAAATTGAGACTTAAGAAAATCAAAATACATATTCAATAATATTTCCACAACTTCAAAAGGTAGCACAAATCCGCAATGAACATTTGGACTTCATGATTTAGTTAAAAAAAAAGCAAACAAAGTAGTCCAAGATATTATAAACAAAGATTTTTCTTCAAATTGAGACTTCTA
>VACF01001418.1:44792-180275 GCA_006891605.1 Pleurozium schreberi | reverse complement strand
TGCACAACTCTCACTACGTACGCTACTTTGTACAGATCACCCTGAGCAATCATATTGAAATTTTTTCTTGCAGTCTAATTGCTAGACTGCTTGGCAAATACCACGTCTGTGCGCTTGAAATAATGTGCTTAGATTCTCATGAGACGGCCGATTGGAGTGGATTGCGTTGCTAACATTCTAGCTGTCTGGTTCTGAAAACTTTGATTGTTGCAAATGATTCACGTCCGACGATGTGGTGCCGATCGAAGCTATGCTTTAATCCTTCGCTGTACAATTAAGTTGCAAGAATCGAAGGTCCAGTCGTGGACTGAGGAAGAGATGGCTTCCCCTCTGAATCTTTGGTTATTGCAAAGCTTGGTGAATTGAAATAGGGCCGCGAGCGAATTCTAGCTGTTCCGTTGTTGGGCAGATGACATGCTCCAGGTTGATGCACCAAAAGATGTATACCCGCGGTCGCGAGCTTTCAGAAGCTCGGTGGAAGAATGCTTACAACAATTTAAAGGCTCACTGCAAATGGGCGAGAGTTTTGATCTTGCGAACCACCAATTCACACGTCGTCATCTCCATCATCTACCATGCACCAGTCGTCGTCCTCGGAGCTTTCCAGCTCTGATTCCAAGAATTCAACATCCGACCAGCTTTCCGCGCTGAGAACCGATCCCCACCTTCTAGCGAAATGAGTCTCAGAGAAGTTTGAACCTTCCACGGCATTCTCATAGATCCCGAACTCYCTGTGGAATGCCTCTTCAATGGCAGGAATCATATCCGCGCCATCGCYWGCCAGAATTGCGCCACTCGCAAGCTCAAATGCGGGACAAGCCWTGGCGGTCGTCTCCCCCATGTCCTCATCATCTCCATAGGCATCGTCCATTCTCGCCATAGCCCCTTCAATCACGTTATTCATTGTCGCTTTCTTCACTTGCACAGCGTCCACATCTGCACGATCAACGGCGACACTCCGTCGCTCATCAAGTGCTTGATCTCCCAAACCACGAGGAGACATTTTCAGCGATGGCTGGAGGCAAAATTCATCGCAAGCAGGGTTGATGTGCACGTCAAAGGCGAATTGCTTCCACCGGTCGCGGCGCTTATGCCCCGTCACTCTGCTCTTGTTGCTGCGCTTTCCTCGCACTCGACCCTCCCGCCTCATGTCGATGGCTTGCGCTTCCGTAATATATTGCTCTAGCTGTAAGACCTCAAATCACTACAATACGCAAGCTTACGAACACTTCGATCCTCTACCCAATTTGCGACAATGCGAACTGAAGTATTTGATCAAGGCAAAGCGATTGCTTCGATCGAGCAGCTACTTTTCGAAGCACGGACGCTAATGTATGATTCCAAAGCACATGGCGGCCGGCCTGTTTATATACACTGAAGGAGAGATCGATCGATGCTGCAAGTGGTATGTGTTGCTTGGGCAGTAATTCCTGGTCTGCAGCAGAAGAGTGAGATTGTGGAGAGCATTTAATACGCAAAGCTTGGGGGTCAAGTTTGGCGTCGTTGCAGACAAGTTTRGCCGAAGATAGCTCGTGGACGCGGGCCGGGGTGGAGTTTTGTACAGTAAAGTAGCAAAACGTCGATTGGACCAACATGAGTATACTACAAAGGATCAAATTCGCCCGCAATCATCTAACAGGAATCGTGTCTCAATTAAATTTTAGCCGATTGACCGAGCTACAAGAATTGTAAGGACCAGTGTATTCATAAGCACTCTTTCTTTGCTGCTATTGATCATCATCTGGATGGATTTCAAGTTTATACCGTTTCCATATATTAGCATTATTTAGATTAGCGAGTCATTACTGAAGTTTTTGGTGTTTACTGGAGTTGATGCGTGTGTAATTTATTAATTGGTTGCTCTATTGGCAGGGACTTGTCTGAGAACAGTTTCAATGGACCATTTCCAGACTTGTCATCACTCCCGGCAAGAAATCTTGTGCGAGTTCATGAGTTTATTGACTCTTGTTCTGTATTTTTCTAATCTTTGAAAACAAATACCAAACTGATATTGAGCATGTATTGTGTCGTTGTGAACTGATGTGTATGCTAACTATTTTATCTACTTTGATATCCTTGTCTCAGCAATTTGAGTTTTAATAACTTCAATACAACGGGGATAAAGTTTTCGTCAATCGTCAACTGCGCCTTTTCACATTCACTTCAGTTTTTGGACCTTTCAGGAAACGGATTCACTGATCCTATTCCAAGCTTCAATCGCACGGTGCTTGACTTCCTGAACGAACTGTGAGTGCGTCCAATGTCAACAAAAAAGACTGCGTCCACATCTAGTTTGTTTTCAGTCAAATCATCTATTTCCATCTGAAACTGCTGAAAGACTTGGAGTTGAGAATGAGTCTGAAATGTGCCGTAATGCATCGAAGGTTCTTCCAATTGATCAATTGTGTTTATTTTTGAACCTGTGCAGGTATCTTGACAACAACTCCTTTCGTGGAACTCTGAACATAACCGCCATCTCTCAGAACTTGACATCGGGTACAGACTCAACAAGCATGAAAGTGGACACTGCCACAAGCGTGACAAATATGAAAGTCATAAGCTTGCAGAATAATAACATTGGCGATGTAATCTACAGTCCTTCAGAAATCGACCCAAATGCCATTCAATTCCGGTTAGCTTCTTTAGACCTAAAACTCATTTATAACTTATCTTACTCATCTCCAATTCATCCCTAGACTCTACTTTCTCACTGATGGGCTTGTGGACTCATGGTCAACTGCAAATCCGCATTGCTCGAACGCTCAAACAAACGATGCCACAAGATGCTTTTGTCTTCGAATGTGCTTCCGTCTGCCAGGTGAGTGCGAATTCAACAATGTGCCAAAATAAACATCGCTCAGACTTTGGGAAACAGTTTTACCGACTCACAGGTTTACTCAACTCGGCCAGTAATCTAAAACCAAAAGAAATGATTAAAGAACAGCTTGTGATGTCCGCTGATCGTCATCTTCAGTCTCTGTAATCGAAAATGTGTTTATGAAGGATGCAGATAAAATGGATGACATGTGGAAGCGAGTTATTACAATAGCTCTATCAGCAATTTTGCCTCCCGTATTTCTGGTGTTTCTTCTGGGAGCTCTGTTTCACCGCAGGAGTACTCGCAAACAACGATACCTCTTGAGTGAAGTGAGGCATAGTAAGTTTCATATTTCTTGCCATATACYACCAAATAATGACATTTTCACTTCTAGTGCAACTGAAAGATCATTAGATTGAAAGAAATGGTGAATCAACGTTGTGCAGAATGTGACGAGCACGATGTAAAGCCACCATATATAGCTACAGGGAGCTTCAAAATGCTACCGGAAATTTCGACGAAAGCATGAAGTTGGGTCAAGGAGGCTACGGAGCTGTGTGTAAGGTGAGAACATTAATTTTAGTTAGTGGTGGTATCAGATAGTGATGGCAAGGTGCTGAAGATCAAGAGAACTGTGGTTAATGATCGAAGTTTTCATAATGAATAATTATGAACATATCTAGATGTGCGCCTATTTGCTTCCTGAAATGACAAGAGAGTTATTCAATTGAAGGTTAGCATGGGTTTGAAATGAAGCTTCGGGATTCTATGGCAAGTTATTGTCCAAGTTCAGAGTGAAGGCATTCATAGATTTGATGAGCTTAGCATTTCTATACTGATGGTTTGAATATTTTCTGCAGGGTGTTCTACCAAACAACACTCTTGTGGCTGTGAAACAGCTTTATATGAGCAAGAGAAACCAAGGCATGGATGAGTTCCTCAATGAAATGGTGCTGATAACTGGAATGAGGCACCGGAAACCTCATTAAGCTCAGAGGCTGCTGTGTGAAAGGGCTCCTGGTTGAACTGTGGTTAATGATCCAAGTTTTCGAAATGCTCCTATTGCAAATCTGCTCTTTTTAATTTTCTAAATAGTTCAGTAATTTCTGTACATTGAGCAGAAGGAAAACTAAGGTGGTCATGTCAGTTGGCCGAAGCGAATGAACATCTGCTTAGGAGTTCCTCATGGCCTACACTACCGTTCACGCCTTGGCGGATCCAAACATCATCCACCGAGACATAAAAGCAAGCAACATTTTATTGGACAAAAATCTAGACCCCAAAATCGCTGACTTCGGATTTGCCCTAATGTTTCCCGAAGAAYAGAGTCATATCCTCACTGAGCATGTTGCTGGGACGAGGTAGGGATTTTTCGAGCATCCATTACGTTTTTCATTTGACGTGAATGCGAATATGATGGATTTCAAATTTTTTATGTAACACTCAGAAACATTCGGACATTCGGACAAACTAGAAACATCCATGTTCACTTAGTTTTTGCCAATATTTCGTTCCTGCTAACATGTTGTTTTTAAAGTAATTACTGTGTAGCAGATAGAATTAAGGAGCCTTATGTTCTTTCTAACTAATTATCTTTACTTGCAGAGGTTACCTGGCACCTGAATATGCAACATTAGGTCAGCTGAGTGAAAAAGCTGATGTCTACAGCTTTGGGGTGCTCACACACAGCTCTCCGATCCTTTGTTTGCAATATTCAGACGAGATGCGACCCCTCKTGTCGCGAGTTGTGAATCTTCTGCAATTGCGTCGTTGCTCATCCTTTGAAGGACATGAAGCCGTCCTATTGCTGTTCCTTTACTGTCTCTGGCATGGCTATCTGCTGAGCTTGTCCATGATGTACTCAATTGGCCTCAGTGTCAGTGACATCGCCAAGAGCCTGTGGGAGTGCAGGTCAGTGCTGAAATGGGAGAATTGTAAATTTGCAAATAAAGAAATAGCGTCAGTTGTGCTGCAACTTTTCACATGCGAAATACGTCTCCGCCTTTCTTGTTGGAGTTGGATAAGCAAACTCGGAGTCGTCATTTTGTCAGGCATTGTCATTGTCAGGCAGGGGTCCAGGAGAAAATGAGAAACTGTAGCTTCATCATGATCTAGAATCTTTAGCAAACTCCAATCTGCAATGAAAAGGTGAGCTGCTTATAATTTCTTAAACTTATACCTGAAAAGATCTAAAAATCAACAATCGTTTGCAAAACTCAGCAGAGCACAGATTGCAGTCTCGTCGTTTTAAACCCGAAACCCTAAAAAAACCCAGTTACCCTGTCCCTTCCGGTTATCCCACTGTAGCAAATCCGGCCACTGATTGGTGAAGGCACTCAGCAAATTCAGTTGTCCAAGAAACAATAAACGGGTCCGATTCACACAGATCGCAAAAGACGGAGATATTCTCTCATTGCAGTAGCTATCTAATTCGGATATTATAGGAGCCATGGACGCAAAACAGTGATCTCGTCCGAAATCGCCACTGAAAGCACGAAGGAGGAAGGCAACGGAGACGACGAGGAGGGACGAAGAGAGAACGGACGTCGGARGTAAATATATTGGCGTAACAAAATCCAAAGTGAGTCACTATTAAGCGACGCCGTTGGACATTAGGGTTTCCATCGCTCGATAGCCACTTGCTGCTTTAAGTTCATCTCTATCGAACTTTGCCCCTTGGTTCTCACTCGTCTCTGCCGCTCCTCTCTCTCGTTTGGAACAGTTAGAACAGTGGAAATTCAGTGGCCGTGGAAGGCAAACGGGGAAACAGGGAGTGAGGGAGGAGGTTTAAGCGATGACAGGGAAGGCGAAGCCGAAGAAACACACGGCCAAGGAGATTCAAGCGAAGATTGATGCGGCGACGACGAACCGAGGCGGCGGCAAGGCAGGAGTCGTGGACCGCAAGGGCTTGGACAAAGGAGGTCATGCGAAGCTCGCGTGCCCTGTATGCAAGGCGACGGCACCTGATATCAAGAGCATGTTCATCCACCACGAAGCGAAGCATCCGAAGCTGCCATGGGAGGAGGACAAGCTCATCAACTTGCACGGCTCGACGTCCTCCGCCGCTACTCCGTCCGATGACAAGCCCAAACCTGGCGTGCGAGGGAGCTTGAAGAAGTGAGGGCGCGATCGACAGACGATACTGCGATGACTTGCTTTTGTTCAAATCCTAGCGCTGATGCTGTTTTTTACAACCATGTATAGCTAAACACCGGGAAACAGAGACAGATGAGAACGGCGCTGGTGATGCAAGGGTTTTGGTTGGGAAGGGACCTGGCGTAGACGAAACGCAAGCCCGCACTCATGCTTCTCATCAATTTCTTGATGCTGCGATTCTCATAGTTTTGCTGCTCCACTTGAGGTCTAGCAACGTCATCTTTAAAACTACATGGATTTGGTGTTTAGAAGTTTACACCGATGAGATTGACGAACAGTTGTTGAGCCGAGTTGTGGCATCTCTGTATGAATGAAGTGCCACCGGATTGATCGCATTCATTGTTATTCRTRTGTTTGTGTTGAGGATGTCGGTTCTGCTTTAGGATCTTTTCGTCATTTGTGGAGATTGTCGGCATCCTTTGTCCAAGAGAGCAGTTCTTCTTTTCTGYAATTGTGGACGCTTCATGCTGAGAAAGCATCTGTTCTTGTTGAAGGCGATCTTGTGAACTGTTGACGCGTTGTTTGTTTCTTCGCGCAACCTTACAGTGCTGGCCGCTCTCGTTGATCTTTATGCCATTCTCGTTCGTTCTTAGTTCTACACTCATGAGAAATGAAGGAACAGTATAGTGACTTCGTTTTCAGCTAACAAATCTATCAGCTCCAGCAATTGACATTGTTTAATGAAGAAAAGCACTGCAGTAATACTGCCGATTCATTCTTCAGTTCCGATGTAMTCTAGAATTGCAGTTCTTGATGGTAATAGACGCTTCACTTCAAGAATGAGTGTAGAGGCAGACTTTTCGTCTTCCAGTGCATGAGCAGGAAGCTTCAAACCAGAGCCAGTGATCAACCATGGTATTGCGAACAATTGTGTACTACCTTGTCTTCAAACAACGTCAATCCATACAGGATGGTGCATTGTGGAGTCGAACTCGTTATCATACGACCCGCCTGAAAAAGTAGTGACCGGGTAAGTCCGAGGATATGAGTTGGGTACCGCCACACGTAAGCGACGTTTTTTGGAAATCCTACCAACGACGGTACTCTGAGGACTCGCTGAACCTAAAATAGGACGAAATGCTACGCCAAGCTGAGCTGTGGGGATTTGCAATATAAAATTTGTATTCAAGTTCCTCTCGAGGAAATTATGCACATCTTTCATGCTTAGTTTACAACACAAATGCATCAAATCTATTTATTGCAAAAACGCCCTGGAGCATGTTGATGCAAATCTATTTAATGCCACACCAACAATTGAAAATGAAAATTTGATAAATTACAGCAGATATGCTAGGTGAAATGGTCATGGCTGCCTCTCTACAATACAATTCCTGCAAATCTGACACGTCAATCTTTGTCAATCCAATGTTTTGTACGCTACTTTACAAACGCAGAACCACTGTCAAGCCACGAATCGGAACTTCAAGCCATAGGCCGCACTCCTCGTGCGAGCTGTGCAAGCTCCAGGAGCTGACTAGGAACCTGCAAAATATTGAGCACCACATTTTGAGTGTGCTAACTGGCTAAATTTTTTGAAACAAGTCACAAGAAGAGGAGTAACTGGAATGGATTCGAGATAAGAGTAGACATTGAAGAAGACGAGACCTGCTGGAGGAGCACGTCAACTTTGCTGCGAGCAAGCCTAAGCGATTTGAGCGATACTTCCACATTGACTCTGGAGATCGACGAGTTTTCGATCAACCCGGGSGACACCATGCTCTGGGCACACATATCCTCCTCCACCAACGCTAGCCCTTGCAGAAGCTGKCAACATCATACCGTGGTGTTGAGTGAGCGTTCACAAATGATAATTAAACACAGCSGAATATCCTTAGCAATAGATCTTTTCTATCCGTCAACMGAGAAAGGAGAARAATCTTGTCGCAGCGAGCAAGAGCCCGTGRGCTTACCTGCTCCGAAAATTCTTCATTAATCTCGAGCTCTTGGACCAGTCTTGGTAAATTGATCTTCAGACGATTATACAAGAGCGTCAACGCCCTGAAAAGCACAGCATGCTGTAAATCGAAGCTCTAAAAATTTGACACCAACGACTATAGCTACACTTGCAAGATGCTCTCCCGTCAAATCTCAGGGGAGGGAGTATTGTAAATATACTTGTGGCGAGATTTGCATTCGACGGATGGTCCGAACTTCGACTTCGCTTGCAGAAAGAAGGTGGAGAGGGCAGGAATCATGTCGCGAGCGTCCAGAACCGCCACCACGGCCATTTCAACGGGATCCTCCGTTACGTCGGCTTGTTCTCCCTACATACACAATCATCTATCGCCGATCAGGGCCAAAGAAAAAGTAAAACATCATCACCTTCTSGTGCGATGAGGCAACCATTTTAGGTCAAAACATTCTCACAAGCATCCTATTGAAAATTTAAAAATCAACAAGGAAAAGTCGATTCATACCAGAGCCACGGAATGCTTGATGAGCAAGGGCCACGCCATGACAGCCAACACGCGCCTCCGCCCGCAGTTCACCTCTCTTCGCTTCAATCGAGCCTCCGCACCTTCTTCTTTACCAAACCTCCGTGGACTCCACTTCTCGCTAACGGCTTCTTCTCCATCTTTCGGTGCTCGAGCTGAGCCCCGTACCCTGAAAGTGAATTCGACGAATTTGTGGGACGGTTTGGAGATCAAGGACGTTGAGTGCCGCAACTGCAAGGTACTAGGGCTAATCCTGTCCATTGTCTTCTATTTCAAACCTTCACAAAAAAATCAATACAGCAAGGYTTCCGACGTCTTTCAGGTTTCTCTGCCATTACCACTCAGGCGCTACGATACGCTCATATCGGAKTCCTCCAAGAAGCGAAACCCACACCAAAACCAAAAAACAAGAAAATAGTATTGAGCTCCAGAGACAATTGAATCTGGGAAAGCTGTGAGATGAACACCGAGCCTACGGCTTTAAGAAAGAATAAAATGGCTGCAAAATACGAAACAACGAGCTTTGCAATACTGAACAAAGAAGCAATGCAAGACAAGCGGCTTGGAGAGCGTCGAATCTCGCCGATTCAGGGCGACAAGGGCGAGATTCGGCATTTGCAGGAATCGCAAGTTGCAACAGCAGGGACAGGTGGGCGGCTATGGCAGGACGAGAGAGCCAATGTGACGAAAAAACATGATTTGCAAGGAAATTGAGATGGCTGGCATGCCGTTTTGGAACCCCGAGCTTTTTTTCTGGCCACAGGCATCTTGTTGCGTGGCGTGAGGGATTAATTTCCGTCGACGATCACGATCACTTCCACATTGAAATCAAAGCATTGCGGAGGCACGCCAAGCTACGGCGTGGATCTTCTTTGCGATCCTTTGTCGCCATAGCCCTCCGTCTGGACGTCGCAGATTCACAATTACGTGCTTAACGTTGGGAGTTTTCGATCTCCAGATTCGCAGTCTCACGTCAGGTACCTCAAATCTAGAGTATGGTTGTGCAAAATTGTAAGCCTTGGAATGGGTAAGAGATTGCACTTTTTCTACAATTAGGGTGTAGATTTGAGTTACCTCGGTTAATGTAAATTAGGTTGCTAAAATCTTGGGTAATAGGATATCGACAAGATAGTAGGTTTAGGGAAACTGGGGGGTGAGTGAAAAATTAGAAAGCTGAGATGATTTCTCACAAGGATCTAATCTAGTGTTTCTAACATGTCCTTGCACGATTAACATATCATGGTGGTGGGTAATTTTATAATCACTATTGCTTATAAATATCCCCTTTACCATGATATGTAAATCAAGTTGTCAAATTCCTGATTTATTTTTGCCAAGGGATGCGTAGAATTGTATTAAGACATACAAACCACAAAAAGAGAAGTGGTAGCCCTCTAAGCAATTGCTCTTCTTGGACCCCCTTACTACTTTTAAGTTAAGAGCCTCATTGAGGTTACTGTATGTAGTAACTCCCATAGACTAGGGAGCCCGCTGTTGTCGTGTAGAGGGGTACTTCAAATAAGATTCCCTTCGGAAAATCTGCAAGAGGAATGTTCCATCTATGGGTGAAAGGTTCGAACTAAAAGTGGTTGATAATATTTAACCCTGCTGGGGCAGGTTAATAGTGTTAAGTCGTTCAGATCTATTTTGCTACATTTCTGGGCTGGAATGGTTGCTTCTACAGGGAGGTTGCTTCCACAACAAGGTTCTTGACTGCACGATACGTAAGCAAATGTTTTCGTGTGGGACTTTAACAGTTTCATTCTCTCCTACCCCTGCTGTGCATGGACGTGACGTCGAAGATTTGCCGAACCTGTCGAACAATATGTTTGATGAGCTTTAACGCTTTTCCAAGAGAGAACCGGCGAGTGTTTGACCTGCCTGGTTGCTCTGCCTGCAAGATCCAAAATAATCCTACTTAGCAATAGAATCCACAGAACACATTGACCTTGACGCTACGTAGAGATCGATCTTGGTTTCCCACCCACTACAATCAAAAGCTGGCTGACACTTATCACGGTCTGCAGAGAGCTACCCCACAGTAGTCTAAATACAAAGCACATTTGTTAACAATGAACAAGGTTTGCAGAGGGTAGTCTGACATACCTGTCCTTTCAAAGTTGTAGCGGTTTCTGCCCCAAGACTGGTGGTGTCTTCCTCGGTCTGTGCCGATAAAATCAATCAGACGACGAATCTYAGATAATAAGATTTTTTCCACATCTGAACGGAACATGATCAGGTAACAAATTCACATAATTCATTATTTACAGAAAAGGATACAACTTTACTTAATGAGGTGAGGACGGTTCTAGACAATTTACCGACCTTTTTAGCCATTTCAGCTGATTCACGGTCTTTTTCACCCATCTGTTTGGTTGCAGTTTGAACGACTTCCGGATTCGACAGGGCTGGAGGTGGAAGACAAATCAGCGGTCGTCAATCAAATAGCATCAGTTCCTCGAAACAATGTAGCAACTGTAACGCTGATAATATCAAAACGTAAAGCGAAAGAATGACAAGAAATAGCTTCTTTAGACACAAATTAGAGATTTCATGCATAGTCTGAGTGGGGTCGTCCATAAACTTCCCTGCAGGAAGCACAAGACCAGATCTTTTCCGCACAGAATAAAGAAAAGAGAAATCTACTCTCGAGCCTTCTTCTGAAAAGCGAGACACAAAGACCACGACTCACAAGGAAGTAAACTAACCTGAGGCAACGCGAACATCCATGTCACGGGCTGGATCGGCAAAAGAACCTCCATCGAGAAGTTCTTGCTTGTTCCCGAACGAGCTTGTGTACGTCTTCCTCAGTGCAACGTAAGAGTTGAGCTCCTTGATCTGCGGTTTTTTTAACAAGTCAGAGAATAATCCTATTACGAAATTTTAAGCATTCACTCAAAAGAATCGATACTTTGGACTGTGCGCGTTAGCCAAATGAGCATGCATGGACTGACTGCAATTAAGGTCAATACTTAGCTCTCTCACAAGAGCGCAAAGCTTACTAGTGATTGCTTCTTCTCGTTCAGCAACTTGGTCGTTTCCGGAGGTGCTCTGCCTTCATCCTCCTTGATCTCTCTATCAAACTCTTTTATCATCCTGTGAGAAATTTCATCACATCGTCTAATTCAGATTACCAGTCTGATGAGAAAATTGYGGCCATTCAAGACTGCATTTCAAAAGAGAAAATGGCAGCAAGCTCTCTTGGATAGAAAAATCTGAAGTCATTAATTGTTGTGCTCAGTACATCAAAGCGATCAATGCTTCAATCCAAATCCGTACATAAATCTTATAAAGAGAAGTTTATTACACATCAAATGAGATACAAYACCACAGGTGACAACACAAAAAATGATAGAACATTTAAAGAGAAAGTGGGATAGCCAGTCTTTAAACAAGGACCAAAAGYACGCATTACAAAGAGATCACAGAGGAGCCTGTGCACAGAATGTATATTTCGAGCAAACAAAGTAAGGCAAACCTCTTGGCCTCGCGCATCTTGGCAGTCAGTTCTTCCAGCTGCTTGCTTTGCCTTCCCCCATCTTTGGTCTTGTCTAATCGTTGAAAACCAGTCCTGCCATAACACAAATCACCGACTTGAAGAGAAACATTCGAATATACGGGCATGATRAACGATTTTTACAGCACACAAATCCCATAATCGAGTCCCGAAACACCGAGTATTTCCTTCCTTGCATATCCCGTTACCCCTTAAAATCTAAGAAGAATTAAAGTTCCSTGCAAATTTTCTTTCAATGCTCAGAATGTCAATAACCAGACCTTGATTTATGAAAAATTAGAGCTGAGGCAGGAAACAATAGTGCCGCCTATAATCCATTCTAGCTGCAAGAAGATCTGACAYTATCTAGTCCCGTGGTGTGAGACAGTAACCCCAAGAACCACCATGACAGTAATCAAGGAAATGCAAGCGACTATGGCATTCTCCGCTAATCCTASCAGACGGGATCCGATTGRTGGCGGTTAACACTAAACAGATACGTAATCCTGTGAAATTTTTTTAAGAAGTTGCACACATTCAACGAGTTTAGAGAAGAACAGGCAGCAAGACCTTATGTCGCATCTATTCTAGTCCAGAGCAGAAGAAGAAATGGCGACGCAAGAATACTCACGAGAGAAGCTTGAAGATATCCTGGACTTCTTTCTCGAGACTTGCCAGCTGAGGGGGCACCGTCGACGAAGCCATAGCTGCGACCTCCTCTGCAATTCAGTCRAAATACCCAGTCGACACACCCGGCCCTAAACCGTTCCCTGAAATTCCACTGCAGTTCTCAAGTTCCAATTCTCATGAGCATTGCAGCCACCTTAGGCTCAAATTGAGTTCCTCCGCTCGGCACTCCAAGGCAAAAGCTCAAGAGAATCTACACAGCAAGCGATCGCTCCAACTCTGTCACACCTAGCCTCACGCTCTCTCACACACAATGTCAGTGCTTCGCAGTGTCACGGGAAGTAGCGGCAACGACCTAATGCAACTAAGTAACACAATTCACGAGAAGACATCCGTTGGAAAGAGGAAGCTGCAAGGAGAGCGGCATTGATCAAAGCGTCGTCCTGACATGGAGAAGGGCGTCCCGAACGACATCGCCAAACACTCGACGACCGATGACGAGAGCTCCGYAGGAGAAGTGGCCACCAGTTTTCTGTCAGGCCTTCCTCTGACGTCGGATGAACGTTGAGAATAGGATGAAGCTCATCCATGAGGAACGAATGGCGTCGGTCGGGGTTGCATCGGACGGCGGGGTTACCGAGGCCGAGGAGAAATTCAAACTTTCAAATTTGGGCTCCGAGAMTCCCGGGGCTGCTTTTGTCACCGGATTCAATCCTACCTTCAATCCTGTATCGGATTCATCGATGAGAATTTTCTTCAATGCTCTACACTAAATAGTGAAATTAGGTTGCCTTGACAATTAGGTTGCCTTACCCCAAGAAAGTTACTCTATAAGCCATCAAAGTCAACAGATATTTCTACAAATACTTCCAATTCTATACATGGAGGTTTATGAGTCCCAACTACACCAATAACTAATTAAAAAATAGTGCATTCTTATACATGTACAGTAAATATTTATATAGTGTGGAATGTCGAGAAATTAGTGAGGGGCAACCTAATTTCACTATTCAGTGTAGTTTATGCAACCTACGTTATGTTATTCAGTTTGCACGGCAATAGCCATGGCAGGAATTTGATTTGTTTGTTGTAGATTGCTGTAACTTAGAAGAAGTTGTCTTCTGTGGGTGCATACCTGGGAGGTGCGTGCAAGTGTGCAGGGGTTGTGATTGGCCCTATAATTCTAAGGCATTCGTCACATCCATTAAGGTAGACTACTCTTAAAGCGACCATTTAAGAGATGATTGTGTTTTCAAGGAAGCTAAACTCCTTGAAACAATTTTCAGTAAATTTTCATAGGAAGAAAAAAGGAATTGGCATTTGACCCAAGTCGTTTCATATTTTTTTGGACCTTCAAGGAATTAGTTACAAATTTTTGAAGTTGTAATGCAATGGTCACTAAAAGCAAACACCTCCTGAAATGTACAGTGCTAGTACATTGAAGAAAGCAAGATGTACCTCTGTATCATGATCGCTTTCAGTGCTTTAAGAGCAGACTCCCTTATACGGGCACCTTTTGCACTCCTCATGTATACAATTTGCAACTACATTCTCCTAAAAGAAATTCTATAGCCATTTGAACATATTTGCTCTTAGTTCCATGTTGTTACTTTTATTGTGAGAGACCCATTCAAGGGTGAGGCTTTATTGGAAAATTTAAAAACCAAGGCGGGAATGGGAACCTAAATTTGCAATGTTTTCTTTGTGCACCTTTTAATGTATCATTGTATGTTGGAATATTATTTTTCCCAAAAGAAAACATTTTAATTGGAGGAACACGTATTTTTCTATTCTTAGACATTTGCCGACTTTAATTAATTATTCAATGGAGAATGCCAACCATAACCATCGCGATTAGCAGTTTAAGCCTGACTTTGTGGGCATATTTACAATACATACAACACTGTGGTGGAGATGTGAATGCATAGTGAGGCAGAGCTACCACGAGGCCTCACAATTAGTTCAAAATAATTTTAATTCTAAAATTTAAAATTTGCATACCCCCGTCCCTCCACTTATAATTTTGAGAAACCACTTTAATTGACAATCAATATGGGACAATTCATCCCATATCTAGTACCTATATTCACTATTGTATCCATATTTATATGCGCATCCATATCTAGTATTCACTATATATTTGTATACGATGCTATATCCATATCAAACATTTATTTTGTATCTGTATCCATATTCGTATTTGAATGGCTCAAATTAAATCTCACAAGATCAAGAGTTTGTGATGTTTTGAGAAATCAACGGCAATTTTGAAGGTAAACATTTTTTTTTTTAAACAATCAAAGGCTTGTAAATTTGGTGAGAGAGAGGGAGGGGGGCAACTAATGCAAACCAAGGGTACCTCTCTTTTAGAGGGATAGTGGTGGAGATGTGACAATTTCAAAATTATACAAGAGCAAAGAAAGTGCAACATTTTCCTTGGACAATGGGAGTGGTTCACATGAGTGTGTCCAAGTGTTTGTAGTATTCATTCTACAATAGAAAATTTTTCAGCAGTGCAACTTCAACTGTTGAAATTTAGGTGTGGTATGTCCATGCAAAAATTCTTTTGCGGCAAGATGCATTGCGCACTGTTGGCTGAATTATTGTATAGTTCTAAAGCACAATCGAGTTAATTGTAAAGTGTGTGCAATTTGGAACCAGGAGATGGGGTTTGAGAGAAACAAATACAAAACTCCTTGAAGCAACAAAATTTGTGTTTCAAGTCTCTGATACTATTTTAAATTAAACCTTCCTTTGACACCACTATTACAATTGGGACTCATTGCTATAAAAATGGCAATTTTTAGTGTTTTTTTGCAAAAAAATGGCCTTGGTCCTTTAGGGGTTAAAGATTTTCACGTCACGCCTAGCCTTACAAGTCACTAGATTATAGAGTCTAAAAGGCATAAAAAATGACATAACACTTGCTACCTAGGTTTTGTAGCAAGGCTTGTAGAGATATCTTTCAATATACTCTTCATGGTGGTCTCAATAGACCAAAGTTACTCATTTTTTTAATTTGTGCTTTGTTTAATCCTACAAAGCATGTCTTTGTTTCATGGGTAGATGTTGCACTAATTGATTTAAACATCTTCAACAAATTGTTGTATGTGAGGGCAAAGAAGTGCTTAAATTAACTTTCCAAATTAGATTTTAAAAAGTCCACATCATCTTGAGCCTAAGATGAGATGTGTGACTTTTTGACAAAAGTGACTTAATTTATGCCAAATTTGACCTTTACATAGGATATTTTGATGACCAAGTTAAATAAAGAAGCCATGCAAAGATGAAACCACCTTAAACACCATCTCTCATAATTTTTAAAGGAATAAAACTTGTGCACGCTTTGTCTAACTTTGTTAGTTTATTATATTTATATCTACCATTCAAAGAATTGTTATCTTTTTCATTTAACATCTACATCTCAAAACTATGTTCATTTTTTCATTGTTAAAAACATCATATTGAAATTCATAAGGGTGCTTAACCCCTAAAGTCCCATGCATTATCACCTCAGGGGAGAAAATGAATTTTTGGCAAGCTTGTACAGCCCCAATATTCATCGTGATTTTTTAAAAATTTTAGTAAAGATAGAAACACATTGGCTTCTGGGGAGCATCATTTTTTATTTTAATTGGTTCTTGAGAGCCAAAATTATGGCTTAATAAGCCCAAATTTTAGTTGGTAGGCAAAATGAAAAAGAAACATAAAATTCAAATAGAATTTTTTCTTAAATTTGTTTATTATTGTATTTTTATCCACATTAGGAAGCTTTGATTCATTTGATTCGGACTACTAATTTGAACAATCTTGTTTGAGGGGCAATTAGAGCATCTCCTTGAAGAAGAAACTTAAAGGATTCATTTCTAAATTCAATTTTTACAATTTAAAAAAACAATGTTTTTCAATGTATAGCTATCTTAGTAGAATAATCCCACCATTGAGATTAGTGTGTTAACAATTTTTTAATGATTGAAAATTTATATGAGTGTGTTTTGTAAGAAAAAAATTTAGACCCTCAACTAAATTCTTCAACAAAGAAAATTCAAAATTCAAAATTCAAAATTAATGGTTCAAAAATTTTAACCTAAAAGATTCAAAGTCAAAGAATCTAGTCAATTGAAGTGCAAAAAAGCTTTTTTTCTTTGGTTTAAGTGCAAATAAGTCTTTCAATCTACTTGGTTAAAGTTTTTAAAATCACCCTAACATTCTTGCATTGTTCTAGTATAACTTCCTATGATTAGATATTTAAAATAAAACAATATTTTAAATTTTTTTGCTTTTTGTAATATAAATGGACATTTTGAATTGTTTTTTTTATGGAAAAAGAACTTGGGCTTTACGGATTGAAACAATATGAATTTTTAGGAGGAATAAAAATTAAATTGATAAAAGTATAATATAAATAGTATAATTCTTGATCTCATGTAAAAAAATTTAAAATGCAAGGAAGTAGAAATAAAGGATTATATTTTGAGCTTTCAAAAAATCACCTTCAAAGGTTACAAAGGCTGCAAAGGTTAGAAAATGGTTTATTTGAGCAACATTTTATTTAACAAACGTAACAACATAAAAATCAAGAACTATGTAAAAATTGTGTCTAACTTTGAAAATACAATGTGAGTTGGTAAGCTTTTAAAAGGCTTAAATTGGCGATATTCCATTGTGTGGGTTGAATGCAATCTACATTGTCTTAGATATTTGAGCTATGTGTATTATACAATTTGATGCTAGAATTGGTCCAATATTAGTAATAAAATACTGAATATCTTATATTAGTATCATGTTTGATTGGAAGAAAAGCTTGGTGGTCAAACATAGTAGATGATGTTTGTATTTAAGAGGTATGTGGAGTTACCAAAGAAAATCAAAAGTATCTATCATAAGACTTTGTAAAGGATGCCGTATTCAATGTCTAGAGATGATGCACTAAAAATGGAATTTAGACAAAGACAAATATACCATAAGAATAAAAATAAATTCTAAAAGCTCAACTTAGGAAATACTTCTAGGAGTTCTAAATGAACAAACAAACATCCTTTTAAACCCTTAAAAGATCATTATCCTTTGAGGGAAAAAATTAGATTTTAGGCAGGTACCTATCTTAGTACCTACAGGTTTCAATCATTGTCCTAATTTTTTTAAATTTAAATAAATAAATAAATACATTAGCTTTTGARGAACATAATTTTATTTCAAGCRGTGTCAAACYACAAAAGCTATGCCACATAAGCTCAATACACAAGAAAATGGGCAATAGAAAAAAATCACAATAGTTTGAAGGTAAAAAAAATTCTTCATAGATTATATTTTTATGTACATGAAAAGCTTTGATTCATTCCATATGGATAAGGGATGTGAAAGTTATGGAGCATCTTGTTTTTTTTGGCAATCACAGCAACTTTTTGAAAAAATGATATACTAGATTTGTTTTTGAATTCAATTTTCATGATTTTTCAAAAAAAATTCCACGTTGTATAGTTTGCTTGCTAAAAAAATCTCACCATTGCAATTAGTGTGTTTCAATTATACCTTACATATATTAATAGTTTAGATTTTCTTTCTTTCTTGTACCCACTTCTACTTAACAATTTAAAAATAAAATAAAATAAAAATAAAATAATATTTTTTTCAAGACTCTCAACTCCATTCCCCACTATAAGGATTCAAACCTCAAAACTCTATAGTGCAAAAAATTAAATTAAGGAGGTTCAAAGTCAAATAACCGAGTCATGCAAGGTGCAAAATAACTTGTTTTTTTCACTTTAAATGCAGACATCTTGCAATTTGTGAAGTCAAAATTTCTAAAATTTATTCCACACATTTTTACACTAAGTAGGTGTAAGATTCTATGGCTAAATGTGCAAAAAAAATGATTTTCAATTTCTTTTTCTCTTCACAATAGAAATGGCAGTTCTGAGTATTTTTTGATGAAATAAAGGCCATGTTACTTTCAGGATTAAAACTTAAAAGAAACTAAAATTACATGCCTTAAAAACATCTCTTCAAGATAATCAATAGCATCACTATTTTTGAATGGATAGTGAGCCATATACCAATGCCTCAATCAACAAACTTGAAGCCAATACCCTTGTCTATTTTTTTAATTTTTATTTGTCAAAGTCTAGGATTTAAAATATTTGTATCAACCTAAGTTGTTATCAAAAGATATGAGACAATTTGCTCAGGTATCAACTATTGTATCCTCATTAGTCTATGTATGCATATTTTTAGATTTTTGGTGAAAATGAGAAAAAAGTAGCGTATGTATATATGTTTGTATGTGATGTGGACAATTCTTCATGGAAATGGTTGTTTTTAATTCTATGTAATTGTGTTCTTGTGTCTTTTCCAAAAATTATCAAGTATTAAAGATTATATCAATGATTCATGCTTATTAATTRATGATAGCGTTCATGATTATTTGATTATACATAATTGATTAGTGATTATTAACAATAATCATAATAATAAATGTAATTATGTATATAATAATGATAAGCACAAAGTAYTTTGTAAATTGAAACAATTATAATATTGAAAAAACACCATTACAAACATAATAACATACATATTATATTATGTCTTTGTACAATTATTGAAAAGAAAGTATTAATACATTGATATATTACGATCAAAAACGTTACAATCTAAAATACAATACTAAAATGCAAATATATATAGTACAAGAATGATATAAATTCTAGAGGGTTTTTTGGCCATGGAATTCTAATATGGCTATATCTACACCAATATATGTACCCATATGTATCCACATCCATACCTATATACATATTTGTCTATATATTTGTATCCATACACAACAAACTTGGATAACTAGCCCACTCATTTGATTTTATTTTTCATCCATTTTGAACAACTTGTGGATGGTGATTTTGAGTACATAGTGATTCCTCTTTAATAAAGCATATGAATGAGGTCTATATAGCATGTGGCATAATATAACTCCATTTGAACCTATCTTGTAGTGGAAAACAAAAAATTAGCCAATTCCACTAAGGTTTCCACTTCAAATTCAATATCATCTTCTATTCAACTTTGGTTATAGTTGTAGAAAAGGAGACATCAAATTAGGCCACTTGATTTGTCMATGTCATGTTTTTCATCATTTTCTCTTTTCTTCAACGGTGCTCCTTATAAAACCCTAATYTCAATCTCATTCCTTTTTGGCAATTTCAAATATTTATTAAGCTATGTTTTTATGTCCTTTGAATTTCCACAACTTTTTTGGATTATACAATTTTTTAAAATTTTATCAGCAAATGTTTTTACTACCTTAATTCTCTTGAGAGTCCAAAATAACTCTTAGTTGATGAAAAAAATTTGAATTTTCCCAATGGATTCGACAATGCAATTTTAGAATCATATAAGTTAGTATTCATCTTCAAGGAAATTGTGTCACAAGATTTACAATTGTTCTTTTTTCTGCCTTTTGGTCTTGATCCTATAAATTAAAAACAACAAAAAGTAACATGCAAACTTCAACTACATGAGATACATAAGTTCAATTTTTTCTTAAAATTGAATCAATTCCTTGTAATGTAACCAATTAATTTTAGCTTATTATATGCACAACTGTTTAGCATTTACAAAACATTTAGGTACTAATACTTAATGAAGGCTTCATCAATATATGCGAGCGCATAGATTAAAGCTTTAATGGATAATTTTCAAAAAGTTTTGAAAATTTTACTTGCTAAAATTGGAAATACATCAACTATTGGTATATGTTTTTATAATTGTAGTCTCTAACAATGTCCTAAATCATATACAAGATTTTARAAAACATTCATCAAATACAAAGCRAAGATGCTTAAAGACATGAATTTTACAATTTTTTGCTACAAACACTTGGATGTATTGTTAGGATTTGTTGAATTGTATTCAACAAKTAGGAATATTTTAAATTGGCAAATTGATTCTCATTGATGATTCAATGAATTTTAAGGAAAATATAATCCTTATTCATTCAATATTCAAATATTTAATGATTATTTCACTTCTAAACGTTTTAAAGAAATTCCTAATATATTATCTATTTGGARGGATGTCAAATTCAGCTTCTATACATTAAATTGTATGCACTTCTCATCACATTTTTTAATATAATAAAATTTATTTAAATTATTCTTGAAAATAGCCATGAGCTAAAATTAAGTAGTATTGATGACAAATTATATATTTGTTGAGCTTCCCATTATTTGTGTCTTTTATTAGAAATTTTTATGAAAAATATGAATTTTGTTTTGGATTTTTTTGAAACAATTACTTTGAGAAAAGAAATAAGGTAAATGTCTCTTGAAATTAATTTAATTACACAAGCTTAATATTGCAACGGATTTTGATCATAGGATTTAGGCGATATTAAAGTATAGGAAGATATTATGGTGTTAACCGACCAAATTGTCCAACAAGGAGGTAGTAGTTTTGACCAAACAAAAAATAGCTTTCAAGGACAAGAATCGTCCATATCATCATTTTTAACATGGAATTTGTTTCGACTTGCATTATTGTCTTCTTGTATGCTCTTTGCCATTCTCATTTCAACGGTTTATAGCTTGAACCGAGCTAGTGGAGCACCATCTACAAGAGGAGGTTGGTTGGAGACTAAACAATCACCTTTGCACCATATTCTTCTTCGAGACCAAACTTTATCAGATGAACTAAAGTACATTTTTACAGCTCTTTGCTCAAGAAATCAATTCTCATKACTTCAATTTGAGAATGATTCAACTTTACAAATTGTAAAATATACAAATAGATTATAAATGTTTGAAAACTTCAAAACTTCATGATTGCATTCTTTGTATCTTTATACAGAAATACAGATTGTGGAATGCTTCAAAAGATCAATGAGAAGGCAACTATGGAGCTTAAGACTTTGGTAATTGCGGAAACAGTGGTACCCTGTCAAGACAAAGTATTGCTTTCAAAGTATGTCAAGGAGCAATTGGATGCATCAAATGTTATATCAGATCAACAAAAACTAGCTGTAATGACAATGGTGGATATGTCACCCATAGAAGGAAGTGTAAACAAAGAAGATAAAGGAGTAGGAGGAAGTTTACAAAATACTGCTGTTATTGCATTATTAAAAATACACCAAAACAATATCCACTTTATGATGATAGGGTAAGTTTACATTATATTGGAAACTAGAATATAAAAACTATTGTCTATTTACATTCAATTTTCTTGTTTCATATAAGTTTTCTTGAAATTAAATGAACCCAAATTGGATTGTAGAGTTYGTGTTGAGCCACGGTTGGGATGGAGGAGGATATCACCAAAAGAGCGCAATGCTTGGAATGATGTTCTTTCAAGAGTTCTTTACAACAAGGTTCCATTTTGTAATAAAATTTATAATTAAATGTAATTTTGTAATGCCATTTCAAAAACACATGTTCAATTGGTTAATGCCATGGAAATAGTATTGCAGGTTCGTGGTGAAGCAAAGACCTTTTTGGCGCATGGTACTCCTACTAGGCTTTCAACAGAGTCTTTCAATTTTGAAGCCAATCACATCTTATCCAACAATTTTGATTGAATGCATTCATATATCAATCTCTAAAGCTTGTTGTACAATTCACAATTTGGAATGGAATCTTAATTCATTGGTTGTAAATAATTTTGGTATTTATAAGTCATTTGGTATGAAAATGAGTTTGTATGTTAGTGTTAAAGTATTTAACCTTTGCCTTCTATAGTCTAGAAATCAAATTGTTTTTTAATTAGGGTCAAAGGGGGCTCTATATTTTGGACAATTTTAACAGATTGTTAGTGTTAGATTGATTGAAGGAAAATGATCCAAAGTGTTGATATGGAAGCCTATGTGGTATTGTTTGTAAAAAYATCTCTTTTTTGTTTTGTATAATAATATGATGGCTCAAATGAAAATATTAAAAAATGATGTTAATAATCCTAATATGTAGAAGAGTAGAAAACATAAATAAAAAATCAAGCAACCAAAGAAAAAATATTGATGATGTAAATGGATTTCTTAATAAAAATTAAATTAAAAATTCATTTAATCACATTCAACTAAGAATATTGTTTATTGTAATTGTACATTCATTCTATTTAGTTATGATGTTTAAAATTTTATTATCAATCAATTTTTTTATTAAAAAAATAATAATTAATATGAAAAAAATCCATTGGTAATTGTAACAAAAGGCCTTGCCAACGTAGAATGAGTTATTAAAAATATACTATACTATAATTATAAGTATGATAGTGTTGTGAATTTATGGAATTTGGGATTTAAAAAAGATGTTGAAATCATTATGAAATGTTTTTAAGAGAAACTTGAAAAAAATGCATACAAAATTTTCAAAATCTAGATTGAAAAATGACAACAAAACATTTGTATGTGAGGATTGCAGACTAATTTTCACAAGACTCTATGATAAATTTGTTGTGGTATTTATGATGTCTATGCAACAAATTCTAATTTAAAATCACAACTTTTTTTGACAAACTAATTTTTCTTGCTCTAAATCTTTGTTGAAAAATGTTAGAAATCTATTACAAGAGATATCTTGCAACTTGTATATACTTGCATTATGATTCCTTTTATATAGCTGTACATACTAAATACAAAGTTTTTTTACCAAGAAATTTTACCAAATTACATATATGTGAAACAACAATGCATATTTTATAGTTTCAATATGATGCATGTTGCGCCACTCATATCACAACTTATTCATAATTTAAGATTTTAATCTAGTTGTGGAAATTTTCATAAAGTGTATGAATATCTTTTAAAAGCCATCTATATCGTAAATGAGTCTATTTGTTTTGTTTGTTTATTTTGATCTATGCGTGGATTGCGTGTTGTGAAGTTATAGAATTTGGAAGCTTTTGTGAAATATTATGAATTGAAAATTAAGAAACTACTTTTACTTGGCAACGGCGAAGGGCACACTACAATACTGTACACTAAAGATGGTTAATAGTGTTACCTACACTAATTGATTTAAAATAGTCATAAGTTTTTATTCTTAATGAATATTTTTACCAACTGTAGGTACAAAGTTTTCCCAACTATAGTACTATTAGGATTCATGCACTCTATAAAAATATTCATGAAGAGTAAAAACTAATAGCATTTCTAAAATAGTTAGTATGGATAACACTATTTACCATCATTAGTGTAGTTGTAAATGGTGAACTATCACAAAGTCACCTCCGGTGTGAACGCGGTGTRATTACTCCCTCCGTACACGCGAATCCGTACAAGCGAACCAAGCGAAAGTGCCGGAGCCTTGCCTACTCCCCTTCCATGAACCAAGTATCTTCCTAARTCAGTTAAAATTCGTAGATACCAGACCTCGTCGCGTGTTTGGTACTGTAGAAAGAAGTCGCCTGTAATTGAAAAATCTACTACGTATTTATATCTTTCGTGGAGGACTAAATCAGAAGATCTACGAAAACGCAGGATCCGGGCGCAGCCCGTGACTG
Organism: Pleurozium schreberi; assembly: GCA_006891605.1. NCBI lineage: Eukaryota > Viridiplantae > Streptophyta > Bryopsida > Hypnales > Hylocomiaceae > Pleurozium > Pleurozium schreberi. The sequence goes on along the minus strand of VACF01001418.1, from coordinate 156,256 downwards.
AMGGGAGGGAGAGAGACGCCCTTTGAGCCTTTTCGTTGGGAAGAAGTGGTGTTTAGGCTCTGCTTGGAATTTGCGAAGCGGGGAATGGCACTGGGAGGAAAGCTCTAGAGCATCAGCAAGCTTAGTCGCACGATCCTTTCGATGACGACAGGTGCGACGATGGTGACTCGCAATCGTGCTTTGGTGTGGACCGTTTTGATTTTGCTTCTGGCTGCCRATCCATGCTTGGGGAGGGGCAACCGAGACATCATGCAAGACGACGTGGACACGCCGAAGCAACCTGGTTGCGATAACAGATTTGTCTTGGTGAGTCTCGGATCTCTTGGAAGATTGTCGAGAGAATGAAGTGGAGTGGAGTGGAGTTTGAACGACGTGGTGGAAGATTCAGGCTGAAGAAATGGAATTTTCGTGGGGTTAGGGTTGTATAAGAGAATCTCTGTGGGAAGCGCGCGGAGCGTGACTTAGATTGGGAGAATTTGATGTTTTGGGTGGTTTTATGACGTTGTGGTTTGTGGATTTGAGAGTTCTTTTAAATAGCAAGCCCCGCTCAAACGAGGATGTGCTACTTGACTGTGATGTGCTGTTGTGGTAGCCCTTTCGAAGGTGAATTGTTGAKTAGAATTAGAAGAATTTGAGAGCTGAATTGCTGTTTGGGACGGAACAGGGGGAAACATTACTCGACGAACGTCTGTGCTAGTYACCTACTGGAGTTTCTTTTGGTTAGGGTTTCGTTAAATGGTCCTACGAAACTTTTGTGGTGAAGTGCGTGTATAGCGATTCGAAGGAGGAGAATCTTGATATTTTGGATGCTTTGTGTCTTCGTGCTATGTTGAGATTCAGGTGGTTTGAGAGTTTAGCAATTTCGCATCATGTTAGCATGCGCTACTTTACAATGATGTGCTGCTGTGGTAGCCTCTTTGTTATTGGACTATTGATTATAAGTGAAAGAAGTTTTGAGAGATGAATTGCACTTGAGGACGGGATCTTTGCTCGGTGAACATCTTTGCTGGTTATACCCTGGATTAGGTCAACGTGAGTTGCTATTAGAGTAACACACTTTCGTGTATTTCAGCGCAATTTAGGTGTGGACAGGCCATTCACTGGTAATCACGAAACAACAGTGAATGGTTTTAGGTTGGTCGGATCATCTTAAACARTGGTGCCCGTGGGAGTTTCTTCCGATTGGGAAATGATTTAACTGTTTAGTAGGAGAGATCATAACCAGGAGGTGTGATACGTTTTTGCTTCGCAGGTGAAAGTACGTACGTGGATGGATGGCATTGAGGCGACTGAATTAGTGGGCGTAAGCGCTCGTTTTGGGGAAACTATTTCGCACAACGCTGTGGAAGTGAACGCTCTCTCTTTGGCAGAGCCAAGTCCTGCTAACTCGTGCAACACGTCCGTTTTATCGGTTAGACACTCAACTCCCTGGCATGCTGCACCTTGGCTCTGAGTAATTTGATTAGCCGAGGAGCATCAAAAGTGACAATATTAATCAACTCATTTTTTGAGTTTCTCTTCGGTTATGCTTTTCTTGTTCTTATGTCTTACATCAGAGATACTGACTTTGCTTTTTGTGACAGCTGACGGGTCGTGCGGCTTTGGTGCGGCGTGGAGATTGCACCTTCACAACGAAGGCACGAATGGCACAAGCAGCGGGTGCTAAGGCCCTCATTGTTATTAACGATAAAGAAGGTACTTGGAGAAATTTCACTTGTTGTCACTCGTAACATTTCAATTAGGTACACGGCCCTTCAGTATTCGATCGATGAAATTTGAATCCGGAGCTTTGGACAGTCCACACGTATTTTCTTGTTTGATTGGTTGCAAGCAGAGCTCAGGGGTGAAGGAGCTCATCTTTAGACTGTTTCTAGTAATTTCAGCAAATGTTTTTCTTACTCGTCAGAATATTATTTTTCGATTACTGACCTCGCTAGCAGAATCGACGACAGTGTTATATTTGTGCTTTAAATACACTTGCTCGGGCTTGCAAATAGGTGTCCGATATTTTCGTCTATCGTTTACAGTTTAATTGTTCGAGTGTATGCAAGGGACTTAGTTTCAAYACGGCTTATATTCGCTAATGGTCGCATTTATTTGTTGTGTGATGAAGAACTATACAAGATGGTGTGCGAAGATAACGGTACCTTCCTAGATATCCATATCCCGTCAATCATGTTGCCCCGGTCAGCTGGAGATACTCTGGAGGCTGGTTTACTTCGTGATGAAACAGGTGCCTTGTTTGGATACTCTCTTATTTTGATTGCGGATAACTTTTACTGAAGAAGTATTGGTATCAAATGTGACCAATTATTGTCTTTATTAGATTCAGACATGAATTAGTGTGTGGTGGATAGACATCGTTGTAACATCCTTATCATATTTCTCGCTATTGATTGATCTGTATTTGCTCGTTCTACTTTGAGGAAGTATTTAAACTGCTTTTTTGAACACTTTATTTCGGTTTCAGTCTCTTCTTTCTTCTTTCTGATCGACTTTAAGGCATATCGAGGAAGCGGGAATGTATGTATTTGTTTGGTCTGCCCTTATATTAAAATAATTCTTGTRCATGTATGCAGATTCTGCCTTTCTAGCTTTACTTTTTGAGCCACCATTATTTACGATTTTTTCATGAGTCTGTTGTAGATGCAAGGACAGATTGCAAGGACACTTTATCTTGTTCTTGATTGGTTTTCGTTATTGCAGTGAAAGTCCTGATGTACTCGCCAAAGCGGCCTGTGGTGGACATATCGGAAATATTTTTGTGGCTGATGGCCGTCGGAACGGTTCTTGGCGCCTCTTTCTGGTCAGCGTGGACCGCTAAAGAAGCAGCCCAAGAACACTACAGAAGCATTAAGGTACGGGTTGTTCAGGAGATTGCGCGCTTTTTTGTCTACTTCACAGACATGCCTGTACTTTTGCGGTGGCTGCTACCAGAGTTTATTAGGAAACGTGGAAATATTGAAATCAAGTATATGACTCTGTATATGACTCACCGAGTTTCACATGGTCAGTAAAGAGGGACCTGTTGCTGCTACCTCTACTTGAATTCCGGACGCTGGTGTATGTGGTTCTCGACTATTTAACCCTTCTACTCAAATATTAGTCGTATGCTTTCGAAGGTGTGATTAGTTTTATGTTTTTACACAATGCAGGAAGGAGAAGATCCTTATCTCTCCGATGGTGAGCACGATACAAACAAGGATGTTGTGGACATCAATGTTGTATCTGCTTGCCTGTTCATGGTTCTTGCATCAGTATTTTTGCTGGTGCTGTATTACTTTATGTCGCAGTGGTTCCTTATTCTACTGGTCGTCCTTTTCTGCATTGGTGGTTTCGAGGTACTGTTCCTATTTCTCAACCAGAACCTTTCYTTATCTGATTCTGTTGTATCTGTTAGCCTGTGKCGTTGTCTCTTGGAATATGAAGTACAGTTTCATTTACAGTTTTTAGTTTTCTTTCTGTTCTATGTTACTTGTGTTAAAGGAATATAAGGGAAGATTGCTCGACTGGAATGCGCACCCCAAGAATTAATATTGAATTTTTWTGTGCACGTTTAATTGGAATCGAAATTTGTAACAATGTGAGATGTTGGTGGTCATGGTGGATTGCGCAGGGTCTGCAAACTTGTATGGTATCCCTTCTCTCCAGGTAAAGTTGACATATCTTCTATCATTTTGTGCTGTCAAGGTATTACTGTCCTTCATCTTCTGAAGACGTGATTGGGATGCAGGGTGATAGTAATTTGGAAGTCTTAAATAAGATCAATATGGTGACGGAGTGATTCTGATATGGGTGGACTAAATTTTGTTTTTTTGGGAATTTGCGGACTACATTTATATCATTATGATTTTAACCGTTGAGCCTTTCTCTAAGACGGTGTTCTTTCCTATGGGTTGCTATAGGTGGTTTACTCAAGCGGCAGGAACTTTCTTCAGTGTGCCAGTTTTGGGATCTATGTCGGTTCTTTCACTCACAGTGGCTCCCTTTGCTCTCTTATTTGCKGTATTATGGGGGATCTATCGAAATCTTAGTTTTGCCTGGATCGGCCAAGACGTCCTTGTGCGTACTCTTTTATACCTGAAATCGCCTTTCTGGTGTCGAACTTTCAAATTGCATCCTGTATTTTAGTACATATGGTCATGTTGTCGTCTCCTAGTTYATATGCTATTACTCGTCGCTGAGGTAAATGGAATTGGTTCTGCACTCTTAATAGGTGGCATTCATTTTTGCAGGGGATTTCACTGATTCTGAGTGTTCTCCAAATCGTGCGCATACCTAATATCAAGGTTGTTTTCTCAGCATTTTTTAGAGATGTGTCCTGGATTTGGTGGATTGACCCTATTAGCAGAATGCTAACAACGCATTAGTTTCAGGATTCCAGTTATTTACCATTGCATGTACTGTAATGGGTGTAAACAGGTTTCTGCTGTACTACTGAGTGCTGCCTTTGTGTACGACATATTTTGGGTGTTCATATCCCCGCTTATCTTTGATGAAAGTGTCATGATTGTGGTACGTACACTAGTCTGTCGTCCTGATCTTTTTTTTGCAATTCTCTATCTTTAGCCTAATTTTTAAGCACCTCGACATTTCTTATCTTGTTTATCACTTCAATGTATATACTTATTGCCCATATAGCATTATACAATCGTGGTGCAGTTCTTATAGTATGGTTTTGCTTGACCAGGTTGCTCGGGGAGATAAGAGCAATGGAGAGGGTATTCCCATGCTCCTTAAAGTCCCTCGCCTGTATGATCCGTGGGGTGGCTACAGTATCATTGGCTTTGGGGATATTTTACTTCCAGGACTTTTAGTCTCCTTCTGCTTACGGTATTTCCCTGCATGCTGCTTCGTAGATTTTAGCTATCAGTAATAGATTTAAAAGATACTGTTATTAATCTCCGCATATTTGAACTCTGGAATTCATGCCTTGTATGATAATAACGTRTGTTCATTGTTTTTTATCTTTCTTGCGAACTGATTTATTTCTGAATATTGACATTAGACTATTTTCCTCCTATATTTCTAATTCACAAGCTCGAATATTTTCCTGAAACAGGATAGGACATGGTGAAGTGAAGAGGTAATTGTGTTATTGTTTTCCTTTTATGAATTGTGCTGGTTGGTTGTGTTTTTCAGGTATGACTGGGTGGCAAAGAAAAGCCTCTTCAGTGGGTACTTTTTGTGGGCGTCGGTGGGTTATGGCCTCGGTAAGCTCTCGTACATTCTTGGAATTGGGTTCTTTGTTGCATTCTGTCGAGAACACCGTCTTACTTGTCATATCTTCTATGGACAATGTGTAACCCCTACAGCAGTATTCTCTGGACGTGTCTCATGGTTCTGTCACCTTGGGAAGTCATGAATAGAACTCAAATGTAAAAGGGAAACATCTCTACTTGTCAAGTATTTGTTCAATTTGTGATTACGGAGGGTTTGCTGTTGATGTTCAACACATTAACATGCTTGAGCTATTGTGTACAGGGTTGTTTTGGACTTACGTAGCCCTCAATTTGATGGTGGGAAGTGGCCAGCCTGCGCTGCTGTATATTGTTCCATGTACTCTAGGTATTGTTCCCCCTTTATTCAGATATGCCAGCATTTGTAAATATGTTGAGTAGAGGATTCCTTTGCCAATGACGTCCTAATTTATACACTATCTGCCTGGAGAGTACCCTGTTTGTGTTTGTGGTGCAGGTGATAACTCTTGTCAAATATATATTTTACACTGAACTTCTGATGAGAGTGCTCTGTGGAGCAATAATTTSGTTGTAATGCATTTGGTGACGTTTTGTTCTCTTCGGACTGAACATTAAATGCAAAACATGTAGAGGAATTTTACGGTATTCTGACTATTGACTTGTCATGTGCTAGGAACTGTGCTTATTCTGGGGTGGTGGCGAGGAGAGCTGAAATCTTTATGGACTAAAGGAGAACAAGTTTCTCCAGTCGAGAATTATACGGATTCAACTCACATTCATGGTCATCCAAACACGTAACTGGTGGGTCTAAGTTCAACGYACCGTAGACGGTGAATCAGAATGAGGAGAATTYTAYCCTTTATAATTGTGACGTGTATAATTTTTTCTTTAGGACTGATCTTTTCTAGTCTTCTTTCGAACTTACTCTAGCTAAGTGTTTTGTGATATGCGAATTCAACTTGAAAACCCTTGTTGAATCGCTCTGTACAAGTGGTTGTTGAATCGCTCTGTACAAGTGACATTTTTTAATGAACACTTTTTGTATGTATGAGGTTACTTGGGAGTGTTTATTCTTTCAACCAATTTCAATGAGTTTCATTTTCGAATGTTTTACGTCCATATTATGTTTATGTTTTCATATACATTCATAATTGTGACAACTACAAGTTACGTGTGAATTTTGAAATTGACTACCCTCCGTAATTGTAGGAATGTTTCAGTTTTTTTGGATGTCATTTTATTCAGTCGCGTGTGAACCTTTACGGTCCAAATTTGATGATGGTGAACAACAAGTTATGTGGAGCGAAGAACTGCTTGATCTTCTCTTAATGGGAAGTGGTTGCAAAGCAAATATAAACTAGTTTAGGTCATTTGGGATGTCATTCCATTTAGCCACATTTGAGTCTTTCAAGCCCGTAACCCAGGACCGCGAGACAAAATTTGTGGAGTCAAAAAGTGCGTGATCTCTTCGCAATGGATACCTTAACCCTTTACTGACCGGTGGACCACATTTTGGTCGATTTTTGGACTCTCTACTCATTCTAGGTCAAAGTACACCCAATTTGAAAAAACTCAAAGAGTAACGGAGTTAAAGAATCTTTGGATGTTCAACTTGAATCAAATTGTTTGGCAAGGCATGCAATAACAAGTAAGCTAAGCCAATTTCATTGATGTTGTGTTGGCCTATGAAATGCACAAACAAGCTCCAATTTGGGCAATTTTTTGCAAAACACATGAGCCATGAAGGTGACATTGTTGCCTCATAATCCCACCATTGTCTAATTCATGAAATACAAAGATATGCATGAATTAGCTAAGGCAAACAAGCTCCAATTTGGGCAATTTTTTGCAAACACATAAGCCATGAAGGTGACAATGTTGCCTAATAATCCCACCATTGTCTAATTCATGAAATACAAAGATCCATACTTTAAGTATGTATGTATGTATGTATGTTTGTTTGTTTGTTTGTTTGTTTTTGCGAGACCATTGCGTCTAGTTTAAGGCATTACATATACGCTTGAAATGCATTATTTCTTCTACATGAGAGAAAAGTAGAAGTAGAAGATTGGTTAAAAGTAATATGGACTGATACAAGTGACATGACGTGCTATTAGAATATTTTACAAGTTGGTTTGTAATTCCCACCCTCCCACCCTTGACAATTGTAAAGAGTGAATGTATAGGATCTTATGAGATTATGGAACCAATATAACTTTAATGCATATTGCCTCCATTTGCTAAGTATACTTGACTCTTTTATGAGTAGTATAATAACCTGATAAAAGGTGGCAACTTACTGAGTACCAAACAATCAATAATAGTCTGATTTGGAGGCGATAATTAATTACCGTCATTCCTAGTGTTTCTGCAATGAGATTGTTTCAATTAGATAGACCCAATTGGGTATGTAACTAGCTTGTTCAATAGGAACTTCAGCTCATTGTACCATGCTCATAGCTCCTGATTGAGTTTCCTGATCTTCTCACAAACACAAATAGTGATGTGAGATATCGACTCGAGAGGTCTGATCGACTCTTGAGTTTCTGATTCAGTTTCTTGATCTTCTTGCAAACAATGATGTGAGGTATTGACTTGAAAGGTCTGATCAACTCTTGAGCTTTTGATTGATAGTAACTCACTGGGGGTTTGTCCACTGGGTTGTTGGGTCTCACCAATACTCTATGGGTAATTAAAAGGCTTAGTTACTAGTGCTTTTTACACCATAGCTTCTCAAGCGTATTGCTTGGTGCTGGGAAAGAGCTTGCGACGTTTATTGCAAGGACTGCATAGACATCCAAAGCAAAGGGAGAGTGAAAATGGCAACCTTGGGTTCACAGCGTCCTAATTACAGCCAAGTTGATAGACGGATACGGATTTGTTGATTTGTGCAAAAATGTTGTGTTGTAAGTTTGAATTATGTTCTCCTAGTGAAGGCGATAACAAGTATATTGGGCTGCAGACACTTGGTGTTCCTCACTAACATTCCAAATGTTTGTCATGTTGTAGGATGGGCACAAGTGAGGTCCAATACCTCTAGGAGCTATTTTTCGACTTGCTTCAAAAACCTACACTGAGACTCTCATGTTGCTTATTCTTAGTTAATGCTTCCAATGTTTAGATTTTTTCTTCAAAGGCTGAGTTTAGAGCGTTAGATTTTCTTAGAGAGATATATACTATTACTCATGAGTCATATCATGAACTCTATTGTGGAAAAAATTTCTACTGGTTCATGAGTTTTGGCTAATAGAGGTGGGGTTGACTTGATGTATGCATATAAAATGCTACAAGTTTGATTGGTATAAAATCAGCATAGGCCATGATGGACATTGTTCTATAAGGTGAAAGTTTCAAATACTATATAGATGTGATCAGATTGATGCCCATTCTAGGGATGTTCCAGTAAAAGTTTGTTTGTTTGTTTGTTTGTTACGTTGAGATCTCTCGGACCGTGCGTCCACCGGTGGCGTGCTTGGTACTGTCGGAAAGCTCTCAGCGAGGAGGGGTGCATGGACTTGGTTTCGTGGCATTCCAACCTACGAGGTGAAAGTTATTGAATTTTGAAGTTTTTAATGCATCCAAAAATTAGAAAATTACTTTTACTTCAATTTTACTTGTGGCAACGGCACAAGGCATACTAATCCATCCTTTAAATCAGGCCGTTTGTTTTATTTTGTTTTGTTTTGTTTGATTCATTGAGATCTCCCAAACCGTGAGTCCCCCAGTCGCGTGCTTGATACCGTCGGAAAGCCCTCGGCAAGGAGTGGTGCACGGGCTTGGTTTCGTGGCGTTTCGACCTATGGGGTGAAAGTTATTGATTTTTGAGTTATTTTGGGTTTTTTAAAATTACAAAATTACTTTTACTTTTCTTTTGCTTGTGTCAACGGCACAAGGCACACTAGTATGCATGAATTAGCTATGGCAGGAGGGACAAAAATCGCCCATCTAAGAGCTAAACTTGGGGAAGGTGAAAATTCTTGAAAAAAATTTCAATAAACTTTCCTTGAAAGACAAGTAAAATTGGCATCTAACCCATGTCAATTCATATTTTTTTTGAAGCTTTATGGAATTAGTTATGAATTTTTGAAGTCGTAATGGCATACGCTTGATAACCGCCAAGTGTACTCTATTTGTACATTCATGTAAAGATGCACTACCCCTCCAAATCAACCTTCTGCACTAAAGAGTTAAGTATTTGTGAAATTGGCTATCTCTCTGTACTTCCAATCCTAATCTTCAATGAATTGTTGTAATGTTATTTCCAGCCATAATCCTAAACATTTTGTCCAATTAGAAGATCCATTAGATGTTTTTTAGACCGTTTAGAAGACTACAAGTTCCTGGGTTGTGGGAACACATTGGGAACTCTGGGAACTATGCCATGTAGGCAATTTGATGTGGCACATAGACTACCACATCAGATAATATTAATTAATTAATTATTTTAATTATTTATTAATTATTTAAAAAATAATTTCTTAAATCAATTTTTGAGTTTCTTTATACTTTCTAAGATTTCTGGATTTTTTTTTTTTTTTTTTGAAATTCAAAATTTCAGACCAGCAGTCACTATTCCCTGTGAAGGGAAGAGTTTCGGGGAAAAACCCCAAAACAGTCTCCTCCGGGGCTGAAAAAACAACTAATGATTTTGGGACAAAAAACTTAACTCTTGAAGGACGGACCTTTGGCCGTGGAAATCAAGCATTTTGATAGCTTGTGACATCATCTACTTTGAAAAGCCAAATATACTCATTGGAAGTCAAAGAAAAGATCTTCCCTTTCCACTTCTAATACCGAGGATGAACAATTGCAACAATTCTGTCCTATACAATTTGATTCTTTGTCATCTAGAGGACACAAAACACAAAACATCCGCAACGGCATTCAAGGATTAAAGAGAACCTCAAGATCATTTTGCAATGGAGGGAGTATTATTGACTCACTTAATCACTTTTCATCTACTTAATTTGCAAGCACAATAAAGTAAGAGATCTCCCCATGCATTGGAACATGCTTGTTGCATTTCTATTGTCAATGCCTTAGAATGTTATTTATTGTAGAAAAACTTGAAAAGGTAATCCAATTTTGTTGGTAATTACATTAGTGTTGCAAGCCAATTCATTTGAAAGTAAAAATATCAAAGGAGGATTTGAAAAAATTGGATGAATTCTTGAGCAACCTTAAGTATTAACCTATAAAGATGGATCTATGATCACTTTTTTAGACATCAAAGACTCTCTATGCGCTCCCATTTTACAATTGAAGATGAACAAAACCTTTTGTACTTATTTTTTAGAGAGGTAATTGCATGTCTTTTATAACTCAAAATAGTTTGAAATTTTTGTGAAGTTTTTGATAGAAAGTGAAAATATTCATATCAAATACAACATATGCTTAAAAAATTCAAAAATTTCTCCATGAGTTTATTTGTAGTGTACAAAACTCAAGCTACAAAAGATTTACACACTCATGAAAAAATTAATAGTTGTGCCTTACAATCAATTGTCTATGAATTTTAGCTGATGGTTCAAAGTAGGTCTTATACAATTCTATTCAACAAATATTTCAAAAGCAAAGGCATTAAGATGTAACAATGGTCCATGTTGCAACCCATATTCTCTATAATGGCTAATGCTATTCCTTGCACTCATCCACCCACACAAATTCAAATATTGTGAAAAACATCATTTGCATGTTTGTCAAATAGTTGATATTTTTAATTCTATAAATGTCAACTTCAATTTTTGTGCACAAAAATTTTAAATGATGTATACCAACATGCCAAGGCACAAAAAGTTTTTTTGGAGTTCTAAGAAAAAATTGACAAAAGATAAAGTAATTTCAAATCATGGTGCACAAAACTGAGTTTCAAACATAGCTAACTTTGAAACTAATTTTCTTTCAAATCACAAACAATTTTCTCTTTAAACTTCCATGGGAATGTATAGTGTGTTGCACACTACAACTTTTGTATTTTGTATTCAATTTTGTTTGTCATCATAAATGAAAAAGGTCCTCCAATTTTTTGCCAAAATCTGTCGTCCCTCCTCATATAATTGAAAAGGGTCTTCCATTTTTCCTTCAACAATATGTAAAAAGCATTTGGCATTCATTTACCCTACGTGAAGGTCAAATTTGGAAAATAAGTAAGTCATTCTTTGTGGAAAAAAAGTGCCACATGTCATCTTGTAATTAGAGTGAGATGATATAGACCCCTAACAATCTGACGTGGAAACTCAATTTTGACCTAGAAAACCAAATTAGACCTTCATGTATGGTACATCTTGCACTACAATGATCCAACAAGTAAAATTCAAAGGCATATCATAATGATTCACCAATAATTGAAAAATGGATCATTCTACAATTTGTATTTAGCTTGTTACACTAAAGCATTTTGAAGTACAAGGAAAAATAAAATTATAAAAATCACAATTCTATGGCCAAAATAGAGGATTTCCATGCCTTCCAAGTGCCTATCCCTTTAACAATTACAAAATGGACAATTTGAGGCCACAACACTAAAAAAATCATAGAAAATGCATCCAAACTTGTCCAAGCCCACAAATCAAATCCGGGATTAATAACTAAAAAAAACTCACCCCAAAAATTCAATTTGCAAACATGAACAAGTCAAAAATCAAACCACAACAATTGACCAAAACTTCAAAATCTTTAACTATATCATTGACCCTACAAGAACGTTACAGACGAGAGTGATGGATGACTTTGCCATTAACCCTTAAAGGTCGACAAGGATGACAAAAATTCTTTGGATGACAAAAATCAACTATAGTGGATGCAAAAAAGATATTTTTCATCCATTTTTTGGGTAAATGTGATAGTGGAGATGTGCTTTGACATGGAAAGTAAGAAATAGGGTCATTGAATGTATTGTCATTTTTAGGTGCTACATATTGTAACACAAAGTCACAGAATCTCATGCCCACACTGGCAAGTCCGTGTATGCCTATCATCAAATTTTTAGGTATGTAGCAAATTTTTAAATGTTGCTATCATGTTTAGGTGCTACACCATTTAACTTCCCACTGTCTAATACTCCCTCCGTCCCAAAATGATCTTCCTGTTAGACCAAATCTTATGGATTAAGGATAAAAATAACTTTTTTAAGTCATTCTTTGTGAAAAAGTGCCACATGTCATCTTGTAATTGGAGTGAGATGATGTAGACCCCTAACAATCTGACGTGAAAATTCAATTTTGACCCAGGAAACCAAATTAGACCTTCATGTATGGTACTAAGTAAAATTCAAAGACATCATAATGATTCATAATGATTCATAATTGAAAAATGGATCATTCTACAATTTGTATTTAGCTTGTCATATAGGAGCATTTTGAAGTACAAGGAAAAATATAATTATAAAAATCACAGTTTTATGGCCAAAATAGAGGATTTCCATGCCTTCCAAGTGCCAATCCCGTCAACAATTACAAATGGACAATTTGAGGCCACAACACTCAAAAAGTCATAGAAAATGTATCCAAACTTGCCCAAGCCCACAAATCAGATCCGGGATTAATAACTAAAAAACTCACCTCAAAAATTCAATTTGCAAACATGAATAATTCAAAAATCAAATGACCAAAATTTCAAAACCCTTAACTATATCATTGACCCTATAAGGACGCTCCAGACCAGAGTTATCCAATGGATGATTTTTCCATTAACTGTAAAAAAAAATAATGCACCTATTAGTCCAAGAAACAGAGAATTTTGGTGACTACCTTGGTCATGGGGTGGTTGCATCCTTACAAGGTTCAATAGTTAACCCTAGAAGAATGCGGGGATCCCTATGAAAATCATCATTTCTAAAACGGTGGGAACAATTGGTATTAAAAAATTCAAAAGAACTCATGTGAAGTCAAAATACTGAAGAAGATCTCCCACACAAAATCAAAAAATGAATAGCTGCACTTCTGTCCCACACTAAAATATACTGTCATCCATTGGACACTAAACTTTTGCAGCGTCCTTCCTGGGTTACAGAATTTCAGGGTTCCAAGAACATGGATCACATAAAATTGCTATTATGTACAGTACACAAAACCACATGGGCGTGCACACCGTGCAAGCTAAGGCACTGAAATCTGACATGAATCCTTTGCAAAGCGTGTCGATTGCATTAACCCTTTCACGGCCAGGGCTGTTGAATTTTCTCCAACAACCAAAGATAGATAGTCTAGTAGCTTGGGCGTGAAAGGGTTAATCWCAATCTCAATCTCAATTATGACTAACTAACTGCAAAATGAGCTGAAAAAAATGAACCAAGCGGATTAAAGGACTTGCGCCCCCAAAACGTATTTTTTCTCCCTCAAGATTGTGCTGCAAGCCCATGCTGAGCCACAACATCCAATAACGTACTTCTCACATCTTCGGCTTCGCTCACATCCAAGTTCCGCATCTGCAAAAGACACACGTGTACCCACAGTTGAATCAACCTTGGAAGTTTCTCTCATATTCCTACAAATTAATCAGTGGATCATTTAAAAAAACAATGGCTTCAAAGAACCTCAATTCGACATCATTCACAGTCTGAAGATCAAGACTGAAACTGATATATTTTAACTTTGTGAGCATCAAGCTAGGTCAGTGTGATAAAATCCGGACCTTGGCTATGTAGGGTGGGTTTTGAAACTAATTTGGTACTAGTCTCAACGATTGAGACAACGAGGATGAGAACCCATGATAATGCTACTAGCCCTCCTCCTTAATTAAATTTACAACCTAATTGAAAAGAATCTAATGTAGACGACCTGTAGGGCGCTGCTAAGATTGAAAATATAACAATTTCACATGATCTTCAAGATCCTTTCCTTGGATTTTGCAAATTGAATCAAAAGAGAAAAAAAAATTTGGAAGGACAAGAATGTGGTTGTCAGTTGGTGGCCATCAAGGTTACTAAGCAGTTCCATACGTTATTTTTTATAAGTTGTTGCCATTACGTAGCCTGTTCACCACGAAGGAATGGACATAGTATGGAAAATTTCACAAAAAGGCAATGTTCCGTATGCCATTTTCAGGTCCCGGGGTTTCCACCATTGTTNCCATTGTTCACCACGAAGGAATGGACATAGTATGGAAAATTTCACAAAATGGCAATATTCCGTATGCCATTTTCAGGTCCCGGGGTTTCCACCATCTAGGACATATATAGATTTTAGATCACATGGTCTGAACTGTGAAAGTGCCAAAGTTGTAGAATAACTTCCATTTTAACAAAATCCCCCATATAACATATAACAGCAGCAATACAAACAGCATTTGTAGAATGATTTACACTTTTGTACGAGATTGTAACACACAATTGTGTACGAAGGAATGCCGGTAAGCTTCTGGTTTGGGTTTGGGTTTGGGCAGTAGTAGTGCGGTACCTCCACGATGAAAGTGTTGAGGATGCTTTCTTGAAAGGATGTGTGGTAAGCATTCAGGACGTCCATGTCCATCGATTCCAAGGCTTTCGTCAACTGCACAAGAACACCCGGGCCTTTCTGGCACGAGATTTGAAGCTGGTACGTTCGATCTTCCAGTTTCGAGACTTCCGTCTGCAACACGCAGTCCGAGTCCATGTTAGGAAGAACTATTCATCAAAGGGTGCTACTTTGTACAACAAGGTCAGTCGAAGGTGGACAATAAGCCTCAATGTTTGTTTGTTTGCCAAGATGTTCAAGAACCCCTCCAAAACTTGAAATGAAATTTTAAGAAAAATTTATTCCCAAAGATTATAGTTTTGTCTACTTTGATTCATCCCATTTGGATTACAGATGACTGAGGACACGAAAACCGGTATTATTTAGAGACTCTGTGTCATAACGAACAAGTTGGCATGTTGGAACAGTAGGTGGTAAGACAATAAGATCAGAACGCTCTGACTGTAATACGCACCAAGCTCAGTGAGCACTGCTCCAAGTGTAGATTCTGTGGAACTTTTATCCCTTTCTTAACATGCACTCACCTTGAGAATCCGCTTCTGATCCACCGCGGCCACAGACGAAGTTTGCACATCCCCTAACGAGATCGCATCGTCCGTCGTCGTGGAAGCAAGCGCGGCGACGTTCTCCGTGGCGGGCAGCGCGTCCCCGCGGCTAGCTCCCTCTCCACCTCCTTCGCCAACMATTGCAGCGGCGGAAGCAGCAGCTCCGTGCTGGACGTGGTCTTCCGATTCGGAGAATCTCGACGCACCGGACTCTTCCTTGATAGCCCAATTCGTCTGACTCGAGCCCGGACACTCGCTCTCCATTTCCGCAATCTCCGACTCTATGTCCTCGATCTGCTGCTGAAGCTCTTTCACGTGCTCGATCGCGTCCCCCACGATGGAGGCTTTGTCCATCTGCACAGGGAGGAGGAGGAGGAGGCACGCACGGCACAGGCGTGGGATGGTCAGTTAGTACGTACTACTGTGTGTGTGTCGCCACAAGCACTTGCAGTTCCTGGTGATGATAGTGAACTAGAGGATCTCTTTATGACTCACTGAAATGGGTTGGAATGAGATTAAACGTCAATTTCATTACATTAATGATATTCCGATAATAAAAAATTGTGACATATATCTTCACAAAGGTTTAATTTCAGGTCACAAAAGAGGACAGGAATAGGTTTTGGTTTCAAAGTCACACAGTGACAAAGTCAGAATTGCACCAAAGTAACTCAACGTTGCCAATTTAGTGAAATTGACGTTTCTGTTTTATTGTATTTTGATTGTATTATATTGTTCTACAATCCATGGACTTTTAAGTAGCTGAAATACTCTACAGGATGATTAGATTGGGTATAAACTAATTCATTTTTGAAAAAAGGTGTCACATGTCATCTTGTGATTGGTGTGAAAAGATCTAGACCCTTCGAATCTCATGTGGAAATTCAATTTTGGCACTTGGAGTGCCAAATTGGACTATCATGTAAGTAACTACAGAATATAAGTAGTGGTAAGATACACTATTTGCAAGGATAAAATACACCTAACTTAGTAAAACTGGACATATTCTATGTTGTATAGTTAGGTTGTACATTAAGAAGCTCAATGGGTGAAAATAAATAGGTGAGTTAAACATATGACTCAATATCTCTCAATATCTCTCTTTTGTGGGTTGGGTGGCAAGTTACGCTCTCACATCAATACTTTTTGTACAAACTAGACTCATCTGCAAATTCAATTCATCATATAAATCACTGCATAGCAAATATAGAAAATGACGGCCTAGTGTCACTGTGGACGGTTCACACGCACTCCTGAAAATTTGTTGCTTCCCCAACAGTCCAGTAATCAACAATTGCTGATTCACCAAAGGTCGGAGGGGACCTCGAAAGACTTAACCGTAATCAACAAACAGGCAAAACTCTTTAATCCTGAATAAGTTTCTTAAGCAAATGGCACCTGCTTCCTAAGTTCCAACTCCGCAGGTAATCTGTGGTCAGGATCTCGTTGGATATTCAGATTTCTGCTGGCTCTCGGATATGAAATTCAACGAAATTTAAAACGCATGAATTGTGGATTACATAACCAATTACACTGATTGGTTGAGGTTATTTGGTCCCTAGAAGAGCATTTACGAAACAATTAAAAATACACAATCATGTACAATTACCTCCAAGACTTTCCTTCCAAGCTCCTAGGTACATGGGGCTAAGTTGGGGTGAGCTGAAACAACCTCACTCTAGAAGTGTCCTCTAGAACATGGGTACATGCAATATTGGAGTTTTCAATATATATCATTGATGGATATTTCAGGAAGGGGAACACCCCGAATTCCAACTTAAAAAATTCGTAACTAATTCAGCAAGAGTCCCAAAAATATGAATAAAAAAAGGATGAGGTGTGGCTTCTAGCCTCCTACTTATCTTTTTTGCTTTTTAAAATGGCTGAAGAAATATATAATGACACTAGTAGAAATTAGAAAATGGTCCGCATAAATTCAGCTTTAAGACCCACATTGGGTCGRATTCAACCCAGTGTGGGTCTTCAAGTTGAGTTTTACACTGACCATGTTTCACCTGATGTGAGGTGTGCAAGGTCACTGGATTCCAGATAAGAGCTTAGAAGGACACTTAATGGACAGTCACCTCAAAATTGTATATGCGTGTACGTTACCCAGGAAATGCTCCCCAAGGCGTCCAGTGTTACAGTACGAAGATTTCTATGTCGTACGAATGCAGTACAGATCACGTATGAAATTCTAGATTATCACCTAATCCGTGCTTCCCAGCGCTTACAACATAAGATTTCAGTGCAGAGTGAAAACAGATCTTACCTTACTAATTTTGGGCACCAATGCTCTGAGAGAGTAGAGTCCATCGTTCAATTTCTTCCGCCTCTTCCGCTCCGAAACTAAATTCTTCGACACAGTAAAATTGTTGTTGTTGTTGTTATTCCGTGACTGMGACCTCCCTCTTCCACTTCTTACAGACTCCACGTCCACCACATCCTCACTGGAAATCGACCCCGTCCGCTTCAGCTCATCCACATCGGGAGACCTGGCCTGCCTGAGCTCCGCYTCAGGCGCATGATCCTCAGACATCGCATGATCCGACGGCGATGCCGAAGCATTTCGATCATGCCTGAAACCAGCTGCTGCTGCATGCCTTCCTTGCAAATTACTGTCTGGAAGAACCTTGTCATGCACGTCTATCCACTGTCGACTTGGCTCCGCTTGCGAAATCTCCTGAAACAACCGTGACAATATGAACTGTTTGCTCCGAGCATCCGTGTTCTTGGGAGGATCTACAGGAATCGAGGGGGACAGCTTGGGAGCCAGGTCCTGGTCTCGTCTCAACCAGAGCTGGGAATGGTCAAGAGTACTACTGTCCGAGGTCCATTTCCGCTTCGTCTCCACGTTCGGGATTTCATGAAAATTCGGTCTCCCAGGCTCCAGAATTCCAAGTTCTTTACGTCTGGATATGAGACTAGGATTCGTGGTTGTGTTGTAATTACCCAAGGCTGGATGGCACATAATTGCATCTGGCATCTTCATTGAAGTAGTGCACGTGCTGTGGAGTGGCTGAAGCATCTGCTGTGAAGAGGAGGATGTTGATGGGGGCTCMGTAGTACCTACCGGCGTTATGCCAACACGATACATGTCAATGGTGGCAGCAGCTGAGGAAAGACCTCTCGTCTCTACCCCATCGGCCCAAATTTTCTGGAAGGATTCAGATGTGTCGGGTATGGTCTTCCTCCCTACGTCTAGAGAAAGACCTGTGTCCAGAATAGGGTTAAGCAACSGAATGCAAATTAGAACAGATTCTTACATACATTGACTATTCATAACGAGGAAGGTTCGAACTCCTGGCGGAGCTCTCTGCAGCAATGCCACACCGGGAACGATGCTGCCATTCTTGCAATAARAGATGCAATCATGTACCCTAACATCATCAACAACCCGGGAAAAGAAAGAAAAAAATCTGCTGAAACCACCAAGAACGGAACATTGACCTAAGTAAGGCGTGGTTACAGACACACTCAAACCTCTGTCATCATACCACCAACTTTTTCGCCATGACATAGTTTGAATGTGTGACAAGTGATCTACAGTGTGGCGAGTGTGCAAAATATTCTAGAATGTCATTTAGAGACAGTCATAATAACGAAGATTGAGTGATTCTGTTAACGAGGCTATCGTCAGTTGATGATTTTTTCATGCTGATCGCCAGGCATATGCAGGGACGAATAATCTAATCAATGAATTCGAGGCAAACAATTCGCTTCAACACCACTGCATTTCTCGCTCTGATCCAGCACAGACCAATCGAATCACAAAATGAAAATTATAAAGAGAATGTGAACACGACAAGTAACAAACCRGACCCCACGATTGGCTAGGGTAAAAATAAGAAACGRCAGTCGTCCATCAACCCTAAATTGYAGTTCAGGCCCAGTAGTTTTCACCACGAGCTCAATTCGACCTAACAAGACCTACCGTTATAACATCTCGTCAACCGCTCCCCAAATTCGTAGGAGAGGCTCTCACTTCAAGGGCTTCAATTTATATAATATGTGGTCTTACTGGCCAGAATGGCGTGTTTCTAGGACAATATGAGTAGACAATGGCGTAAGGTAGCCCAAAAATGTCCAGACTGAGTATTGGTTAAAATGGCGTGTTTCAGAGTGTTAAACTATGATGTTCTAGTGTCCAGATCTCTGAAAATTAGGACTGGCAAAGACCTAACGTTTCAGTTGGGCGACTGACACTACACCAATTCCACTGAAATCTGCCATTTCAAAGACGACGAGGCTCATCAGAATGGCAGCATTTTGCACCAGTTCCTAGCTGTGGTCAACGTAAACTCCGAACAGAAGCCACGATCAGCAACGGAATCTCCTCCTGAAGCTCGCAACTCCAAACAATGCAGTATGTTCCCGAAACAAATTCTACGTCCACCCTAACATCCCTCGCTCGCGCAGRATTCCACACATTCGATCATCCATCCGATTACCTGAACCCTCTGATTCTCAAATTACAACAGCATTCCAGAGACGCTCACATCAGGAAGCCCGTATGCCTATTTTCATTYCGACCACGAACTCGGGCAGCGCAACACTCTGATACAGCAGGAAGCAAAAAARCAAACCTCGGTAGCCTCAAACCAAAGCTATGAAACTAAAAAACGCAACAGCAACGCACCTCCAACGAAAACCGCTTGCAAATCATGTCACCCCTAGCCGGCCTTCCGTGCAGATCCCAAACTGCACTTGTCTAGGAGATGGGAAGCGTATCAGGTAATGTTCTTCAAGCCAATCAGGAAATGCCGCAATCTAGTGAACTATGCCCGCGCACACTCAGCAAGCGCGCAGCAAGTTGCCGATGCAATGAACTCAATCGAAAAGGCCGGGAGGCAGCAAGGTCCGCCCGAAGGCTCACCGAAAAGTAAAAGATTGAAACTTGACGAAAAAGGCGGGTGGCTCCCTTAACTTTTTCGCCGTCTCCCGCTCCGGACCGCTCCGGACCCGCTTCGGAGCCGGTAGAAGACGACAATGGCTAGGGCCGAAAGGAGCGGGCATTAAAATATTCCCTTCATGAAGACTAGTGATGTGAGCATCACGTACGAGAGATCTTCGCCGTTCGTGTGGACTGGATGGACGGTCAGATGGAAGGTCTACGCCTAGGTCGGTGAGTCTAGAGAACGTGGGTCTCTCTGGGAACGGCGAGGTAGGGTACGCTAGGCTCGACTGGCCTGTCCTGCCTACTCCGTAATTTACTGGCTGTAGGGGGAATGTGGCTTCGGCAAGGCGGGACAGATGACTAGACTCGATCCTCTCTCTAACTGTTACTGTAGCTACAGTGGTGGCAGACTTTTGTTCCTCTCCGGCTTTTCAGTTTCGAAATTCGAAGCCCTCCTCCGTCACCTCGGGGTGGCATGGAATCCTTCCTTCCGTCAATCCGTCCTTCCTTGCAGAATGCAGGCGTGTTTAGTTTGTTGACAASTTTGCCCAGCAGGATGGTTAAKTTTAGTATGKGCCACCCAGGCGGCCACCTGAAGCCATGCCACAAGTCCGACTTGAATGCCTGGCAGTTGCAGTGTCCTTCCTTTACAGTTAAGTTACTGTACAGTAATCTGGTGACGCACTGACGGGGAGCCTCCCGATCTGTCGCGAAAGGCTGAAACGGCACGCAGGGCCGACTCGCCGATCGGAAGGACGGAAGGTCGGAAGGATGCGAATTCCGCTGCAGAAATCGATTGCGAACTGCAGGAACGTGCTGCAGACGCAGCCAGCTTCCACCACTGATAACGTAACTGATTTCAAGCTTCACTGCCCGGAGTTTATCATCACTCTGTTTGCTGCCATTTTCGGCAACTAAGGTGAACCTCTGAATGCCCAAGGCCCAATAAAAAGTCAACATTTTGGATAAGTTGTATCAATGTTTTTGAATTGTAACCGTATAGATTCAAACTAGGCATGCACAGATCACATAGTAAAAGAAATCGCAACAACATCCTTGATGGATTGAAAGATTATAATGTTCAATCATGAGGGTGTTAAAATTGCAAAAGTTATTTGAAGTCTTTCAATCCTCTGTTTGTTGCCATCACTTTGTTTGCTGCACATGTCAAATCTAAAAAGTTGGTCACCAAAAAAAAACTGAGGTTGAAGGGCCTAACATGCATCACCCCAATCAATTTATATGGCTTCTCAAAATCTACTCTACAATTTTTTTTTTTAATGAATTTGTAATGCGATTTTTTATCTAAGATCGAAGGTAGGAGGTCCATAAATCGCTAATTTAACCCTTAAATGCCCGAGACACCAAAATGTGGTGTCCAGAAAACTTTGAAGTTGAAGAAAACCTAACTAAGTTTCTATTTTTAGTAGTTTGTATTTTTGATAGTGCCTATCAAGGTCTAACTTTAGCATCAAAAATCCGATCTAAAAATAAAATGACTATGATTTTTCTACTCAAGATTTTGTGCAATAGTGCAAGGGTACCTTGTGTAATCTTGACTTTTCCTAGTGTCGAGGGCTCTTGGAAACAAGCCTCAAATACACTAGATCTTGGAGACAAAAATTGCGTAAGAAATTCATTTGAGAAAAATGTAGAATAAATTTTGAGAAGCTATAAATTGATTGGGGTTGTACATGCTAGGCCCTATAACCTCATATATTTAATTGACAAACTTTTTAGATTCATCATGCGAAAAGTGAATTGAAATTTTATTGTAGTTTTAACACCCTCTTGGTTAAACATTATAATCTTTCAACTCATAAGTGATATTGTTATGTTTTCTTTTCCAATGTAATCTCTAAAATGTCTAGTTTAAATTTGCATGGTTACAATTCAAAAAAATTGATACAATTGATCAAAATGTTGTGTTTTTGTCCAACTTGGAGCAAATTTTTAGAAGCTCAAAATAGGCCTTGGGCATTTAGGGGTTAAGAGTTGAAACCGAATTTGGGGGATGTGAAACTTCTTAAAATACATTTCAATAAATTTTCCTTGAAAGACAAATGGAATTGGCATTTAACCCAAGTTGCTCCATATGTTTTGGAGCTTGGTGGAATTAGTTGTGAAATTTTGATGTCGAAATGGCATAGGGCTCTAAAATTGCCCACCTCCTAAAGTGAACAGTGTTAACCCCTAAGTGCCCAAATTGCGTTTTTTGGCAACATAGCAATTTTAGGCAGCTCACTATGAATGGAGCTTTTATCATTTTCCTTTGTAATTTTCAAGAAACATGTCCCTAGGAGTACCTTTAACCCCAAAATGACCCTGGAATTTCTTGAGCTTCTAGAATTTGCTCTAAATTGAACAAAAAGTCAACATTTTGATACTTTGTATCAGTTCTTTTTGAATTGTAACCGTATAAAATCAAACTAGACATGTTAGAGTTCACACTAGAAAAGAAAACACAACAATATCTCTTACGGATTGAAAGATTATAATGTTTGATCATGAGGGTGTTAAAACTGCGAAAGTGATTTGAAGTAATTCAATCCTCTTTTCACATGTCAAATCTAAAAATTTGGTCACCAAAAAAATATGAGGTTAAAATTAGTAACATGCATAACACCAATCAACTTATGGCTTCTCAAAATCTACTCTACAATTTTTTTAAATGAAATTCTAATGTGATTTTTTCTCAAAGATCTAGTGTATTTGAGGCTCATTCCCAAGAGCCCTCAACACTASAAAAAGKCAAGATTGCAATGGACACCCATGCAHAAAATCTTGAATAGAAAAATCATAATCAATCATTTTCAAAATCAGATTTTTGAAGCTAAAACTAAACTTCAAAAAGAATTTTTCAAAAATATAAACTACTAAAAATAGTAATTTGGTAAGGTTTTGTTTAACTTACAAAATTTGTCAAGGACACATTCTGTCCTCAGGGTCATTTTGGGATTAAGGCCCAACAATTTTCATAACTTTTGGTTTCACAGTTAAAAAGTTATTGTATGATGTGTAGTTTTCATTGCTCGGTAGGCAGTCTAGGCAGGAAAAAATTACTTCTTTAAAAATTACTTTTAAAAAAATTAAGATTTGGAACTCGGTTCATTAAATTTTTATCTAGGTGGAGAGCTTTGAGTCATTCTATTTTGATCATTGAGTCAAAAGTTACGAAGATTTCTAGTTTGGGGTAGTTTGCGGGTAGTAAGTTATAGAATCTGTTCTCTGCAAAAAGGTTTGAAATCCATTATTTCATTCAATTTTTAATATTTTTGGAAAAAAATAAAAAAAAATGGGGGTAAAYTTTTTATTAGTACATTTTAACCATTCATGACATTCGGTAGCTTGAAGAGAGGCCGCCTTTCCTTCTCTTTTAGCGTCATCCATCCAAATCCAGAGTAACAAATAGGTGTCAGACTATTCATTTCTTGACCTTGTTCTCTATTTCTCCAAATTTTGACAAGTTTATACTTAGCTACTAATGGGTGTGGAATATTCCACACTATTCCGTCCAAGGAAAGCATTCCCCCTCATTGTAACAGAATGTTATGACTGGGATTGGCATTTTTCAATTCCATAATTAAATAGTTTACTATTTAGTATTTTGAATAATTTTCTACTTCTTTCTACTTACTATTTTTTTCCTATATGTTGTACAATTCCAAATGATCTGAAAATTTTCAAGTATGTAACTAACTTGCCTTGAAGAATGAATCCAAAAAGTAACCACCATTTTGGACAATTTTTTATACAAATGTGACCTTGTGAAGTGCAGCTACCCAGTTTTTTCGCAGAGTCAAAAAAATGATTTTTGTCAATTCAAACGCTAATATCTTGCAATCTACATGGTGGAAAATTCTCAAATTTTTCCCACATCTTTTCAAACAAGAGTACTACAAGATCTTACAGTTACATATGTCAAAAAATGTTTTTCTTCTAAAATTTGGTGGTTGTATTAGAAATGGCAATTTTGGAACGTTTTTGGTGAAAACATAGTCAAAATCATTTAGGGGTTAAAGGCTACATGAAAGCAACATGTACAAATAGTGTACATTTGAATACTTGGGCAATTTTAGAGCCTTGACCGCTTATAGAACCTCCTACCTTAATGTACTTGAGGCTCATCTTCAAGAACCTTCTATTGAAAGTCGTGATTCCAATGGACACCCTTTGCACAAAATTTTGTATTGAAAAATCATAATCAATCGTTTTCAAAATTGGAATTTTGATGCTAAAAGTAGACTTCAATATTTTTTTTTAAATTATAAACTACTAAATATAGTAACTTGGTTAGGTTTTATTTAACTTCAAAGTATTGTCGACACCCAAATTTGGTGCCATAGGCATTTAAGGGTTAACAATAGATATGAACTACCGGTAGTGTTCCCAACCTTTGCCATAGTCATATCCAAAATCAAAATAAAAGTAATCTTTCTATTTTTTTAATTCATGAACACTTCAAAATTCGATATATTTTTCATCGTAATTTCAAACTCCAAGAAACATAGTCCGGGCACCCCACTTGTTGAGGACTTTCCAATAGTACTTAGATCGCAAGTGGGCAACTCATGGTTCTAGAGATCTCAACGTAACAAAAATAAAATTTAAAAATAACCTAGAGTATAAAAAGGATGGATTGATGGATGAAAAAATTTATATTTGTTTTTCAAAACTAAATTCATAGGTCTTCTAGTAGTCATAAAAATGTCGGGTTCGGAGGGGAGAAGGATTTTGAAATTATTGTAAACTTTTTACGGAAAAAATGGAGAAAATTCATATAAAATACAAAATATATTCGAAACATTTGATATTTTCATCATAGATGTATATCATGGTATATAGCACCATGGTCTGAACCAAAGTTTCCATGTCACTCTAATTTTAAAAAGTTCAACAAACCATGGTTATAGCCCAAAAGTTCTTGTTGCTATATAAAATGAAATAACAAGAAATGGCCAAAGTACACTACCAAAGTGATCCATAGATTAATCATACCATTTTTTAGAAAAATCAATAATAAGGTCATTGCAAGAATGACTTGTTGTTTTATGCCTCGTTTTGAATAATATTCATTTTTTCTTTGGGAGTATTTTATGATTAGAAAAACAACTTTTAAATAAATTAAAAAATGTGTTTAAAATATACACCTTCAAAAAGAAGGTATCCTAAGAAGGGAAAGCATAGAAAAATTCTCTAACTAGGATGACTAGAAAACCCTAAAATCTCATGAAAATTGGTACTATCACATTTTAATTTGTAAAAAGTAGGAAAATAGTTTTCTTTTTTAAAATAAAGTTTTTCAATTTGGGAAGTGTTGATGATGATGAGATTTTATCAAAAGAATGATCTTAGAACCATCTTCAATGTTTAGAATTGCACATGCAAGGGGGAGCCTTATTTTCATGAATGTAGAGGATATAAAACAATCAATCAAACAATCAAAACATCTTGGATTGATATGAAAATTTCATTACCCAAACTAGAGTAATATACACAACTTTCCCAACAATTTTTTTTTATTGAATTCGGATATTGGATACAAAAGTTACACCACTTTGAATTGGATTGCCAGATTATGTGAGGACACTCTTGGTCCCACTAGGCCATGAGGGGTTAATAAATCAATGAAATATTTCTAACAAATCAGTCCTGTACTCACAGTAAGTCAGTAACCAACATCATATTGGGTTTCCAAGTATCTTAGCGACACTATATTTTGTTTCATTTCTTTTCCTTCTCCATCATCTCCAGTGGAGTTGCTTCACTATGTTACTCTGAGGAACTTGATTGACCCCTTGTTCGGTCCCTTGGAAAACCCTGAATTTTTTTATTTTTCACGCATGATAAAATTTGCACATTTTGAATTCATATTTGCAATCACAGGCCTCAAATTAGTTAGGAGAGATGTTCAAGGTAAATGAATTAAGTATAAAATAGGGGGCTTTTTATTGTCTTACACCCAAGGAATGACTTTAAGTGGCCAAGCAAGGGGGCCAATCCACTCCACCTTGATTGCAGTACTGCTATATAAGTTACTACTTTGTAACTTAGTACCTATTCCTTCAGGGCCTTGTTTTTTGACACAATTGTGCCAAATTGCACCATTTCAAAGTAAATGTCCACTTTTCTTTAAATAAAAGTAATCTTTTATGCCAAAAAATTCTCATTTCTATTAAAAATATGGATGAAATTGTTAAATTTGGATGAATAGGTTTATGAATTTGATCATAAAGTGATTTTGCGTCCAAAAGATGGATGTATGAAGAAATAAAATGCTTCACCGAAATTTAAGTGATTGCCATTTTGGCACTTTATCAAAAAACAAAAAGAAGGGTTGATTCTATTATGAAAAACAATGAAAAACAAATAAGTCAATGGATAACTTGATGATCCGTCATAAAACAATAATTAATCGGCTGGCATGCCCGTCTTAGTCTTATGTGCCCTGTACATCAAGTGACTATCTCTTGAAAAGATGCATCCCCTTCCAAGTTACAATTAATGCACCCCCCTTCTTTGTGAAAGTTGAGAGCCGTTGATCTTATAAACAAAAATCCCCCCTTCAACACTGTTGATATTGAAAAATAAATAATACAATAAGGATATTGTGGCATACACATACACATAGAAGACAAATACATAACACAAATAGAATATGACATACAAATACATATGCGGAATACGTGAAAATCCATACAAAATATGGATACAAAATACACTAATATATTCCATATCGATTGTCGGTATGCAGACTACACTTGAAGAAAAAACAAATATTTGTGAGTGGTGAGGTACTTATCAATTAGTAATGTGAATTAACTAATTCTCTTTCGGGTGCGGGGTGTAATACAAATAACTAATCTTTTGAGTGGAGAGTCCCTTGTGACAGTGCACACTAAATGAAAACAAAATTTGGCCCAAGTGCTTTCCGATATGTTGTGCAAGTGATTGAAATTTGCATTGATTACCAGAATTTGCAAACACCTTTATAATTTAGTTTTTAGTGTGCTTTTGAATAGATTGTTTTCATTGTCTGGACTAAATAGTGAAATTAGGTTGCTTCTCACTAATTTCTCTACATTCCATACTATTTAAATATTTATTGTTACTGTACAAGAATGCATTAGTTTTGAACTAGTAATTGGTATACGGTACTTGAAACTCATGAACCTCCAAGTGTACAAATGGAAGTATTTGTAGAAATATTTGTTGACTTTGATGGCTTGTAGGCTTGTAGGGGTAAGGCAACCTAATTGTAAATATAACCTAATTTATTTGTTTAACCCCTAAAGGATCATTGTCCCTTCAGGGGACAAATGGGATTTTGGGCAGGTACCTACGGTCTCAATTTTTGTCCTGATTTTTCGAATTTTTTTTTGAAGATAGAAAAACTAATCAACTTTGTAAGAATATAATTTATTTTCATTTAGGGCCCGGGAACAAAAGTTATGCCTAAATAAACTCAAAACAGGGGAAAGCAGGCAGCAAAAAAATTTTAATTTTAATTTTAATTTTAATTTTAATTCTCATAGATTATACTTTTGACTACATAAAAATATTTGATTCATTCCATTTGGATTTGTTATGAGAAAGTTACGGAAAATCTTGTTTTTTGGGCAATCTAAGCATATTTTTGAAAGTAAATTGTAGGAGTTGTTTATGAATACAATTTACTTTTTCGGGCAATCTAAGCATCTAGTCGCACAGTGTGCTGAAAAAACTATTTTTCACTTTAAACCTAGGTATGGTAGAGGGACCTATTACTAATTGGGGCCCCATCACCAATCAATAGCCATTGATTGGAGTAAGGGTGTTGTATTTCTGACCAAGGCTGGAACACACTTCCATTTTCTCCTTGGAATGCGTGTTTTTGAATTTTTCAAGGTTTGGACCAATAAGTTCATGACACATAAGTGAGCAAGATAGTAGGAAGCAATGAGCGGGAAAGTAGTTCAAAAGTGATCGGAATTGGATGACTCCAGATGTTGATCATGGGTCAAGTACAACTTTGGCCTTTCAAAATTCATAGTAATTTCATTGTAAGAGATGAAATTACCAAAGTTTCTGCAATTTCCATCATTTCAGTCAGTGCACCTTTGAAAATATTTTCTTTGCCCACCACTACCCTAGATCATGTCCATAATTGCTTATTTGATCGGTTACGGGTCCCTCTACCATATCTTGCAATTTGTGCGGTCCAAAATTTTGAAACTTTTACCACATATTTTCATACTAGTTAGGTGTAGGATCAGACGGTTAGATGTGCAAATAAAAAAACAATTTTCAAATTCTTTTACTCTTTACTATAAAATGGCAGTTTTGAGTGTATTTTTGCAGAAAAACGGCCTTGGTCCTTCATGGGTCATTGTAACATCTAAGTTTGGATTTCTTGGACATATTCATAGTACTTTAGGGTGTGCTTTCAATGATAGAAATTTCTAGTCATAATGCAGTGAAAAGTTAGAGTTATATTTGGAGGGCCGTATGAGGACCTACTGGAGATGCCCACATTTCTTACTAGCCCCAATGAATTAAAAAACCAAGGCGCACACAGCCGCTGGGTGAACTCCAGGAAAGCCGTCAAATGCATTGTCKCTTTGTCCCTCTTTTCCCAAGCGACATTCCCCCTGCTGTAGTACAGTCGAGCCTAACCTACCCTACCCTACTTCCCGTTCCCAGAAAGAGACCCACGTTCCCTAGACTCGTCGACCTGGTCGTCGATCTCTCATCCAACCCGTCCATCCAATCCACACGAACGGCCCCATGTGATGCTCACGTCAGGCGTCTTCATGAAGGGAATATTTTTAATGCGCCCTTCTTCTGACTCTAAGTTAGCGATTGTCGTCTTCTACCGCCTCCAGAGCAAGAGACGGTAGAGAGGTAACAGAAGCCACCAGCCTTTTTCATCAAATTTTTGCCCAATGTCGGGGGAGAGAACTGCCGGTTAGTTCAATATTAGAGCGTCCCCTCCAATTCTTCCTTATCTCTATCTCTGCCTGTGTGGGTTAGGGCCTCTTCGCATGAAGGACCCAACCGGACCTCCAACAGGGCCTTGGCGGGTTTGCATGAGGCAATTGTTGGCAACCCGATTCCCGATATGGAGCTCTGATTCCTCCCTAGCTCTTCCATCCTTGAATTCAGGATTTGCAAACCCGCTCTCCTTCCCATCAACCCAACTTACTATTTTCATAAAAAGTATTCTCCACTTGTCTCCTCGTCTCTCCTATTGCAAGACTTGTCCTTGTGGCCTGCCTCATTCATTGGTTGTTGCATGTCACAAAATTCCAAATACTAATAGAAAAGTGAATATTTTATTTGGAAAACTGGTTTGCATCCGGAAGCATGATGTACCTTGGAGCGGACCTCAAAGCTTTGGTGACTGGAGCTCCATATCGAGTCTAGTCCTTCATGCGAATAGGCCCTTAGAGCATCCCTCCAATTCTTTGTTATCTTTATCTTTGGGTTAGAGCATCCCCACTTGCCTCGCAAAATGCGGATGGGATTTGGCTTGCAAAATGGGGGGCATCCATTTTGCAAGTCGGATGCCCCACCTATGATAGCTTGTTAAGAAGCCAAGGAGGACAATAGCAAACTATAGTGGTGACTATTCATGGGAGGCAACTCCCACTCATGTTGAATTTTTGTGCACTTTATTTTGTCTTCTGCGGTTTGAAAGCCATTAGAGGTTTTGGAGCCAGCCTCCTAAGAGTTTCATCCATTTTGCAAGACGGATGGAGCACTTTTGCAAGCCGCCTTGGATAATTCATCCATCGTGTAAGACGGGTGGGGATGCTCTCCGAAAGAACACATTAATAAGGTGGAAGCACCAATACCTAGTTATTGATCATTTAAGCTATTTTGGAACAGATGATGAGGAATAAGAGCTAGTGGAAAAATTTTCCAAGTAGGAAAATAGGAAGTATGGGGATAGTATTTTTGTCAAAATTTCATTTTCAAAATTGAAACTAGTGTGAATTTTGAGAGTTGAAAAGTAGTCGGAATCAATATACAATGTCTACAGGCTTCCAATTTCAATCATTTAACCCCTAAAAGTCATTGACTATGCTTTCACCAAAAACGCTCCAAAACTGCCATTTCTAGTGCAAGTACCAAATTTTAGAAAAAAAACATTTTTGGACAAAAGTAACCGTAGGATCTTGTATCAAAATACTTTGGGAAGATGTGGAAAAAAATTTAGATTTTTTCACTACGTGGATTGCAAGATATCTGCGTTYAAAGTGACAAAAATCCTTTTTGAGCCCTGCAAAAATCCGGGCAGCTGCACTTCAAAAGGCCACACTTGTATGAAAAAATGTCCAAAATGGTGGTTGGTCTTTGAATTCATCCTTCAAGGCAAGTTGGTTATATGATTAAAAAATTTCAAATCATTTGGAATTGTACAACATGTAGGAAAAAAATAGTAAGTAGAAAGAAGTACAGAATGATTCAAAATACTAAATTGTTAACAATTTATTTATGAAATTGAAAATTGCCAATCCCAATGGTTGAAATGTTGTAATAAACAATCCACACCCAATAATTTTATTTTTTTTCAAAATTATTGAAAAATGAGTTAAATAAAAGACTTCAAAGTTTATTTTAGCGTAGAGATTCCATGATTGCCCGCAAACAAAAACTCTTCATAACTTTTGACTCGTTGATCAAAATGGAGTAACTCAAAGCTTCTCATGTACATATACTTGTAGATAATCATTTTCAAATTTTTATTTCTGAAAAAAGTCATTTTTTCAGACCTGCCCGGGCTGCCCGCCGACCACTAAAAATCACATATCATGCAATAACTTTTTACCAGTGTAGTCAAATGTTATGAAAATTGTTGGGCCTTAAAGCTACTCCTCGGACACATGTTGTGTAAAAAATTCAGAGAGAAATAATGAAAACTCTATTCGTAGTGAGCTGCCCAAAATCGCTATGTTGCCAAAAAACGCAGTTTGGTCCTTTAGGGGTTAAGAAACTACTTCTCCATTCATTACTTCCTACTTTCCTGGTGACTATTGTGGGACATGTATCAAAACCTTAGTAATTTCAACCTTGAAAAAGACAGAAAAGTTTGAAATCTAGCCTTGATTGGAAATCACTCTCTGTGTTGGTTGGAGTTCTCCTAACCTAGACATTGGTTACTTGGCATGCTTAGTAAATGGTACCTCTACCTTGTGGGGATAGGAAATGCTTTTTTCCAAACTTATAGAAAAATGTGATTTTGAACAAAATAACTCCAATTTGTTTGATAAGCAATATATTTCTGTCTTCCTGTTGGTTAGAGCAAGAAGTTTGGAATATGTTTAGTGTTTATTTTTCTAATCATCCTAATTTACACCGTGTATTAACAAATTTATGGTTTTGAGGGTCATCCTTTACAAAAAGACTTTCCTTTTAGTGGATATGTGAGTTTCCTACATCTACCTTGCAGGAATTTGGACCTTGAATTTTTTAAATTTAAAGATGCAGAACACTAATGGAGATGTTTTTTTTCCTATTTACATGAATTTCATCCAAATAGAGCTAGGGGATACCTTTGGTGGAGATGTTATCAACCGGTGCTTTTAAAACACCGGAGTAATTGATTGGAATATAAAAATGGGAGATTTAAAACAAGACAAAAAAATTGGTAGGATTGACAAATGACAACCAACTGGTGTACAAAACCAAAAGGTAGATATGAAGCCGTTATTTTCATGATATTGTTGGATTTTAGCCGCTTGCCTTTTGAGATCCAAGGCTAATACTCAAGTTGCTAAACGTAGGTTTACTCTTGGACAAGGGTTGTATCGCTTTAGGGTTGGTTGTGGTGGCCAACTCTTGCTCTGTCGTTTGTGTTTGATCAATATGATGAAATTTGATTAATACTCACATGTCTTTGAAAGAGGAGGATTGTAGCCTTTGCAAATTTGAATCTGAAAGAAAATATCCTGTCAGAATTTGATACCAGAAGAAATCAGACTTACAGGGAGATTTTGATAAGGAGACTAGGAGAAGATGCAACCAGTGCCCTTGGAAAAAAACTCGGCTACAAAGAGGACGGCAAATTACCGGGGCAGCTCCGAAAGCTGTTTCGGCGCCCTTTAGTTAACATCAGTCAGTCAGTTAACGCGAGACGGAGCACTGCACTCGGACTGCCGGACATTGGACAACGAACCCGCAAAACTGCGGTTTGCAAGATTGTACGTTTCCAGGCCTCACAAACAGACGATGTATCGCAGTTTTGTCTGATCGTCCCGACTCACTTGGATTTCAAGACTCTCGACTCAAGCTTGTTTGCAAAGCAAGGACGTCAGACGAAGTAGGTATGGGACTCCTACTGTGTGCCTTTGCTAGCTAGCTTCCTGTGTTGCACTTATGTATCCCGAGCTTTGTGCTTTGTATTCGGCGAATCTAAGCGTTGTTGCGGACTCGTAGCTCCTTGTACTGTGAATGTTGTTTTCAATTGGCCAAAACGAAACCAGGCTCTAGCTAGAAAATCTGTGATAATCGCAAGAAATACAGTCATAATATACAGTATATATACCTCTTTATCTGTCCATCCCTGAAACGACATTGTAGAATAATATGTTGCAGACTATCACTGATTGTCGAAAACTTGTCACACATACAAACTCTGTCATTGTCATTTTTAGGAGACCCCAGGCAGTGAGATTAAAGATGTCATTGTTGTAATCAATCCGTGCAAATGGGCTTGGAGCGAGCTTGCGCAATTCAAGGTAGCCCGGTTTCAGGCGTCTGGGTTGTAACAGAAGAAGCAATTCGGCCTTCACTAGACGTCTTTTGCTTATCTTACTAAAACAGAGTTTGTTTTGGGAGTTTTAAGGAGTGCCGTTTGACCTCTTGTAACTGCAACGGCCGAATTGCTCCCCTGTTTAACCGAGGCTGAGGTTGGTTTCGTTAGGATCAGGCCAACCCTAGAGTAATCGGCATCGTTGTTGTGGTGAGAACTGAAACCCACTCAGTGCATGTTCAACCCTTGATGGAACGTAGACTGAACCCCATTGCAACCTTCACCAGACATAAAGTGCAGTGTAGGTTTTCAAAACCTCTCATAGCACGTCACATACATATGTTGAAGTGCTCTGGCACAAGCGAATGTGTCCACATTGAGTAGTTTCGTTTTCTCAGCGCTATGGTTGGTTGCTTCCTAATCGCAAATAATTCTTGGTTGCTAATTGTTTACTGACCCCATCGCGAGCTCTTTGATGTAACGGTCGACCTGGAACACATTATCTTTCTAGACTGTTTTAGGGGTTTTCAGAAGTCATCGTTAAGAGAATCGTTTCATTGTTCATTGAGTGGACCTCCCTGTAGTCATTTGGAGGTTTCAAAATGAATGATACATCTATGAACGTCACCGCATCAGTTTGATAGCAAGGAGATCGCTCTATGAATCATAGAAATGATTCTTTTTATGGCGCTCTTGAGAGAGAGAGTCTATTTCGACTCTTGAAATCAAACTCTGTTAAACGTCATAACTGGGGTTCCTCTTTAATTTCGTGTTTCTCAACGCGCTGTCCTGGCTGCTTAATCACGTCTTCCTGGAGCTTTATCTGTGCACATTCTCACTGACTTTCATCAATTATTTCTATCTATTGCAGCAAAGTACAAGATCGATCGCCTATGAATTTTTGTTACCAAGTACTCCGGACGTTGTATTACAAGTCGGCTAGCAAGTAGCTGCATGAGGGGGTATGGATTTTGCTCTCGGGAAGTCCTGCAACATGTTTTTTTGTCCAAAGTCCAGTCGTGGCGCAGCTACTTCAGGATGAACAAGCTTTCGCTAACTTGGACAGCGAGTCGCTCCGCTTCAGTTCTGTTGAGAAGCTAGCCTGCAACACTACTGCCAGTTCCTGCAGGACGACGTGATCCAATCTCTGATGGCCATGGGATGAGAACTTCTGGTCGGCGGCACTCAACTCACTTTAAGCGTGCTTCATCAAAAGAATGCGTGGGTGCCAYCGAAAATTAAACTATGCTTCCGAGCAGAAACGAAGGAAGAAGCTCAACAGTAGCCTGCTGGAATTGCGGTCCTTGGTTCCGAAAATCACCAAGGAGTTTGTAGCTAGTCCAGGTGGTGCTGCTTTCTTGTGGGTTTTTCCCAACTGAATGCCGCAAGGACTGCCACTGACAAGCTGGTTCAACTGCAAAGTTTTAGATTGTTCGAAGCACTGGAGGATATTTAAATAAAGGTGTGTGACTGACTCCGAAACWCTGAGGATTTCGTAGTTGAAAATGACTAATTTGATTGTAAAAAATAAACTTCAGGTACGCCAAACCGGGGGAGGGGGGCAAATTTATGCATGTAACCCGAATCAGTGCAGAACACAGTCTGTCTAGGTAGGTCGAATAATGGATCATAAAATTGAAGTTATTGAACAAAAGAAACTCTCGATGCGTAGGACCCACTCAAAGCTGGCAAAAAATCAGAAGATCCAAAACCAAGGAAATTATATCTTAACCCATGAGAGGGACTKAGAAAATAAACCTCACCACGATGGAAGATTAAGGTTGGAGGGGAGATTTATCTAGTGCAGTTAAGTTATTTTGACTCTTTGATTTTAAGGTTGTAACTTTTTTCCGTCCGTCTTGAAGGAATAAGATATTCTCCCTTGCTGTGAATGTACCTTCATATGGGCTGTGGACACTCCAAAGAAGTACACCAACCGTGAAGGACTGACCAATTTTAGAATGCTCCTGAAGCGTGTACGTTTTTCCAATTCAAATATTAATTCAGTCACAATTATTAAGTTGTGTTTGCGTCACATTCATGAACCTGTTGCATGATTGTTTAGCCTTTCTTTTTCTWTGTAGAAACCTTGCCTTCAAGGAGTTCTGCTTGATAAACGTCGCATATGAATAACAATTTCTTGTCCGAGTGAACTGAAGTAAGAAATGAAACCTGGAGCCTGAAGGAGATTTATTATAAGTGGAATTCAGATGGCTTTCTGTGACTGCTGCAACAGATGGACAAAGCGTCGATAATTGGAGTATAGTGGGACGCCTTCACACGAGGTGACTAGGGCCTCCCCTCTAGTGAGGGCGTCCTGCTGCGTTAAGCACGGGGCCTCCCACATGTAATAGTGCCTGTAAACAAAGTGCGTAAACCACTGCCGGGAAATGCGCTGTTCATTACCCGGAAGCATTCTACTGAGTAATTAGGGTTTCATGCCTGTAATGCTTGATTACGTGGGCAAAATTGCGTAATCGGGCACTACGGATTTGTCATCCAAATTTTTTCAATCATTCGAGATTATGCATTTCCCGATAGTGGTTTACGCCGAGCCAATGGCCCTTGTCGTAGGGCATTGCCCTATACATTATGCCTTGTAAACAAAGAGAATTTCTATGAAGGCTAAGTCCTGAAGTGCTTACCAATAGTATTACACACTTGAAGGAGTTGAAGGAGTTGGATCGGCAAATTGAGGAGCTGGAGCTGGAGAAGACAGTGGAGGTTCCACAGTTTAGCTACTCACAGGACTGGGATGAATTTCAACGGTCCCAAGTTTCTGTGTCTGTGTTGTCGTCAAATCCCAGCCGGGAGAGGAAGACGAGGAACGTTGCAGAAACTCTGTGAAGCCATCTATAAACCAGTGCTCAATCTTGTGTACCGGTACCAGCGCTGTAAATTTGTTGTTAACTAAGGACACGCAATGCACTTTGTGATGATCATACATTTGCTTCTTAACTGTAAGGAAATGAAATCTATACACAATTATGTACCGCCATGTTGTGAAAAATTTATCCTTGAAAGACCATTGGGGGCCATCTATACGATCCGTATTTAACCTTATAACTCTTCAATTGTGATTTTAATTAATATAAGAATTGTGATGCATTGTTATTTATGTAATTACCTACAATCATGATCATCAGATCATTTTTTACTAAAAAGTATTTGGTCAATGTTTTTTAGATCAAATACCACCGAATTCACAATATTTTAAATGGTCGCAAAGGGCTTCTTGGTCCTTCAAGGGTTAATGGAGCCTTTCACATTGACGAGAGATCCAAAATGTTCATCTATAGAATTTTTGAAGTAGTCCATAGTCAATGTCCAGTGACTATACAATCATTAGAATACGATACATTAGAATACACTAGGATTAGAATTTCGACACATGTCAAAAGGACATTTGTCAAATTTTCATTTTGAATTTCTCCTACATATATTTTCATGAGAGATAACATGTTTAGTGACTTTAGTCATGAAAGTGGTGAGAAATGTTCTTTCCATAATGCCGCTAAGTTGGCTATACAATGTAATATTTCAAGTTTGGGGGGTTGAGACGGAAAGGGTTATATAACGTTACACGTGTTCAATGTGAGTGCTCTAATGAACCCAATAATCAACATCTATAGAAGTTCTTGGTTCCAAAGAATACACTTTTTGAGATTGAGAATAAAACTTTGTGTCCTATAAGCTTGTGGAGTCTCTTGCTTAATTTTTAACTAAGCTTGTCTAGTCCCAAATGAGGCGGTATTTAGATGTTACTTGATCAGTATCCCTCGATGGTTGAATTTTGTTTAACCCTTGACGGACGAACTGGTGACCATGGAAATCATTCCATTTGGTACCAAGTATGAATCATTGGCTTAAAAAAATGCAACAACATTCATTGAAAGTGAAACTTTTGAGGATGCATGTGAGGATGAATAGTTGCACTTCTATCCTACATAGAAGGATTATTTGGCATCTATCATAAAACAACCATCCGCAACGTCCTTTATGGGTTGATCATGTTCCATGAAGCGTCTCAAAATAAGAACACCAACAATAACTATAGTGGCACATGAATTAATCTTAAATAAGTTATGTGCTCTCCATATCGAGTACTTGGTTGTCACGTCCAAAGAAAGAGGTCTACTCTTCAACCTTGAAAGGGCCTAGGGATTTCTCTACATGACTTGAATTTAAGGTAGGAGGCTATGAAACCACTCATCTAAGGGATGGTCCACCTTTTTCATGTATTTTCTTTGATGGAAAATTTTTAGCTTATTTTTGAGACAAAGAAAAATAGATTTTGATCTTAACACAAGTTGTTTCGTATTTTTTGAAGCATTTTTGAATTACTTAC
The DNA here is from genome assembly GCA_006891605.1 of Pleurozium schreberi. Classification (NCBI taxonomy): domain Eukaryota; kingdom Viridiplantae; phylum Streptophyta; class Bryopsida; order Hypnales; family Hylocomiaceae; genus Pleurozium; species Pleurozium schreberi. The sequence continues at coordinate 119,077 of VACF01001418.1, read as the reverse complement.
GTACTATCATGATCATAAAATTACATTGTATTGAAAAATATTTGGTCAATGTTTTTTGTGATCAAATACCACCATATTCGTAATATATACTATACAGCCGCAAAGTCCTTTCAGGACCTTCTAGAGAGGTAAGGAGGAACTTATGATAGCGTTCAAAATTAAAGTTGTATGTTTTAAATAATCACACATGGTGCTTACAAAACTGAATTTTTTTCACTTCTTGATGCTCTCTGTGCAGATTAAAATGGCAGTTACGAAGGTGGAGGACGAGATTTACAAGCTGACCATAATTCATTCGAGCCATTGAAGGCCACAGCATCAATATTCTAGCTTCTCCACGGCAGTTTTTTTTTCTTTTTTTCTTTTTTTTTCTTTTTGTCATTTTTCATGAAGTGCAAGAGTGGCGATATCACATGTTATAGTGGTGCTAAAACTTTCAACATTTATCCACATTTTGAATAGAAAATATCACAATAGCACATATCACATATTCAAAATTATATTTTCATCCACAATCTGGCAATTTCATCCAATTATTTTTTGAAGCTTGGAGTTTTTTGGCGATTTCATCCAACGTTTTGTTATTTATGTTCTAAAGGCATGGTGCAGGGTCCATTATTTTGGTGCAAATTGACCACATATTGCCTCAAAAAGACACTACTCCATGGCAATGGTGTCATGCAGCGATCACTGGTATCTATGTGTTTATTGTCAAGGTAAATTAATTATATGATCCCGGAGCCTTGGTGTATGGAATGTTTTGGCATGATTAATTCCCCCATAATTGTTAGTAGTGGTCACCATTTTCATTTTCTTATCTTGGATGATTAAGGGTCAATTATGAAGTCAATTTTTGTTAAATTGGCACAATTCTAGCTCCAAAAATTGTGATATATATGTACATACAAGTCTAAAATCGAGGAAGAGTATGAATTTATGTTTCTGAATCTAAGTCTAAGGTGCTAAAGTATTAGAATATAGGTAGAAACCTCTCTTAGTACATGGTGTCGGGACTAGGTACTCAAAGAGTTTTATGCATTTAATTTAGCTTTCCATCTTGGATCATGTGCAAGCTTATCTACTATTTACAAACTTCCTTATTGCATATTATGCACTAAGAGAGTAAGAGAGGATGCACTAAAAGACGTTTTACTTGTGCTTCCAGTTTAATGAAATTAATAATAATATATTGATATTAATTCCTACAAATATGGAGCAATCACTTTTGGAACACTTCAGCATTTAGGGGCTAAAACGTTATTGCATGATATGTAGTTTTATTTGATCTCCATGCAGATTAGACATGTCAAAAATTGTGATAAAACTGCCTTTTTAAGAAATAAAAATTTGAAATTGGTTTTCTAGATTTATATATACGTACAAAGCTTTGAATTGTTCCATTTTGATTAGTGAGAAAAAAAGTTATGAGGAGTTTTGATTTGCAAATAGTTATGGGATCTCTACTCTAAAATAAACTTTGAAGTCCTTTATGTACACCCAAAAAAAGACAAAAGAAGTTTGGGTATAGATTGTTTATTGCAATTTGAGATGACTTTGACCACCATTTGTGAAAAGTTTTTGCACTACAAATTTTCAATTTTCAATTTTTTAAATTGAGCATTTGAGTTGAAAGTGAGGAAAAGAAATTTGAAGAAAAAACATTTGAGTTTCAATCTTTAAAAAATTGTTAAGGAGTAGTTGCAAGAAACACCTGTTGTTTTTGGCTCAAAATGGCCTTAGTACTAGAGTACTGTGACTTTTGGAATAAAATTTTCAAAAACGAAACAAAATATGGATAATTTATGAAGCATTCAAAAAATCACATGTGTGAAAATTCAGACCTAGAAAAATTTATTTCTAAAATGCCAAGAAAATGGACACTTTGATGTTTGATTTAAAAAAAATAGTAAACAAATTCAAAAAATTCTCTAGAAAAAGCCATTTTTCTTCGTTTGAAGATGCTTCTTCTCAACCATTTTTGTTCTTGGAAAAAAAATTGAGTTTTTTGCACTTGTGCAAAGGTAGTGCTTTTTGAACACATGTGGAGGTTGGATAGATTACTATTTTTAGAAAATCTCTTATGGGCCTATGTAACTTTAGTAGAAGTCCTTGAATCTCAATTTTGAACTTCAAATTTGTTTTTTTGGGTAGAAAATAACACTGAAACCTCCAAAATAGCCAAGATAGATATCCAATCGAGGGCAGCTTAAAAATAGTAAAATAATTTTGAAAATTTTGAAAAAATTACTCAATGTCTAAAACTAACTCATGTACCTTCATTCCAAATTTCATTCCAAAAGATCAAACTATGCAAAAATTATGCGGAAAAGAACTCCTGTCCAAGGGCAATAGGACAAATAATAGGACAAGTGTTTCTTGCAATCACCCTAAGTAGAAGTAGGTCCAAGATTGAGCAAAACACTAAATTTTTAATAGCTTCAAGATGGAATTGAAACACCAAAATCCGGATGGTGAGATTGTTCTTGCAAACAAACTCAACTCTATGCAAAAAAAAAATTGAGAAATAGTAAAAATTGCATTAAAAATGAATCCTACAAGTAATATTTATTTTTTATTTTTTATTTTTTTTCAAGGAGGGAGGAGGCCGCCACGGAGCGCCAACATCGTCACCGTTGCAAGGAAAGATTGCTGAGCGCGGATTTGCGATCAATGGCAACCTAGTTTATTATTGCTCTCAATCTTCTTCTGTCTGTGGGGCTTAGCCCACGGATTATCTCGAGAGCTGCTGGGCAGAAACGAGATCGGAAGGGGGTGGAGACGTGAAGGGGTCTTGCTTCTAGGTTTAGGGTTTGCGTAGTGCGTCAATCAAAATGGTCTCGTATGCTGATTCGGTTTGTATGGAGCATGCGCCAAATGCTCCCACGGAGTCTCGAGGCGCTAGGAGTAAGACAGCGACATTCTAAGCGGAGGGACTAATCGAGCGGGAGCTCGTAGCAGCGGTCATTAGTATGGGAAGAAACAACCGCTTCCACCTGACTATTGCTGTGCCCGGGGAGGAGCTGCCGGAAGGTTTCGCTTGTAGCGATGCGGGCTTCCTTCTCAACACCAAGGTCCTCCAAGTAAAAGTCAACCAAGCTCTTGTTCGTAAGGAGACTGAATAACTTCAAAAGCACGCCATTGTGGCGTACTTCATCGGCGGGAGACTGTCATCGGAGGCCTCGGTGCTGTGGATTGTGAGTAGTTTTGGGAGTAGATAGCCGGAATGAATTCTCCCTAGATCAAAGATTTTGCGTTGGTCTAACCTCTGGTGACGGTTGGAAGACTCAGTTGGCGATGTCTAATGAGTACACAGGGGATGAGATCACCATTAAAGTTGATTACTGCAACCTCTCGATTAGGTGTCGGGTGTGCTTTTCCACTAAGCACTTGGTGAAAGACTGTATTGGGCAAATTAGCAAGTCGAAGGATGGTGAGACTGTGAACACAACACATGGCTCCGCGAAGAAGGATGATCAAGGTGGTGCCCACGGGATGCAGTCTCAGACCTCGTCTGGACAATTGACTGAGCTACCCGGGCTGCCTCCACTAGTTCCTGGACAAATCCCAGGGACACTCAATGCCTTGCCCACTATAAGAAACCCGTATTTTCCTCGATGCCGGGTTTTGGCATTGGGATGTCCAGTTTGACGTCCAAGTCGACGTCCAAAAAATCATGCTAGTTTGGACGTGCCATTTGCACGCGGTGTCTAGGCAGATTTTCACGATTTCCACTTGGACATCAGCTATGACATTGGTCAACGGGGGTTCAGGAATTCGACATGTGGCTGCCACCTAAGCGCGGGAAAGCCAGCATGGTACTTTTTTCATCCATTTTTCGTCCATGACGTGTCATCCGACGTGTCATGCCATGTGGCAATTCAAAAATTGGCTAACGTGGCATCCAAAGATGCTGACGTGGCAATATTTTGGAGCAACCTCATTAGTCATTTAAGAAATGCAGGGATGTTCTCAAAGACATCATTGTAGACGTGCTAACGTCTGCATTGATGTTTTATTGGACGACTGGACGTCCTCTGTCTATGCATTTTGTGTCACCCATCGTTGTGGACATTTTTTATGACATCACAATGTTTGGTGTGATGTTTGTATGAAGCATCAAGACATAATGATGTTTTTTACAACATCACAACATCTGGTGTGGTGTCTCAAAAGTGTAACTACATGTCAGACGCATATACAATTTTGAAAATAACATGTTATATACAATATATTATACACCATATATAATACAAAATACAAAATGTACCATATACAATACATTATACAAAATACATCATGCATAATATACCATAAAATACACCATGCAAAATACACCATACAAAATATGTCATACAAAATACACCATACAAAATACACCATACAAAATATGCCATACAAAGTACGCCATACAAAGTACACCATACAAAATATACCATACAAATTACACCATGTATAATACACCATGTTTGGCTTTCAAAGCCACTTACCTTTGAGTATGTGGAGAGGAGAGGATGAGTCCTTTATACAAGTGGGAAGGTAGGAGGTGAGACAAACTGTGTGGGACATGTAAAACGCAGGAATTGTCACTACAAGAATACAGTCCAAATTGACACGTCTGAATTGACAGAAAATGTCCGAATCGACAGAAAATTGACAGAAAAAATGTCCGAATTAGCAGAAAATGACTGCGTTCCCTTGTAGTGTGTGCTTCACATAGAATTTCAGACCCCATTTAAGCATAGTAGAGTAACTTTTTTCAAAAAATTTACAACTAAGAAAAGTTGGTAAATAGATCTGAGTTTCATCTCTAAAAATCTGTTTGAGATTTTAAGCCTTGAATCAAAAGTTATGGACAAATTTCAAAGAGTGATTGGAGTGAACAATTTTTTTGACGTTTTCTTTGACATAATTTGGCATCCTCTCAAAATTTAATCCATCCTTGTTATGTATGTCATACATGAAAATAGATTGTAAAGGAAATGAATGTATTCAAGTGTATTAAATGCAAATTGAATTATTTATTTCTATTGTCTCTAGAAACATTGAAGTTGCACGGTAGTGTTGTAGAAACATGCTTTTTTTTGTTATATTGTCATAAAAAATGTCTCACCAGACAGGTTGATGTTGTTCACGACATTCATACAGAGACATATGTATTAATTAAATTATGTAGAACGTGATTATAGTCTATATCTTCTAACTCAAGGTGTAAAATTGTTCTTTAGTTGTTAAGCAGTATCATGCAAAAAGTGCTTCTCTTATTTCTAACTAATGCAATAGTTCTTGTTTATATGAAAATTTCAACGATAATTGTTTGATACATCTTGGACAATAAATTACTCTATTTTGGGGGGAATCTCTTCCTAGTCCTTTCTAAATTTTATACGGAGTATTTTTTTTTTTTCAAAACCATATTTAAATGAAAGCGGACTTCATTGTTTATTATATATTTTTATATTTGGTTATTTGTTTAGTCAATACACATTGAGATGCATTTTTCTATTCTCTTACTTCTTCACCATGGTGACTATTCAAAGGCAAAATGTTTTAATATCATTAGTRTTGTGCCTTGCTTTGAAGTTTGTTTTCTATTCTATGTTGAAGCATATGCAAGCAACTATCCATCCAAATAATTTGTCACACTTTGCAGTATAGGGATTTGTAGTATAGGAGAGTACCCAAAATTAATGATCTAGAGCTGAAATTTTTGAGGTCTACTCCTACACTAGGCGGGCATCCATCTATTGAAGGGAATTTAAAAAAACATTATTTTATTTCCTCTACATATGTGTTAACAGGGCTCCCTTGTGCGTGCACTTTTAAACATTCAAGAAGGTTTTGAGATTATTCTTTTGGTGAAATCTCTTCATCATCAAGTTTTTCCACACCACCAATTTTTTTTTTTTTTTTTTTTTTCCTAATTATTACAAATTAAAAAATCAAAGTACCTATTTCAATAAAATTTTGGCTTTCTCTAGATCTCTTACTTAGAGAAATTTTCTAGTACGCTTTTCCTTCATAGGGAACCTTCTTTTTTAGAGGTGTGTACTATATTAAATATATTTTCACATTAAACTTTTTTTTCTATTCATATAATATTGTCGAAAAAATCATGAGTATTGTGCAATATGCTACAAAAACCGCATGGTATTTCATGCAATTACATGGCCATATTTGTTGAATTGAGACAAAATGCATAGTTTGATAATTGAGCCTAGATATTAGAGACCTTCATTCTAATGAATACAAGATTCATGAAGAAATCAACCTTTGAATAATCAAAGGTTTTTAAAATGTATTAATACATTAAAGTCTCAATTTTCCAAATATTCACAATATTGGATATTTTTTCATCATCTAAATGTAGATCCTTGAAGAAACCCGTGTTTTCTGGATGCCGGGTTTCAGCATCGGGATGTTGAGTTTGATGTCCAACTTGACGTCCGAAAAATTCCCAAAAATGAAGTTGAGGGCACTTGACATATCTATAGACGTCACTGGAGACATCTAATGCATGCATTGCAATGACAAAAATAGTGATTGTGGACACTAACCGGGAGTCGTTGACGTCGTGTATGTGTGCATTGTTGTGCACGGCCAAGGATTTTTTGGCATGTTTCTATAGAATGCTTCGAGTGTGCTCAAGAAATGAACACCCACTTCATAGAAACGTGCAGTTCATTGCATCTCCCTTGTACCCAGAGAAGAACAACGTCATGGCAATCCCCTACGTACATTTAGTACACAACTGTGTTTCATGTTTCGTTGAACATATGCATGCACTGTGCTATATGTAATTGAGATTAGGGCCCATGAAACCCGGGCTGCAAACGCGCAGATACAATACTTCTTGACCTTCGTTAGTACGTGTAGGCCTTACATGGAAGCCCTCGCTCTTATGGTAGCACGCTGCATTCTCCAAAATAGAGGTCATGTCCTATCCAAGTGGACATCCCTACAAACATGTTCCCCTCATTTTTCAGATATTAGGTTGTTCACTTTGATGTTGGAAAGAACGTTATGGACAGCATGCACTATGAAACCGTAGCCACATGAAACCAGACATCGGTGTGCTAGAAAATAATGTCTTATAGAACGTCTGGACGTCTGTGATGACGTCCAACCGAACATAAGAAAATGTGACTTCAGTGCACCAAAAATGCTGACGTGGCATGCCACGTCAGCTTTCGATGTCCACCTCAGATAATTTCCATGTCATCTTGCCACGTCAGCGATTTCAGGGCCAAACCCGACTGTCCCCTTTTTTTCACGACGGGCAATCCTTTAACCCCTGCCCATTGAAAATCTCTGTTAGTTACCTTAAGATGAAATTGACCGAAGAGGCTGACGTGGCAAAGACGTCCATTCAAGACATTTTTTTGAACATTGATTTGCCAAAAGTAATGTCTCTAAAGACATACCTGTTTGAGACAGCACTCATACGTCTGATCGAAATTTCAGCTATGCTGTCGATTGCATCCTCGGAAAATCCACATTTTCGCTGTGTTTGCCCGCGTAGCATTCGAATGTCTGATCGGACGGATGATGCCTCTCGGGACACGGGACGTCAAGGGCCGGACATCAGAAAAAACACGGGTTTTTTATAGTGGCCGCAAGCCAGTGATCGAAGAGGGGTGTTCAGCCCACCCGCTAGACAAGGTAGTGAACTGGGGGGCAATTCGGTGCAATCAATGGCACCACGAGGAATGGTGAGCAAATTAGGAAATCCTAGTAGCTAGGGAGCTTCAGACGAGTACAGGCATGTTGAGTCTCGATTGAGCCATTCGGATGATGAAGAGTGGAATGGATGGGAGATGGTGAGACAAGGCTCTAAAATTCACGGCCCCAATGTACCCAATCAGAGAGTGCGCGCCAAGACCTCAGGCCCCAGGAGTAATGACCCTCCATCACCAATGGGTCCACGATGTGCCTTAGGGACCTCAGCGGCACTTTCCTCTGAACCTAATCCTTCTACCTCCACCCTGAGCAAAAACATTGCAGGAATATCGAAGATGAGCACTCCACGCAGCGAGCAGGGAGGGGGCAAGGAACTAGTGGGTGACAAGCAGATAACAAACTTGACTAACAGACAAATTGAGGAAGTGACGCTGCCCTGAGGCCGTGTCCAAGGAGCTCCAACAGTACCTCTTTTGGGAGCCCGGTCGGTGGAGCTCTTGGAGATGGCTTGCCTCTTGAGATGGCGGCACCCTAACCCTAGCTGCCAGTGCCTCATGAGACTTGATGTTAGACAATCTTGACTTCTCCAATGACCCTCGGACCCCGGACATCACAGCGCCTGTGGCCTGAGGAGGCCCGAACTTGATCTACTGGAAGCCCAAATACCCCTTGGCACGCAAGCCATGGCAGTTGTTAGTATCGGATTGGCCCAGGCAGATATGGATGGAGACCAAGTGAAGGAGGCAGCCGGGGCTATAATAGGAGAGCGTTTGCAACTTGACCTAAACGGTGCAGCAGCGGAGCCTTCCGAATTAGGGTATTTGGCAGACCTGACGATGGTCTACTCAACGAGACCTAGTCCCATCAGAGTTCACAAGGAAGTAGGAGGACCTTCACAATTGAACTCCAACACCACAAAACCGCACACCCCAACTTTATCTTGGTCAATCGACTCCTTCCCGGGAAACCTCCAAGCTGAATTTCTGGAGTGGTACAGGAAGAAGTTTGGGGCTTCAACCGCTTGTGGCTTTCACACTCCTCAACCAAAGCGTCTTACTCGACCTCAACTATTCAGGAGGGCAGAGGCCACTTCAACGGCAAGACGGCTACGTTCCTCCATCCTAGAAAGTCGACGAAACACCCCCAATCGCTTGGAGGGACGTGTGGTGGAATCTAGGTCTCAATCAGCCGTTAAGATAGTGCCAAGAGGACCACTCCTCTTCCACGCCACCCCTCAACGTTAGTATGTTAGTCACAATCGTGACTCAGAACCTTCAACGTGGATATTGTCTGGAATTATTACTGGAATATTAAATCTAGCTTGGATGTTTTGAGTTTCCAAGAACATCGCCTACGTGGCAAATGTTTGAGGATAGTTGCAAGAAAGACTGGCCATTTTGCGTAGCGTTTTGGAAAAAACAGAGTTTCTGCCGCCCAGTACTGTGAGTACTATGACTACTACGAAACAGAAACTGCATGCACTGTGCACCGTTGATTATACTGCAGATTCAACGTGAAGTTGCCAGCTATCCTGTTACTACTGCAAAGTACTAAATAGTACGTAGCACTACTACGGTAGCCCAGAGTTCCATTTTCCATAGAAAAGACCTTTGTCCCCTTTTTTCTTTTTAAAAAATTAACCATAGCAAAATTAAAAAATCTAAAAATTGGCATTTTGTCTCGATTGAATGCTAATCACATACCACCACAAGATTGACCTGGAAACCATGTTCACCATTCAGAATGATGTGCACAAGGGACCCCTATTCGCTTGCATGTGCAAGACATGAAATAATGTTTTTGTAAATTTCCTTTGGTGGATTCATGCATTCCTAGTGTAGGAATAGACCRYAGAAATTTGAGCTCTWGATCATTAATTTADGGTACTCCCCAGTACTAAAAHMCCCTAAACCGCAAAGTGTGAYAARTTAGCTAAATTCAAATTTAAATAYAAAATGATTTTTAAGAAATTYTGAAAAATAATGGATTTGATTACRATMAAGTTATCCATCTCCRCTAAAATTTTGAATTTCATTGGGTTCTATATTCAAAAGTTCTAATGGAAAACAACTTTGTCACATTGAATGTGACAAAAAATAGTACAAGTCTTTCTTGCAACTACCCTTGACAGATTTTGGCCAAGCTATCTGGCCCAGAGCCCGTTTGTTCTGCCAAGAAGCTTCCCTCGGATATGGACACGCGATGGGAGAAGCAAGGGCAGAAAAAGGGGGAGTTTGTATGTGGGTGTCTCCCTCTGTTCAACACATGGTGACCCAAACTAGTTTTTCTCGGTGCGGCCGAGTCCTCTGGGTGCGCTTGGAAGGCACACCAGGGGAAAACTTGTCCATATTAAATGTCTACGCCTCAACCTCCACACAAGAGTGCATTGAGCTGTCGATTGAACTCACCTCTTCTCTGGCCAAGGACTGCAGGTGGATTCTTTGTGGCGATTGGAACTTTGTGGAGAAAGCCGCTGATAAATCTAGCATGTGCGGTAAGCTCATTTCCTCTATAGAATGGCGAGTGTTTGACACACTTTTCTCTGCCCTCAACGTGGAGGAGAAGTTCTCGAACAAAAGCCCCATTAAATTTACATGGGATAACAGGAGGAAAGATGACCTCAGGATTTTAGCACGGCTAGATCGCTTCTACTCTCCTCAACAAGGTGGTGGTGGTCCAAACCCGGTGGTCGAGTACTTCATCAAAGGTGATAGCAACCACTCAGACCACCTGCCGGTCTGGGGGAAGTTTCTTCTCAAGACTACAGCCCCACGAAAATCGGCCTACAAAATGAGCGCTCGATATTTGGAGGATACCAGGATGAGGGAGCGGATCTTCGCCATTTAGAACACCAATCCAAGTGGGGGTTTCTTCGGGAAATTGCGAAAGGTGGTGAAGTTCTACAAAGGCTTTTGTGTTAGCGCGGCAAAAGCATAGCGGGAGAAGGAAGCCCATCTTCGGGAGCAGCTGGCAGAGGCAGTAGAAGCATTACAAGCCAATCCCAGGGATGCCTCTTGCTAAGGCCAACTCAGTGAGATAGGGGAGAAACCGGGAGAAGTGGAAAAGTCCCACGTCGAGGGGCTTAAGGTGCGCAACAGGATAAGGGGGAAACGAGTTGGCGACGCATGCTCTAAGGAATTCTTTCAAGCACTGAAGGACCGTGGCAGTATGGCAAAAACTATTGAGCTGGAGGATGGAACTAGAGTCGTACACACAGATCAAGCAAACCTTGAGCGTATCACACAGATTTGCTCGGAGTACTACGCCCCATTCTACACCGCCGACCCTCCCTCATCCGACCACGAGCGAGCACAGGACCTCTGCTTCCGGGGGTTGTCAAGTTAGCTCATTGAGTCAATGAAGCGCTCCCTCACCTCACCCATCTGCATGAAGGAACTTGAAGAGGCACTTAAGGACATGGGCCCAGGGAAAGCACCTGGACCAAATGGTGTGATCACCGTTTTTCCCAAGTGCTATTGGGAGGTCATTAAAGAGGATTACGTGGAGATGATGTCTGAGGCAATTAACAACAATCTCATGCTACGTGGTGTAACGCGGGGCCTCATCTCACTCATCCACAAAGGGGGCGATTGGCGCAAACTGACCAACTAGCGTCCGATCACATTACTGAATGTGGCTTACAAACTCTATGCTAAGGCTCTGCAGTGTTGCCCATAGTCAGTGCTGATGGAGATCATCTCCCCGGACCAATCTGCTTTCCTATTGGTTCATTTCATCCTTGATAATATCCTCCTCACACATGAGAATCTGGACTAGGTACAGCATTCGGGTCAACCTCTATTGTTCATGAAGCTTGATTTCAGTAAAGCTTATGATAGAGTTGATCATGGCTTCTTCATCAGAGCCATGCTGACTCTGGGGTTTCCAGAAAAATTTGTTTCCATGACAATGCTCCTCTTTTAAGAAGCTAATGTGCCGTGAAAGTAAATGGAGTACAATCACGGGCATTCCCCATTCAACAAGGTGTTTGGTAGGGTTTCCCCCTCGCATCCTACCTTTTCTTGGTGGTTTCAGAAGTGATGAATGCTATGATCCAGGCCCGAGTCTCTGAAGGGGTACTTAAAGGGATCTGGTTGCCCATGGAGGACCGCCAATAGGTGATGGCGTAGTACGCAGACGACACCAATATGACCCTCTAGGGAGAAGAGGGTTCGGTAGGAGTGGTGGTGGCTACTCTAGATACATTCTATGTGGGGACAAGGCTGGTCCTCAATTCGGACAAATCTTGTGGGTGTTGGTGGTCGCAAGGCCCTGATAGTCGTCCCCAATGGACAAATCAGCTCAAGCTAAGGTGGGCGGATGATAGCACGGTCAGCAAGCTCTTTGGCTCCCTCTTTGGCCTCTCCATCAGTACTGGTGACGTTGACGCATTTATGTAAAACATGATTAACTAGAAACTAACCTTTTGGTGTATGGCAAGGATCAATACCATGGAATGAATGGTGGTTGTCAACCAAGTCTTGTTGTCCTCCCTGTACTTTTTTATTTCAATTTGGGCGGGATCTCAGGCAGGGGTTGTCAAGTGCAAGAGCGCAGTGATGCACTTTATTTGGTCTGGCACAGTGCACCGATCTAGGGCCAAGGTGGCATGGATGCAATGCTGCCAGAGCAAGGAGAAGGGGGGCATACGGTTGATCAACCTATTGGATGCACTATTGTTCCTCATGACCAAGTGGATCGTGAAGGCATGTGAACCCAACCAATCCAACCTCCATGTCCTATTGAGATACAAGCTCTCATGTATAGTGGTGGTAATTAGGCCCCGAGTTTGGAGTTCTTCACCATTCGGAGGTTCCAAGCCAAGCGGGGGTCGAAGACTTGGACCCGTGTTTGCGATGCTTGGTGGAAGCTTGGTAGAGAGGTACAGGTGATTCCTCTTGGAAGCTTTGAAGAGGTTCAAAGTCTATTGTTATGGTGGTGAAGTGGTCTGATTTCTCCTCGCAAATTGGACCCAACTTCTTAAGGACGAGAGCAACTACCTTCTACCGAGAAGGGCTCTGCAAGGTTTGTGATGCCTATCAGGGATCCAATTTCTTGACAATTGATGAGGCGTGTGGAAAGTTTGGTCTTGTTGCCGGTGAAGCCGGAGCTTGGGAAGCCCTGACCCAATCCCTCCACCGTATCTGGGGCTTGCTACTTGTGGCCAACAACCCCACCCCAGGTGATAACGAATGGCTGGGTTGTTTTGAAACTTCCATTGCCCTAGACCCCATCTTCGTGGTTCAGTCACACCGGGGCCTCCCCCTCATCTTAGAGGGTGGAGCCAGGGTGTGGAGTCTTTCGTTGACCAAACGATTATTAGAGCTACGTGCTCAGTCTGGCATGTTGGCCCCATGGTCCCCCCTGAGGAATCAGTGCGAGACTGGGGGCACTATTTCCTTGCCACTGGGGTATTCCACCGGGTCAGAGTCTGCAAGGTACAACGGGGCTCTAGAAATACGGAAGTGCTGTTTTATTTTGGACGCACCGATCGCCTAGACTGGGACCCCAATCATTTTGGTTGGCCTGGTTCTCCAAACCCCACCCCTTTTTTCGACTTTACCGCAAGACTTGGCAGGGAGCTATTGAGAGACAAGCAAGTGGTCCGGATGTCATTCACAAAAAGTGGCAAGGTGTGTTTCCACAGTCATATAGATTGCGCTGGCCTATGATTTGGTCCAAACCCCGCATACAGAAAGAAGCTGGCCTGCTTTGGTTAGTGTGGCACAGGGCGGTCGCGGTTAATGCCTGGAGAGGGAAGGTACATCCTACGATGGACATTGGGTGCCCGGTGTGCCCGAGGAGGTCACACGAGGCTGTCCTTCATCGGTTTTGGGAGTGTGAGTCAACCCAACGTGCCTGGCAGTGGGGTATCCATGTGATGAATGGCCTCATCACCTCCAAAGACGCAGTGGGCCCCTGGCGCCCATTATCATGGAAGCAAGAAATATTTTCCGATTGCATTCCACAAAAGTTCAATGAGGTGAGCAGGATTTGGTCGGTTCTACATTCAGTGATCCTTTGGATGCTTTGGCTTGAACGCAATGATGTTGCCATCAATGATGTCCAGTGGCGACCGGTGAAGTTATTGCAGTGCATCTAACTTGGCCTCATCGACTACGGGTGATTGGAGTGGGGTGCAGGTTGCAGGATCTAGGCGCGGAATGGTGACCAAGGGGCAATTGCTCGCGGTAGATTCATGAAGAAGTGGGTACGTAACGATCTTCTTGCTGTGATGGTTGAGGGGGCTCCCTGGTAGACGCTTTCCGGCCCGCGGGCCGGTTTTGTCTTCCAACCTCCTTAGCTTTCTGGGTGGCGGGCGGGCTCCCGGCGTTGTATTTTTAAGTTGTTTCTATTCTCTGTCCCTAGGCCGCTTGCTGCTGGGGTCTTGTTCCCTTCTTTCTTGCAATAATGGTTCCCTTTATTTGTGTCAAAAAAAAATAAAAAATCCTACAAGTTATTTTTTCAAGAACATGCTTAGATTGCTCAAAAAACCAGAATGTCCATAACTTTCTCAATATTGGTCCAAATAGAATGTATCAAAGCTTTAGATTTAGACAAAAACATAATTTTTGAGAAAAAAATTTCAAAATTTCAAAAAATCTTTTTTTTGACTTTTTTTTGTTCTGCCCAACAAATTGTTTTTTGAACACATGGTGGCAAAACTTTTGCTCCCGGGCACCAATTGAAATAAAAATTATGTTTTCAAAGAGCTAATGTGATTTTCTACCTTCAAAAAATAGTTTCAACAAATAATATCAAAAATTGAGGTCACACAAGCTTGTCCAAAATCCCAAGTGTCCCCCATAGGAACTTTGGTCCTTTAGGGGTTAATTGGCTACTTTGACCGGATATAAACTCCTCCACAAAAAGTAGCCAACGTCATTAGGAAAATTTTCAACCCTCAAAGAAACTGCGAGTTTTACACCCTTGCAGTGCAATTAGAGAAAAAAAGAAAATAAAAAATTATTTTTAATTTTTAAAAATCTGGAATTTGACGTGGCACTATTGGCGCCACGTCAACTTCACATTAGATTGACTATTTACTTTATATTATCTTTTATTTTTTTAATATTTTTTTCTAATAAAATATTTTTATTTTTATTTTTCTGTATTTGCACTGTGGGAGTGCCAAAAATGAAGGCTCAATAGTCCTTTGCAGGACTGAAAATTTTCTTAAGGCTTGTGGTAGTAGCCAACTAAGGTAAGACAATCCATTGTGGTCAAAATTTGGAGTTTGGCCTCAAGCTATTGTTGAAATTTTTCAATTTTTTTCCCACTTAAAGACAAGTGTGAGAAACAGCAAGTGCAATTGATATCATATTTTTTCAATAAAGTATGAATTTGCTAGGAATTTTTGAAGTGTTCAATTTTCCATGGCCCAACAAGGTTTGTAGACCACCCCATTGCCAACAAAATCTGAATCCATGATGGTCATCTCACTACCTAATGCAATCACAATATTTTCTAACATAGAATGCCTAAAAAGTCAATCCTTGTAATGAATTTCAAATTGAAAAAATGGAAGTGCCTTATGTGGTCACTAATCACTCCATCACTACCATGTAAGACATTGATTGTGGCCCATATCTCACAAAACTAAAAACCCACACTTGGGCCACTTCATAGGTGACCATTATAGGTGAAATAACAGCAATGGGTTGTCTTACCTTAACGAAAATCATACAGAAAATAAACATTGATTGAACTCCACATAAGTTCCATGACCGCCAACTGGAAGTCTGCTGAAATGTCATCTTTGGACTAGTATAGCAAATCCTGCTCCTTTACGTGCATGTCACTCGACGAATATGCGTCCGTATTTTCTACTATGAATTCTGATTATTATTTTAATCAACCCTTGAACACCGCGGTTGACGTTTTGTGTCCTGTGGATGACAGAAAATTGAACCGTGTAGGATAGAATTACAACTTTTCATCCTCGGTATTAGGAGTGGAAAGGGAAGATCTTTTCTAGTACTTTGACTTCCAATGAGAATATTTGGCTTTTCAAAGTCTGTAGATKATGTCACATGGTATCAAAAATGCATGATTTCCACGGACGCCAGTCCGTCCTTCATGGATAAAACACAATACCACTCAAATAAGTTACTGAAAAAAAAGGTGGTATTTGTGGGGAAAATGGATAATTTAATTTGATTCTTGTCGTTTAATTTTTCTTAACCCCTGAATGCCGAAGGCCTCTTTTTGATTTTGTGAGGATTTTAGAATTTGCTTTGATGTAAACAACATGGGTATAACCTTGAGGCCCTCTTGTACTTTAATTTATTGACCAATCCCACATTCCCATCCCCACATCACCACTCCAACCACACCCTAATTGCATTGTGTGGTGTCAATGTCGTTGTCGATGGAATTTGGAAACTCAACTTTTGGAACAAGAGTCATCCCTTAGTCTATATCCTTTGGCTACAACCAACAAATCAAGACTCATGTTTACAAACTATGTTTCATAGATATTCACGTTGAGTATCATCCAAAGTTAATTATCTATTCAAGCATTAGAGAAATTGTTAGTGGACTCTCCATAGGGCTGCCTGGAGTGCCGAGAAAGACCCTCATTGCATTACATTTATTTACATGAGGAACTTTTCCTCTATATCTGCACTTCCTCACTCCCAAATATCATAGCATTCATTCTCAAGTACTACTAGTTAGGATTGTGACAAGTGTTGTGTTGATATTTGAAAACAACCCCAAACACCTTCTTTGGGTGAATGCATGAAAGACTAGTACTATTTTGCGTCACACTTTGATTGACGGAGTTATTATCTACTATAACTTTTGAARTATRAATCCAATTAACTTGAAAWTTTTATTGGAGATGTCTTTCTTGATAGCAATYAGATTCCTTATTTTCCAGATATTTTCAAAAATCATTTTATATTTTTATATCAATTTAGCTAATTTATTACACTTTGCAGTTTAGGGGTTTTTAGTACTGGGGAGAACCCAAAATTAATGATCTAGAGCTGAAATTTCTGTGGTCTATTCCCACACTAGGAATGCATGCATCTACCAAAGGAAATTTAAAAAAACATTGTTTTATTTCCTCTACATGCGTGCAAATAGGGCTCCCTTGCGCGTGTACTTCTGAACATTCAAGATGGTTTTAAGATCATTCTTTTGGTGAAATCTTTTCATCATATAGTTCTTCCAAATCAAAAAATTTTAGTTTCTTCAAAAATTATTTATCCTATTTATTACAAATTAAAACATCAAAACACCTATTTTCATGAAATTTTGCATTTTTCTAGTTCTCCTACTTAGAGAATTTTCCTACACTTTTCCTTCATAGGGTACCTTTTTCTTATGGGTATATACATTAAATATATTTTTCACATTTTTTTAAAATTGTTTTTCTAATTTTACAATACTCCCAAAAAAAACATGAGTACTATGCCAAACGCTACCAAAACCGCACGGTGTTTCATGCAATCACCCCTTTGGACGATTGCAAAATAGAAAACTGAAATATACTTCTTGGAACTGCCAATATTTACATAAGGTAAATCTTTATTTTGTTAGAAATTCCCTCTTCCAAATAGCTTAATAGGCTCCAGATATGGATTGGCTTGTCAAAGATTGGCAGCCCTATGGAGAGTCCAAAATTTTTCTAATGGCTATAAATATTTATACCTGATGAATATTATTTATGAAAATCATGGATATTAAGACCATTCATAGAGGAAGAGCTCTACTAATTTAATTAGCAAAAATATTCATCTTGATGAACTACAAGATATGCTTGTCCTATTTTTTATCCGTTTGGCCTCAAACAAGTGGTTTTTTGCTCATAACTTTTGTGTCATATTTTGGTTTCACATGAAATTTTAAATGAAGTTATATGTGATAGTTTTAGACATTGTGTGATTTATTTATTTAAAAAAAAATTGTTTTATCATTTTTAAACAGCMCCCAATTGTGTGTCTGCTTTAGTCATTTTGGAGTTTTTTAGTCCTATTTTTGACCCAAAAATGCAATTTTGAAACTCAAATTTGGGATACAAGGAATTTTACTAAAGTTACACAATTACACAAAGAGATTTTCTAAGAAAAATAAAATGTCTACCTTCCACATGTACTCAAAGTGCACTACCTTTGTGCAAGTGCCAAAATACAATAGTTGAGGAAACGAATATTTGAGTTATTAAAAACTCATTCTTTTATATTATTTAAATTTTTTTTTTTACTATTTTCTAAAAATCAAACAACAAAGTCTTTATTTTCTTAGTATTTTTCATTGTGATTTTTTTGTAAATAAATTTTAGAGATAAATTTTCCTAGGTTTGAAATTCTAGAAAAATCCTATTTTCATTGCTTTACAAATTATCCATATTTTATTTTATTTAAAAAAATTTATTCCACAAGTCATAGGACTCACTGAAATAGACCATTTTGAGACAAATAGGACAAGTGTTTCTTGCAATCACCCTCAAGTGTAAAAAGTTGAGCATTTTTTAATCGATTAGTGTCAATTTTATGAAATACAAGTATTAGCATAGCAAAGAAATAACTTTATTGCTAAGTCAAAACTACTTATATATGGTGGAATCACTCATTACACATTTGTGTCCAAAAACTCAAAATTGTAATTTTTGGACGTCACCAAGTTTTAACCATAGTTTGCCCATAGATGACTATAAAAAAAATATAAACATTTCAACTTAACTTGAAAGTTTCTAGATAGAATTCTAGTTGTTAAAGAAATGTACTTGATAATAAGTCATCTAGAACCTAATAGACTAGGTAAGACCCTTAGAGGCTTAGATTTGCAACTTGAATTATAATTCTAGTAGAAATGTGACAACATCTTTTTTAATTTAAGGTGTTGACTTGATTGGTTTGGGCCGAATTTATTTTATATAGACCTATGAATGGTCAAATTCATCAAATTCATCAAATTGGTGAGATTAAGTCTTAAGAGTTACAAAATTGCATAATTTCAGTTGCATTATTGCACAAAGCTTAAGAGAAATGTATGCATGGCAAATCACATGATTGCTCATTGCACTCAAGATTGCTCATGAACATTGGATGACATTTTTAGATGATATATCTCAAGGATAAAAATGTGATGGATTTTGTGATAAGTTGTGATGAGTTTGAACACTACATATTTAGAAAAGTGTCAACATCTTGCATGGGACAAACGGCTTGTAGTATTTTACCATTTTAATAAAATTGACATTACAAGTGATTTGTGAGGTCCTATCCTTGAAGACATTGGATATCATTGAAGATCACAACACTTGAGGAAATGAGGAGATGTATGCAAAAAGGATAGAATAGAGAATACTTTGTAATACAACTTCATTGTTCAATTGAACTTACTAAGCACCTGCATTAGGCTAGAGGCATTATCCATATACCACTATTAATAATTTAATTCTACTTGACTCAATCTTAATTAAGGTCCTCCTCAAACTTCCTCACACGTAACTTTTGTCAATGCGAAGCTCGCCTTCTCCCCGTCACTGCAGGATATATTCCTGTATCAATGCTGAGAATTGAAATACATGTTCATTGCTTAAAGTAGAGGAACGAGGAACGATGCACATGCATGCTTTTTTCCTGAAGCCTGGATTTGCAGCTTTACCTCCACCACAGTAAGTTAGTAGTCCACCGGATCGTGCTGGGAGCTTGAAAGGAACTCAACATGGCAGATGGCTCACCGTGAGTGAGTGACTGCCGTAGTCAACTTCATCCTTTTATTCTATTGATCCACATGCAGCTAGCTACCTTCATTTTGAAAGTCAAACTTGAGTTTTTCATATAGTTTTGGATTTTAATTGCTTTTAAGCTTAATCAAGAAAATGAAGCTCCAATAATCTACTTTTTGTTCCAAATTGATTTTCTTCAAAATGTTTAAAATTGCAAATTTTGTGACACATTGAAGATTGTATCTTGAAAGCTTAAAATACAACACTTTCTAACTTTTTCTTTCAAAATTCTTTTTGTGGAAACTCCAAGTATACACCAATCATGCCATGATGTTTGACACCACTATTTCCATTTTTCATAAAAAATTTGTATTATTTTAAGCATTTTTGTAATTACTATGATTTTTATACTGAAATTTCTTCAAAAAATCATATGAAATTCAATTTGATGTTTTAAATTACGAAAATATTAAATTGCGTTTTAAATACATATTACTACATATGAAAAATATCAAAATTTTGAAATGTAAATTCTAATGTAGAAATCTAATGAAGTTTGACCCAGCCCGGACATGAAATGTCCTTTAAAACCCTTTACTTTTAAGAAGCCCAAATTGGGTCTCATGTTTTTCTAAGCATTTTTGAAGCGTTTATTTAGGGTTTTTAATTGATTTTAATAATTATTTATTTAAACCAATACATGCAATGTTCTTCAATCAAGTTAATGCTATAATAAAAATTCCAATTAGATTATATTGTCTACAATATGATCAATCAAAGTCCACAACTTAAAATCATGAATTCTTAGGAAGTAAAGGGTTAAGGGTAAAATACGGGAGTCACAATTCATTTAGTCACAGATTGTTTGGTTATCCAACGATCTGTTAATTGCCACGTCAGTCTTTCACCAAATTCGAAGAAACCAGGGGAGATTCTCAAACTGTGATCCCCCCTATTAAATGAAATGGTCCGGAATGCTAGCAAGTAAATCGTGAACTCACCTCGTGGAGTTCATTGAAGTGAAACTTCCGATGCAACGAATGCAAATTATGGAATGATGACTRTGGAACTAAATAATTAATCACAGACAGTAATTATACTCACTGCAACATTTTGTACCCAAACCCATAGCCAGGCTCTTTTCTCTTCATTGTCATTGTCCATCCCGTGGGGGCTTGGCTGTTTTGTTGGTTCTTTGGGTTTTTTAATGCAACGCTTCCTCCATTAGTTAAGAAAAAAAAAAAAAAAAAAAAAACCATAGCCAGCGCTAGCTAGCCTATAACTAAGAACGAGATTAGAGTCTGGCTGTAATTCCTGTAAGTGAGAGACTGAAAGTGAACCTGTGAACCGGCATTCCCAAGCTAAAGTACGTGAAAAGCATGTCCATACTAATACTATTACTTAAGTGTTGAGCCCTCGAAACTTGCATGCCACATGAGAGCCTTTAAATTAAATTACTGTAGTTTTGGTATGTAGTGTGATCAGCGCGGAGAATCAAAGCCGAATCCGAAGGAAAYGTCCAGTCACTTTTGGCAGATTGGATGGTGTTGCCACCGAGTCAGGACTTGTGTGCAACACTAATAAGCTAATAAAGCTTTTGAGAAAAACCAAGCAAGGACTCAATATAAAGATAAATCGAATATTACACAAGTAGAGACAAGCTGGCTAGGTGGGAGAGATTGGAACCTCCATAAGCGTCGGGAATTCGGGACTTGGCTGGATGCCCACCACACAGCAGAACTGAGGCATGCCGTGCCGACCATCTTTTCAATTTAAGTTAGAAACATTAGTTAGTTCAGTGCAATGAACTTTTCCTTGCCGCACAATTTGCAACCCCCCAAAATTGAAAAATTAAAAATATTGAAAAATCTAGAATTAAACATGCATCCTGGCTTTTCTCAAGTATCTCACCGATCAGCTCTCCTTCACTAGCACTCATCAGCAGGCAAAGGGTCACATAATTATCCGGCATCACCAGTTTTTTTACTTTTCTTCACATTTTCTCAGGGTTTTGTTTTTGTTGTTGGAGCACATATTTGGGTTTCGATAACTTATAAATACGGACGGAGTAGTAAAGTGGCCGTGTTGTACTCCGTATTACAATAACCAAAACCGGGACCCCCCAAAAGCATACCTCAATTCCGGTTCCCTTTAGAGACTCGGAAGCATAACCGATTCCATAACGTGGATCATGTTGTACTAAATCAAGTCTTTTATAATAGTAACCAGTTAACCAGATAGTGTTAATTATAACCGGTAATGAGAACAGTGGGTAGTCTGACCCACTGCATATAAATCTCGTTTACCCTATATTAGCTTGAGTCTATAGTACCCCAACGAGCTAAATGCGGAGGTGTAACAATGGGTGAATGTAAAAAAATGCTCCCCTATTTTGTGCCTTAATAATTTTGTGATTGACACCTCTCTCAGCTAATTCGGGTCCTCTGATTGCAAATATGAAGTCAAAATTGCAAAAAATTTATGCATGAGAAATAAAGAGTTCCAGTGTTTTCCCCAGGGTTAAAACAGGGGGGGCAAAACCGCAAAACCACCTTCGCATTTAGCTCGTTGGGGTACGCGCAGGGAGAATTGACCCCCTCATTGCCCTGGTCAACTTAGGTTTGAAAAAAAAGCCCCCTATGTTGTGCCAATTTTTTGGTAATTCTTGCGCCTCCCCAGAGTAATTTGGGGCATCTGATTGCAAATATGAATTCAGAATTTCAAAAAAAAATTGAGCCTCGCAAATAAAAAATTCCAGGGTTTGCCCCGGAGGGGCAAGGAGGGGGTCAATTCACCCTGGCCTTGGGGTACTGTCTATAGTCTCGACTGGGTAAAACACTCCTGGCTGGGTGACWGGGTCAGTGTAGTTACGTACTCTCGGCTTTTCGCAATGAATTCTTACTTTCATTTG
Source organism: Pleurozium schreberi (assembly GCA_006891605.1). NCBI lineage: Eukaryota > Viridiplantae > Streptophyta > Bryopsida > Hypnales > Hylocomiaceae > Pleurozium > Pleurozium schreberi. Next base: position 96,806 of record VACF01001418.1, on the reverse strand, counting down.
CATTAAATATAAACTAAAAAAATATCTTTTGCATAACTAAATATACTTTGATTTCTGTAGCTAAACGTACTGTATTCTTCTGGGCCTCCGTGGTCCAATCTTGCAGCAAGAATTGATCTGTTTGATTACCGGCTATCCAGCCACGTACATCCTTTCCCTTAACTATTTCGGTCCCTCATTCCCTGCGCGCTGTCGATGTGTCAGTCAGTCGATCCCTCCCGCAACCAAAGTGCAACTTCTGCGAGGACTTCAAATTATTTGCTCCAATCTGCAAATCGAATCGATCTGATTGTCTACACGCTCGCTTTTTCTTCCCTTTTGAAGACTATTTTGGTATCGATCTCACAGCGCGCTGTCATGTCGCAGACACAACCAAATTACAACTTTTTCGAATTCATAAAGCTATACATGTGCTGTAGCCAAGTGGATCGACTTCTTCCGTCAATCTCGACCTGGTCCTTGGGGAATCTGGAAATTAAAGCTCATTGCTCCTTTGATTAGTCTGTGCACTCTTGGTTTCTTCCGCTAGCTGAGATTCAGTCCTCGCAGTCCTGCTTGCAAGTACAAACTTCAGTCACGGTTGATAGATAKATAGATAGATCGTTGTAAGTTAGGTACTGTAATCACGACAATCACTCGTTTTCAAAGATTTTCTGGTACGTTTGTGAGGGTTGTACATCTGTGGACCCCTTGAAATGAATTGTATATTATTAATTATGCAGTGTTGTATACTTCACTGCAAGTGCTTTTAGTCTTCTGATGTTCGGTATTCTGCTTGTACTTGTGCAGGTTAGAAGCTGATTCTGCTAGCTGATCTGAGCTTAACTGGCAGTTGTTGAATTTCAAGAGTTTTCGCATATCTGAAGGCGTACTGGCCTGCGAATTCGAGCTAGTCTTTGGAATTATTGTGCTTCCAGTGCCAATCGGTCTCACTGCTTGAAGTCGATCCTTAGCTAAAGCATGTGATGCCTTCGTACACAGCGTCGACCATGGAGGATGATCACTTTGACGGGCACGCGATCGCACGCTGCAGTAGTTTTTCAGTGGACTTCGAAGGGATGTTAGAAGCGGCAGCACAAGGCGCCTYACATCACCAAATCTGTGAATTTCTTCAACGATTTGATGGAGAATCAGCAGGAGTTCAGGAGAATCTGCAACATACTGTTCAAGATGGTGGTTGCTTCTCAACTCCAGCTCCTTACCAGCCCTTTCATTTCTTGCCTGGTGACACAACTACTCTTCAACCAGACACCAACACCAGTTCCKTGGAGCTCGAGCCGAGGCGGCTCCCTGAAAACAGTCTCAACCAAATTCTAAATTACGGCTCTCACACTCGACACCCTGCTCAAACATTTGCAAAGCAGTTTACAGTCGAAGGAGAAAGGTTAGTAGTACCAGCATCAATGGGAGCATCAATGGGAGCCTCTGCTCCTCCACCTMGACAGCTTTGGAATATGGAGCAATTGCAAACAGCTGACCAGTGTAATAGAGCTTCATTCCAGTTGCARCATGAAGCAAGTGCATCGCAACGAAGCGTCGTCTACAGGGGAGCTCCAGATGGTCAAGCAGGCCTTGCTAGTGCTACGAACCCCAGGGAGTTTTCTACCTGTGCAAGTTCGTCTTGTTCTCCTACTAATATTGCTGCCAGCAGTAATAGCTTCCAGCCACGTCTGCCTCAGAAGGCGGAAGACGTGTTGTCCGGGCAAGAGCGTCGTATGGGGAAGTCGAAACGAGGACCTGATCAAGCTGGGCATATAATCAGAGAACGGGTACGAAGAGACGACATGACGAGCAAGTTTCTGATGCTGGAGTCGCTGTTACCTCCRGGACCCAAGGTAACGGATTCATCATACTTCTGCTGAATTCCTTCCGTTTACGTACATTTAATTAATGGTCGTGAGTGCTGGTCGATCCTCATCTTTTTGAAATTCAAAGCCTGCGCCAAAACTTTGAAGTTCAAGTGCGGATCGAGGATTTTAAAATCTATGAGAAGTAGCTATTTGAGGATCTGGACCATTCGTTTGGCAACTCAAAGTGCTCCGGTCTCCGTCGGCTAGGCTGCTCCGAACTGTGCTAGTCCTAGTGCCTTGTAACAATTTTATGCCTAGCTACTATCAATCGGAACGCGAATTTTGTGGAATTCTGCCGGCCACGTACAGAATATCTGTGTCAATCATCAAGGCTGTACATTCAGTTCAGTTTTTAACTAAGGCCCACAACCTCATGTTCACTACAAGGGCGGATTTCAGAGAACATTTGCCGAGCTAACTGAAACCTGGTTTGCACTTGAATTGAACATCCATCGCAATTATCGTAGCCCTCGAAAGCTTAACATGGAACTTGACCATCCACTGAACCGAATTTACTTCTTTACACAGGGACCTCATTTTGAATCCTCAGTGTTCAAAATGTTCACTCAGGGTAGATGGTTGTACAATTGTTGTGGGACCATCTACCCTGCTTGATTATTTTCGGGGATTCAGTATGACTTCCGTGTTTTTTGTAGAGTCAGAGCTCTTCCAGAATGTCTGTGGGTTATGTCAGATCAGAACTCTGCATTGAGAACACATTCGGCACTGTAGATCGATCAAGTTCTGATCTCTCACTAWTTCCCTTCCAGATATTTATCATGTATACTATACAGCCTAGCCTGGGATTGTTAAATGAAGCCTAAATTACGTCGTTCTTGATGGTCTTTGTGTTTTCCAAAGCGAGACAGGGCCACCCTAGTGGAGCACTCCATCCAGCACGTGAAGAATCTGCATCATCGGAAGAAGAGCTTACAGCAGAAGCGCACCGAGTTGGCGAAGGCTACGAGAGCTCTCTCCTTGGGACCTCGTTTACCGGGAGCTCAGCGTAAGACGGTGGCCACAATGCACCCCTTGCAAATGATCGATATCGATAAGAAAATCAGCGAGACCAATGACATTGCAAAGACGGCGGCAGGGAGCTTCTTTGAAAAAGTGGAGGTGCATTTAAACTTGCCGCAGGAGATCATGGTAGAGATGACGTGTCGCTCTGATCACGCCCACTTTCAGAGCCAAGTGTTTGGAGCTTTGGAGCGACTAAGGATGGACGTGGCGCAGTGCAGCGTTTCTCGAGCTCGTGGACTCGTCTTGTGCTCCCTTGTGCTTCAGGTACGAGTTCCTTTCTTTTGACCCTTTTGCTTAATTCTCAAAACGGTGGAGTATGTGAGATTCGTATGTCCAATTTTCCAATTGTGACATACATTATACATCTGCACGAAGCTGTAATAATCAAGACCCTTGTCTACAGAGATTTACCTTTCAGGTTTGCACTGCCCGAAAATTGCCAAATTAGTGGAATACTGCCAATGAAATTAACGAAATAGACGCGTGACGTAGATCTGAGATTTTTTTTTTTGAAACACATGGACAAATTCCATTGATAAGGAAAGAGTACACCGACTACCACACTACCAGAGGAACACAACGTCGGCAAAGATTTTTTCATTTTCTAAAAGGAATTCAGAAAAATTCAAAATAGATCTAAGATTTCAGTTGGGAGACCTGCCATAACATTTAGTAGCGTGCTCTGGCACTTCCTTGACTTAAGGTAGATGGTGTGGAATATACCAACCCAACAGCCTTCATCAGAGTAGCTAATTGGACATGTGGACTAGACAGGAACTGCAACGATTGCAATACAAATTTAAACGATTGAAGAGTTACAATTAATAATTTCCCCTAAACTTCTTGAGTATTTCAATTCTCAGTTCCATTACTTTCCATGATTGATGGATAATTATCTAATCTTGGCTTTGTTGGTGCATGATTACATGAAATTCCAGCCTCGGGAAATTCTTGATCCCTCAGTTACCAGAGACGACATCGCTCGAGCTCTGAAACGAGCCATTATTGATACAACTACGCAGGCTGATCTCTGATCGAATCCTCACTCGATCAGGCAAAATTAAATCCATTTGTAATTTATTAATTTTGCATTTGGTAATGCAAGATATCCCGAGCTCAATTATGAGGTAGAAATGCATGACTTGATTTGTAAAGAGGCAATTGAATGGTCAATGTAACATAACTCACTCAGTTTCCCATCTTCAGACCTTCCAAATAGAGCTGATATTTTGTTAAAATGGTGTATTCCAGACACCATTTTGSCATTTATTTTCTAGGACGGGTATAGATTTCAGACCACACAATCTAAAATCTAGGACTGGTGATTTGGTATATAATTCAGATTGTACGGTGTGAACTGAAGAAGTGCCAACTTTGTGGCATATCGCAATTTTTATAAAATAACCATTGTAGTTTCAAGCTATGTAACTATGTTGCATTGTGTTTGTAGCTTGCATTATGGTGTGCACTAGACCAAAAGTTATGATTGACTAGGAAAATTTGCAAGTGGGTGATTGCAAGAAACACTTGCTGATTTTGTTGCATTTTGAATAATACTCATGATTTTTTTCTGGAGTACTTTAAAATTAGAAAAATCATTTTCTTTTAATTTGAAAAATATGGCTAATGTATAAACTTTTAGGATGAAGGTAACCACCAAAGGAAATGCATAGAAAAATTCTCTAAGTAGGACTGTAGGAGAAATAGAAAAGTGCCAAATCTCAAGAAAATAGATGTTTTAATGTTTTGATTAGTTAAAGTAGGAAAAATGAATAAATAAATATAACATAAATTGGCAATTTGTAAGAACTTTGTGGAGATGGTCATTCACCAAAATAATCTTTTATGTGTTTCAAAAATGAAACAAAAAGAAGTTTACTTTGTGGACGCCTATTTTTAAAAATTCCTATGGACAAAAGCTACAAGTCTACTAAAAAACCATCTCTCAATTTGAAATTTGTTTTTGTGCATACTAAATAGTACTAAAAAACTCCAAATGGGCAAGTGTGACATAAAATTGGGGGCTATATTTGGACAGTAACTATTTTCAAAAAACTCCAAAAAAAAAATTAGGCAAGTTGTATAATAGTCATGGATATTTTGCCTACGAATTTTGAATCATTTGGAGCTAGAGAGCAAAGGTTAAGGCCAAAAAATAATTAGCTAGAGACRAGTGACAAATAATAGTATAAGTGTTTCATGCAATCACCCAAGCCTATACAATTCCAATGCATAAGGGCAGTGTATAACACGAATTTTGTTAAATTGACAATATTCCATTTACTTTGACTTAGTTAAGGACATGCGATTTGAAACCAAAACCTATACCAATCCTAGTTTGTCCTTTGTAGCCTGAAATTAGACCTTTTTGAAGATATATGTCACAATTTTTGTGGAATATAGCCAATATAAACAAAATTGACAATAAAGTAGAACCACCCATAACTGACCAAATAAAGAATTTTGGACAAATCCATAGCAATGCAAGGTAAATATTTTCAAAGGTGTGTTGATAAAATGATGGGGATTGCAAAAACTTTGGTAATCTTATCACATGAATTGAAAATTTGAAATTACTATGAATTTTTAAAGGCAAAAAGTGCATTGGACCATTGCCAATCTCTAGACTCTTCCAATTCCGATCATTCAAAAAAATACTTTTCCACTACTACTTCCTACTTTCTTGCAGACTAAGTTGGGACATGTGTCATTAACTTTTAGTTCTAGCTTTGAAAAGAAAAGAAAAGAACATTTTGGCCTTGATTGGAAATAAGTTAGTGTATATGTTGGTTATTGAACCCTGATTGGGAATGGGTGATTCTATCTTATATGTTCTCCGGACCGGAACCATGCAGATCAAGCACATCCTCAATGGCTCAAGTTCTGCATCCCAAAGAAATTGAATCAATCACTAATTTTATAATTATGGGTAGCAACTCCTACTCCATAATTCAATAAAAATGTGGGAGCAAAAGTTCGATACTGCCAAATATAGGAGAACTTAGGCCGGTTTTAGACTAGGGTCGAGAACTTGGGTCCAAAAAACCGCACAACCAACAAAATTGCTCTCAACCAATGGGATCCACGCTCTCAACCAATAGGATTGCTTGATTTCTAGAGTTTATTGATCGTGGACTTTAGTCTAAATCCAGCCTTAGTACGTTCTCTGGCTAGTAAGTGTAGCTGAACCTTTAGTTATTTTTTATTTTGGATTAATTTAAAAATCCCAAAGCATAAATTATTCTCAATTGTGAGCCAAAAATTGTGAAATTCATAATTTCATATGCACGAAGCTCTCATAAATTGGCAATATTTGGAGACTATTTTGGTGCAATTCAGGCCAAAGCAACCTAAAAYCAAAATTACAATATATATGTCCTAGTTTGTGACTTGAAATTTATTTAAAGAATAATATACAAATTAAATAGCACAATAATATTCCCTCACTATAGATTTTTTTAGATAATATAAAAAATAACATTGTAAAATGGAAATGAAGACGTCACAAATTTTAATGAAAACACTATGAAATTTTAGAAAAAAATTTTAGAAAAATGTTTTAAACATCTACCCAAAAAATTGTAGAGAAAATCTAGAGCCCTTTGACCCTTTCCCGCACCATAGGCCCTTGTGTATATGTATGTACATATGTATATGAAAAATCTAAAGTTGATCCATTTTAACACACATAGGTTTTTATAATTCTGTGTATTTGTTTGCAAGAGTCTAAAATAGTGTAGCTAACATTTTTTTACATTCATAATATATACAATGAATGTATACCTAATCACAATGTATTCAATTTATATTTTACAACCTTATAATGAGTTTTTAGGTTCAATTTTTTTGTACAAGGATTAGAGTTCATGATGGACATAATTGATCTAACAAATTAAAAAAAGATGAATTATCATTGTCAATATCATAAAAAAAAAAAATTAAGAAAATTAATACAAAATATCACATTCATAGATACATGCACAATGAAGTTTGAAAAAATAATTATAGACTCATCTTTTGAGGATTAAGAGTCTCTAGACTTTAATTGACATGGAAGTCTTGGCAACTATGACTTTATTATGCTAGACTTTAGAGGTATACATTGACTAGTAATGTGGCGTTGAACTCTATATTTCTCAATACAAAAACCCAAAGATCCACACCCCATAGTTGCAAAGTGGACCTTTTCAACTCTCATATTTGTTTGATTCCAAATTGCAATCCAAATTTATGGCCCTTTGTTTCACAAATCAATCAAATTGCAAAGGATTCCATTGGATCCTTCTAAAAACTTTTCAACTTCCTCAATTATATTTTCAATGGATACAACCTAATATTGGCAAAGAAAAATCTTTCAACTCTCATCTTTTTTGTTTTAAAATCCTAATTTTTAAGATTTTCAATTTTTCATATGTTCACGCACAAAAATTTCAACCCCTTTAATAGAAAAACAATTTCTTAATAAACTTCAATTTTAGTCATGTGGCTCTAAAATTCCTTCATTTTTGTTAGGGCATCAAAATTTCATTGTTTTCATATTCATTTGGCTTCATTCCACTATTTTTCTTAGTTTTGACTTCAAATGAATCCCATGGTCTCAAAAAGAATCATATATTGTCATTACAAAACCCTCAAAGGTGACTTTAAAAATTGTCTAAATCAACCTAAAATATGGACTCTCCACAAGGCCGCTAAGAAGTGCCAGATGGAACCCTTGAATTACATTTATTTCGGTCACACTTCAACTTTTCCCCTATTTTTGCTCATTGTTAGTGCATACCAGGGCTTTTAAATTCATTTTTAGAGGATCCCCTTAAAGGCGAAATGGTCAGAGTTTAGGGTGTACAATTGGCGACATGGTCCCAGAGGTGGATTTCTTTTACTGGCGACACTTGGATTTTGAATGGCAAAAGTTCTGGCAACTCAGAAGTTTTCACTCAGGGGGTGCACTACATAATATGTTTAGACATCACGTGCGATCAAGCCCCTATTATGTAAGGGCTATGTAGGTACATTCTGGGAATTTAAGTAGGGCTATCTTTACCTAAATTTCTAAATCTGGCTTATTACAAATATCCTATCTTTCATTTAAAATTTTTTAGTGTTAATTATGTGCACCCTATGTTATTTATAACTAATGAATAATTACATAATTCAGAGCTAGTACTTAAGGAATTTAGAGAGCCTTTATCTTGAAAAATTGTGCATACATGTCCTGCTGTAGGGTTTAGAACTTTAGGGTCACCAGAAGTTGAACATTTCAAAACAAAGTATCAAAGAAACACCTAGTTTAGCAACTTCAGTATTTCAGAGACCATACAAGCTGGAATACAGAAAGCCATGTTCAAAAACAAGTCAAACCATACACATTGTTGGCCTTATATGAACAACAAATGTAGGAATAGAAATGGGAATGCATGTGAAAAAAGCATGTGTTAACAAACACAAGTTAGTAGTRAACATCAAAATTTGGTTCCAAAACTAAAGCCTGCAAAATAAAGGTCCACAATTCTCCTCTCTAAATACAGTACAAAAAATGTAGACTTCAAATTGTCATGCACGCAGCAGCCTCTAAGTGTATTGCTTGGAATTCTTCAATACAGTGCATAGTACCTGCACATTTCGACCACCAAAAAACAATGAAACAAAATGAGTGAACTAAAACTACACTGTCATGGAAAAAATCAGAAGTTTGAGGATTGAACACTCACCTCATCGCATTGCTGGTGTGACCCACACGTTCGGAGAGCGGGATTGCTCATCTCCTGGTCGCACTGTGATCTCCAATTGCCATCCACTGCAGAGAATACCTCGCAGTTGATGTAGCTCATCCCCACGCAACTCCGAAAGTAGCACAATGCGGAGGTGAGATGGAACTTCAACTTCAACTCTCCATGACTTGGTGAAGACTTGCATGTTCTAATCGAAAGCACGCAAAACCTTTGCATTCGTGGACGCTGATTGCTCCAAGCCGTCCAGCTTCACATCATATGCTGCAAGCCGCAATGCTGCATACTGCATCGTGGAACCTGCAAAAACATGAGTGCCATTCAACACGGCGGCTAGAGCAGGCAACAACTGCAACAGTGCGCTTCGGTCGACATTTCGGCGTTCAAATCGCTCCCACTCACAGTGGGATTCGCAGCAAAGGTCGAAGATGAACTCCAGTAGCGCATTATTGAGCACCGCTTCTCCGCTTGATCCCATGAACTCCATTGAAGAGATYGGACTACAACCTAGCACGGCCTCACTGGTGGCACACATGACACCAAGAATTAACAATCCAAAAACTAACCACCACCAAGCAATCAGGATTGAAGAGTATAACAATGCTGCATGAAACGCCAACACAGCACAAACGCCAAAACAAATATGCTTCACCTAAATAAACAAGTAAATGAAAAACGGAACACAAATGCGGTTTAGGGTCGCGTTTAGGGTCGCGGCACTTGCGCAAGATCGATTCCACGCATGCCGAGAATGTCACACTGAGGTACTCTGCACATTCACCAAAACTGGTTCAGGGTTTAGGGATGGAGAACGCAGATCAGAATCAAAAATTTGTGCAGGGGGCAATGGAAGACACACGACTAAAACCACGCGTGCACAGTATTACGGCCGCAACAGACAGGAGACAGCGGCATTCAAACCAGCCAGTACATCGGATTCTAGAAGCGGGATGCAAGGCGGTCTAGGGTCAGAAACCGCAAATACAATAGAAAAAATTGTCCTCAAAACCCAGAACAAAGAGCAAATGCAGCAATGGGGCATGGTTCAAGAGCTCACGCAAGACGACAATGGAGGAAATGGCAGCAGGCAGCCTAAACAACGACTCAAGTTCAACCTTGGACTTCTGCAAAACTAATTGTTTGAGGACTCCTCAGGAAGGAAGTAGTACCTTTCTGTCCCCTTGATTTGGCTCGACATACAAACGACATGAGTGACTGGAGGCACTTGGAAGTGCCATATGTTGAATCCAAATCTTTCTCTGATTTGGGAAGATCTCCTAGCAAATAGTCACGCCACAGTTATCTCAGTAGAGTAGGTTAGTAGTACCTTTAAAAAAATTAAAAATCTATATTTTCCATGGAAAAGTAAACCTTAGACAATTGAGCACATAGTTCTACCATCGAAATTAAAAGTATTTACAATTTTGAAACCCATCTATGAACTACGCTTGTGTGGTCTTAATACTGTAGAAGTTCAAAGGTTCCTAAATTAAACCCCTGCCCCACCAAGCTAGGATGCCAAATGTGAAAGTATACTACCTACTAGAATGTATAAACCTCAAAAATTTAAAATACAAGACGCTAATCTGCATTCCTGCTGAACCATGCTAGGATTTAGTTATAGTAAATTGCAAGAACCTAACCTGCATTCCTGCTGAACCAAGCTAGGATTCAGTCACGGTAAATTCCTGCTGAACTATGCGTGGGAAAGATAACGCCCTCTCTCTCTTGCATTGAACCACTCTTCAAAGACCTTTTGATAAGGAAAAGTCTCGAGGGTGAAATTTTTTTGGGAATACATCCCCACTGCCACTTCCAAGTTCTCCACTAAGGAAGCTCTCAACTTTGATTTCAAAAAAGCAAGGGAAGAAAATGTCCTCTCATCCTCCACAGATCCGATCACATGGGTAACAGCAATCTCTGCAAGCTTGATGAACTCCGAGAAGTTCTTTGTCAAGCTGTTGTTGCCATCTAGAACCCTCCAAACTTTAGTGAGGGGATTCAAGTCAAATGGGGGAAGCATAGCTGCACGAGCATTGGATTTCATACACATCTTGAATAACCCCCGCTGTGACATCAACAATTCACGATTGATCAAAGGAGGTAGCATCAWCTTGTCACTGCCTTCACCCAGTACCTTGCCATGGCCGTAAGCATCCATCAGAAGTCGAAGGTGACCGTCAAACTGCTCATTTGCACTGCTTTCACACCAGAATTGAGGGTACAGAATCCTGAGGGCGCTCATAACATTTTGAGCGGGAAAGCGACTGTCAAGCTCTTGAATGAGTTGAGTTGCAGCCCCTACAAAGATAAGACAACCAAAACTTATAAGAAACAATTCTTGAAACTTGCACATAGATTTTGAGCAACCCTACACACGAAACTTATAAACATTCAAGGGACTTCATAAGGCTGAAAGCAACACGTGCATAAGCCAAGAAGGACATACAATTCACAAGACAAATCCAACAAGCTACCTCAAGAAATATAAAGCACACACTATCTTTCTAACCAGCATTCACTAAACTAAAGCCATAGAGTCAAGCAAGTTAATCAAACAAGTAACACAAGTACCCTTGCAAGAATTCAAAGGAGACAAGCTGCCATAAACCTCACCTATGCATTCTTGTTGGACTTGAGCAAGTAAATCGGCCCACACACTCCAATCCACAGGGGCCATTTTATGCTCCGCATGAATTTTTTCACCATGACAAACAAAGGACAAAATAGCAGAGTCATTGTTGAGGTTGCACATCTATTTCAGATGAATCTGCTCATGGCTGCAGTCCAGTAAATTTTGGAAGGACCAGAATTCATCTGTAGAAAAGCGGGTGGCAGGATCTTCATACATACTATGCAATGACACCTGACATATCTTCACTGCTGCGATGAAGTCGCAGATGAAGACATCCCTCTTCTGTGCAAAATTTACAAGATTGTCTACTGCATCCAAAAGCGGCAGTAAGGCACACATGCCCAGTACAGTATACGGGTCCAACAGGAGGACGAGGCAGGCCTACACACGCCAAAGAAGGTATGACTCACAAACATACAAGTGTTGAAAACATGATAAACTACCCCTACACGATTAATACAAGGAGACAATGAGCAAGAAATTTTTCATCCACACAAAAGCAAGAATATAAACATGATTCGAAAGATGAGTTGAAACGTAGAAATGAAGTAGGTTTCATACCTCAGCTTTGTCATTCTGATACAAATCTGCAGTCATAGTATAGATGAGCGTGCGATACTCTAAGAGCAAACGACGCAGCGGCTCAATGAAGGAGATCCAACGAGTTTCCACTCGTTTCAACATTTTCAGCCCTTTGGTTTCTGTTAATTCCGCCAGTTGCAACAATCTCATACTGCAAACCCGTCGAAGTATGAGAAAAAAATGATCTCACCAATCTTCGTGAACCATCAAAGTCATTATGAACAAAAGCATGAAGATTTAGAATTTATTATACCTGGAAAGTAAAAGCGGTAAAAACTTCAATGGACATTGAGTACCAACTTTTTCTCAAGTTCTGTTTACACTGTGTCATTTCGGGGGCACTAAGATGTACTCCAAACTTTTCCAATGGAAGAACACCGTACTTGCGCACATGGTATAAAGTATGCACTAAGCTTGTCTTGATGAAGGAATTTTCAATTTGCCTAACAAAAGGTACAGAAAACAAATTAGACACTAGCAAAATGCAATAAAGATTCTGTCAATTCTTCTTCAAATTGAATCAATAGCGCTAAAAAAGGCACGTACTTGTTAATATCATGCATGGCAGTACCAATTCTGCCCTTTGTATCGAGAATGATAGAGTCCACTGCGACATGCCAATCGATTTTGTCGTTATAGTTCCTGGAAATATAGGATTTCCAAGCTAGAAGCCAGTGGTTACCGTCACAGACAAAAAACTTAGAACTCTTAAGATGTTCCAAACCGGGTGTGACCTTCAGGTAGGCATTGAAGACTTCATTCTTTTCATTCCATAGTGGCCCCTAGACTCTTTGTCTACATCCAAGACTTGCTCTTCTTCGCCTTGCTCGTTAGTAACGGACACGTAGAATACAGCACATCCATCTCTATAACCATTGACAAAGTCATTCTCCAATTTAAGCAAATCACACTGCAACGCWGATCTGACCATAGGCATGGCAGCCATACGACACAATGGTATCAGGAGTCGTGAAATTGAACGAGGTTTCATCCGCAACTCAAAAATTGATTTCACAGAGTTCACTCTTTGGTCTCTCCGTAGAGAATCTTCAGTGATAGTTTCAACCCCTTGGTCTATTCTGGCATCTTCTTCTGTGTTTGACGCAGGTTGATCACCACAAACGTCCGTTTTGTCTAATGCAGAAGACACTAGAGGAATTGAATCAATAGCGCCTATGGCCTAACTGCACACAAAAATGGCAAGGAGGTAAACTTCTACACAAATAGTAGGACATCAAGATCATCTTTAAGCATTCACAAATTGATACAATACCCCAAGCACTTGATCCTTGAAAGTCCTCTTTCAGAAAAACTTCAACCATTCAGGTTTCCAAATGTTTGAATTCATACTTAAATTTCTGGTTTTGACATATAACAACACTCAATGAAAACAACAATCATTATAAAGTTCGGAGTTACTAACCCTAGGCATGATCATGATACCATTCTATGCACAATAATTTGAACCTCCTGAATACATTGATCGACCTCATCATTGGGTAACAACTGCCTGGGGATTCCAAAATTTGTCCCCTGACTCCCCTCGGCGTCGAGGGAAGAGATTGGGAACGGGAGAGTTAGTTAAAAATTGCGCAAATCACAACCTGCCCGTCCTGAAATCGGAGAATGGGCAAGTTCGGAACTTTGATTAGGCTAGCCGAGAATCTTCCATCGGCACCGAGGGAAAGGCTAAGATCACCAATTTCGGACTAAAGAGTAAGATCTCCGACCTCAAATCCGACTCCACCCACAAGCTTCGACTGCAAAAAAACCCTAAATTCAAAACATGTCAACTACGACAAACTTAACTCACTTGCAAACCTAGGTTTCCAAACTCCAGTATCTCGTACCCTCACTGCGAGAATAGCTACCTGAGGATCACAAAATCAATCCCCTCGGCGCCGAGGGAAAAGATTGGCAACGTTGTGGTGAGTCAATTTTTATTTAAAATCACGACCTGCCAGTCTGAGATCGGAGGACACAAAAATCCGGAACTCCCATGAGGTTGGTCCAGAATCTCCCATTGGTGCCAAGGGAAAGGCTGAGGCCACCGATCTCGGACTGAGGAGCTATGTATGCTTAGAATACTACGCACACTATCAAAAATACCAACTCTAATACAAGTAGTATATATCCACGGTTATAGGCCCACCGCCCACGGTAATAGGTTCTTAATCCTTAATCCTAAAATTTAACACAAAATACAAAAACATGCGTTCATTTTACAGATACTGACTCATTTACCCTAATCTGTCGTGTTCAGTACACTTTTTTCTAATTTCACAGCTCTGTGCTCACAGAAACCCTACTCACCGCTCACAAGCTCACGCTCACAAGCTCACAAAATAGCACCGTTGGGCCATTCGCCCATCCAAATAGTTGAGTGCAAAATGGCACCTAGGTGCCAAATTTAAAAGCCCTGGTGCATACAAGCGTCAGAGCATTAAACCACAGAAAGCAGCTTGGGGAGTGCATATTTTCCCTTTTTCCAAAATCTCTCTCACTAAAGAAATTAACTGATCTCCGATAAGAAATCGGAGAGGCAATCCTCCTTCGACACGTCAAACCTGGGAAGTTGAGAAACTTGCAATGTCTTTTGACATCTCCGGATTGGACATCTCAAACTTGGAAAGTTGGAAAGTTGAAAAACTCAAAATGCTTTCTGACACGAAATGGAGATATACTAGTTGACAGTAGCGATATTCACACAAGGTGAATCTTTTTTTGTCAGAGATGCCGTCCTTTCTATAGCTCCATAGGCCGGAGGAAATAGAGTGGCTTGTCAAACCCTGGCGGTCTTCTAGAGAATGATAATTTTCTAATTTTAGAGTGATACGGCAAAAATTGTTCCATGATGTCTATACTATATTATGAAGGTATTTTAAAAATTTCAAATTTTTTGACCATCAATTTGCATTTGACATGAATTGTTTCACTTCTAATTCAAAAATTCAAGTTAATTTCAAGTTTTCACTTTTCACCAAAAAAATGCAAAACTTTTATGACTAATAGAAGTCAAGTAATCACATCCTTCAATAATAAATACAAAAAAATCACATTGAAGGCAAAAAATTTCATAGGTACATCCTTTGAAGGCAAATAGTTTCTAGACTTCAATTGACATGAAACGTTTGGCAATTGTGAACTCATAATGGTAGACTTTGGGAGTGTATGTTGACCACTAGCTAGTGCTTGATCCTTTATTTGTCAAGACAAAAACAACTCAAAGATCCAAAAGTCTACAACAAGTATATATATATGGATACATGGATACATGGATACAAATACGATTAATGTATATATGTACACACTACAAATGGTTATCCCATATCCTTTCTTGCAATATACAAATTTATGTTCAATGACTCACTACATTGAATCAATGTTATATTTGCAAAGCCATAGCACAAAAACGAATGAAAAAAATGTAAAAATGTGAATGGAAAAGTTGTAGTATGTGAGATACTCCACATGTACTCCTACAAAAATTTTAAGCAAAATGCAATGACATGGTTCAAAAGTTAAATAATAGATCTCAAAGTTTGCAACCCTAGCGACTCAATTTTGGCCCTATTTTCTAAAAGCATTATAACAAATTTTTAAATTGTTTTCCAATACCACAATATTAGTCACATCCCTTGGCATGTTTTTGTACATTCTATAATACCCGCATTTATGAAAATGATCAAAATTTAACCTTTATACATTTTAAAACTATTTTGAATTTGAAAAACGCAATTAATACAAGGGTAACAAGGCCATATTCGTTATATTGAGACCTTTCCCCAAGGGGTGCACTACATAATATGTTTAGACATCACGTGCGATCAAGCCCCTATTATGTAAGGGCTATGTAGGTACATTCTGGGAATTTAAGTAGGGCTATCTTTACCTAAATTTCTAAATTTGGCTTATTGTAAATATCCTATCTTTCATTTAAATTTTTTTTAGTGTTAATTATTTGTACCCTATGTTATTTATAACTAATGAATAATTACATGATTTGTAGCCAATACTTATGGAATCTAGAGAGCCTTTATCCTTAAAAATTGTGCATACATGTCCTGCTGTAGGGTTTGAGGTCACCAGAAGTTGAACATTTCAAAACAGAGTATCGAAGAAACACCCTTTTTAGCAACTTCAGTATTTCAAAGACCATACAAGTAGTAATACAAAAAGCCATATTCAGAAACAAGTCAAACCATATACATTGTTGGCCTTGTACGAACAACAAATGTAGGAATAGAAATGGGAATGCAATGTGAAAAATACATGTGTTAACAAACACAATTCAAGTAGTCAACATCAAAATTTGGTTCAACAACTGAAGCCTGCAAAATAAAGGTCCACAATTCTCCTCTCTAAATGTAGTAGGAAAAATGTACACTTCAAACTATCATGAAGAATGTGCAAACATAAAAGATTATGCCTATGCACAAAGCAACCTTTAAATGTATTGCTTGGAATTCTTTAACCCCTAAAGTTCCTTGACTATATTTTCACCAAAAACGCTCCAAAACTACCATTTCTAGTACAAGAAAAAAATTTAGAAAAAAAACATTTTTGGACACATGTAACCGTAGGATCTTGTAGTATGCTACTTTGAGAAGATGTGGAAAAAATTTCAAAAATTTCCACCAAGTAGATTGCAAGATATTAGCATTTGAAATGACAAAAATCCTTTTTTTGGCCCTACAAAAATCTAGGCAGCTGCACTTCTCAAGGTCACATTTGTATGTAAAAATGTCTACAATGGTGGTGCATCTTTGGATTCATTCTTCAAGTCAAGTTGGCTACATGCTTGAAAAACTTTAGATCATTTGGAATTGTACAACATATAGGAAAAAAATAGTAAGTAGAAAGAAGTAGAGAATGATTCAAATACTAAATTGTTRAGAATTTATTTATGGAATTGAAAAATGCCAATCCCAATGGTTGAAATGTTAAAGTAAACAATCTACATCCTATGATATTATTTTTTTCACGAAATATTAAAAATTGAGTTAAATAAATGACTTCAAAGTTTATTTTAGAGTAGAGATTCCATAGCTGTCCGCAAACTAAAACTCCTCATAACTTTTGACTCATTGATCAAAATGGAATGATTCAAAGGTTTCTATGTATATGTAAATCCAGAAAACCAATTTCAAATTTATATTTTCGAAAAAAGTGATTTTTTAAAATTTGCCCAGACTGCCCAAGTTGAGAAACAAACTACATATTTGACCATAACATTGACTCATATTTTCAAATGTCTTCAAATTTAGTGGACATGAAAGATATTCCTCCCCCAAAAAATCATGATTACTATGCAAATGGTACAAAAACAACACATTGTTTTTTGCAACGATCCAAAAGTTATTATGCCACTTTGAGCCCCAAACAAAGTTCGCCTCATAGAATTTAAAAAGATTTAAATTAGAAATAAAAGTTTCAAAATTTGGTTTCTTATCAAGTTTTTTATAGAAATTATTTTTGTTTGTATGGAAAGATTTGATTCATCATTCTATTTAGGCTAGTGATAAGAAAATTGTGGACAATTTATTTTTTTGAGCAATTAGAGCATGTTCTCGAATAAAATGTTTTATAGGATCCCTTTTGAGCTCAATTTCCTCAATTTTTCAAAAAAGAGTTGCGCTATGTTTAGGTCTTTTGCTAGACACAATCTAACCATTATGAATGGTGTTTTTCAATACTATCTTAGAGCTTTTAACAACTAAGTTTTTCTTTCAATCTTGTTCCTACTTCTACTCAATGATTTTTCAAAGAATGAAAATCAAGCTTTAAGAAAAAAATCCTTCACACTTTTAAGTTGATTCTTCTACATAATTTTTTAAAATTTAATGTTAGTAGCTCGACAGCTCGTGTAAAAATATTTTAATTTTTACATATTCAAATTCTTTTAATTGAGTCTCACAAGGTGCAAAAAAAAATACATTTCCTTCACTTCAAATCCAAATACCTTGCACTCCAAGTGGTCATAGTTTTGAAATTTCTTCCATACATTCTTACACTCAGGCCTGCTTACACTATTCCAATTCAAGATCATGCGGTTGGATATGCTACTAAAACAAAAACAAAAAATCTTTTTGCAACAGAAATGGCGGTTTTGAATGGTTTCTAATGAAAAAAAGGCCTTGAGAATTATTATAGAATTAAAAAATTGTTAGACAAATTTAGAATTGTCTTAAACAAAAATCATATAATTAGTATGTCCAAAAAGTGATACTCCAAGCAGGCCATTGCCCATTCAGCATAGTTGAAGGCACTTTTTTCTAAAAATAATATTGTAGAATTAGCAAATGAAAATCATGAAAATTTAAAAACAAAGTTAGCTTTTTCAGATGTAGTATGTAATTTCTATGATTTTTCAACGTGCTAGCTCCCTAAATTACTGAAATTGTTACATGAGATGGTCTCTAAATTAACCAAAATCTGCAAAATAACAATAGTATGTCAATTAGACTATTAGAGTTATGTAGACATACTAGGTGTCTTTCAAGCATGTCACCAAATCAGAATTTAACATTTGGAGGACACATTATCATTCTCTGAAAGGAACCCATAACCAAGGTAGTCACCAAAATTCTTGGATTCTTGGAATCTTGGATCAATAGGTGCATTCTCTTTCTCTACAGTTAACAATGAAGTCATCCCTCGGATCACTCTCCTCCACAACGTCCTTACAGGGTTAACTAAAGCCTAGAGGCACATTTAGTCCGGCATTTAGTGCCAGTCTTTGGTACAAGATTGGGAACAAGGACGCTGATAGGTGTTTCACCTTCAACTCCTAAATGTTATGCCAAAGCTGTCCTCTTTGCAATGAAAAATTTTCATTAGTGTAGGGAAACCAAAAAGCTGTCACCGACTGTGGCAGTGTGGCATGCGCAGTAGCTACGAAGAGTGTCACACTGTCACTCACCAGCATCATGACTAAGCTAACTCAAGTTATTTCAGCATCATCTAACTTCCTGTAACTTACACACACTGAATTTCTCTGACTAATTATCATCCATACACCCCCCATACACACGACGTTCTCACGTGTCCATCCCGCTGCGTACTACCTTACCGTATGTCCATATGTAACTCAAGTTCTTTTTCTCTTTTTTGAAACCGTAATTAACTCTGGTTCTGAGACCGACAAGACCGTAACTTAACTAAGTCCGTAACTTGCAGCACAGCAGCAGCATATATTCCGACCTGGCTAGATTGCTTGCAGCAGACTTCGTCGGTCGGCAGTTCGTACTGGAGTTAAGTTAAGTTCGTAGCTGACTTCCTTAGCTGGTCCTCGCTACTGTAGCTATCCACAGTCCCACGCTGTCCTGGTTCAGAGTTTCGATCTGACAAGTCGGATCCATGGATCAGACTCCTCATGTGTCAATCTAGGACTCTGACCACCACCTGCATGATCATACAGTTAGTTAGCCTTGGATTCCTGGTGCCATGAAGTCCATTAACTTAGCTTAGCTAGGCCCATTACGAGTCCAAGGACGGATCGGAGATGATAGCAAGAAAGCCTGATCAATTCAACAAGTATTATAAGTGCGTGCTTCAGGAGGAGACAGTACGTATATSTAACGTCGTCGGACACGTACCACGACATGATGCGCGCAGTCCWGGTCCACATGAGATGAAGCTACCTTTACTGAAGCTTAGTTAGTTRCCTGCCAGGGATGGCGATGTCTGATGATAGCGTGGAGGACGTATAGATGTCTGATGATAGCTGGCAGTGTACGTTGCTTGGGTTTGCAGGCTAGGAGAACAGGAAAGGGACGCCTCAATTCTTCCGTAGGGGTGGTGACCAGTCGTCGACCGCGTTTGTCTCGTCGATCACGAGCTCTGCTCGATCGTCCTGATGGGGACGGACTAGCTAGGACTTGGATGTGGAGGCCGGTAGTTACGTAGATGGCGGAATCGAAGGAAATCAATCGGGAGGATTTCGTAGTACTACGTACTTGTAGTCTGTGAATGATGGTCAAAGTGGACAGGAATGGGAGTTCTTGGAGACAGCTAGAGGACGTCGTCCACGACACTTGATCGCTAATTGATTAAAAATGGCAGATTCAGGTGAAATCGCCGCTAGCTGTTTCATTCCAAGAACTGAGATCTTTTACCAGTCGGAGTTTCGAGAGCCTTTTGCTTGCTCTTGAAAGTCGCAGTTTGCAAAATGGGGACACTTGAAGGTCGTCATTTGTTTTAGCGTTGTGGTGGAACTTGGAATGTAATTTAACGAATATATCTATACGACCATCGGTGCCTCAAAATCGCTGTCAAGGATTTCGGCATGCATCATGGTCTGAATACGTACAGCTTCGAGCTCATGGACGTACCCGAAGGATTGATTGAATTGGAAGAGTTGGGCCGGGTAGAGTTGTAGGAGGGAGCACTAGTAATGTGGAGCTGGTCGAGGTCGGGAGGATGAAGAATTCTCTGAAGTCCGTGTTCTCGGATCCCGTGGCATCAGTTTCAGCGAGAAAGAAGCTGCGTTTTGAAGGAGAAAGCGAATATCCCTTGTCGCAAGAGAAGAGGACTACGAGGATTGCGAAGGACGTCGGGCCGAGAATGAAGCGAGGATCATCAACAGGAAGCTCCAAGCTGCTGGTGTCAATTGGAACTCCTAGAACGTCGTCGAATTCTAAGAAAACCACGATAACGCCGCCTCCGAATTCGAAGCGAACGTTACGTGGATCCGCTTCGTTCTCGGGCACCAACTATGGAATGAGCTCTGGTCCTCGTTGCAGTAATGGCAATTTGGCCAGGCATGGATCTGTTCCAGTAACAATATCCTCCTCTCGGCGCCGCATTCTTGTGCCCCACAACATCGAACTGGATGATGGCACCGCGATGGGCTGCCAGCAGGTCGATCATAATGTGCAGGTGGGGAACTCGGGATCTATTATCACTAGTACAGAAGGGTGAGATTTTGCCTTCAAAAACCCTTTGCTTCGCGTATCCAACTTCAATTGAGAGTGTACCAGAACTTTGAGACTCATTGAATTCATATAATTTGCGTTACTTGTAGCATTTAAAATGTTTAAGAATGCGGTTTAGGGGAGATCATTGTAGAGCTGTGGAGAACTGGAGATCACTTCGGGTACAAGCTTGACACAAACTCCCTTGTGATCAAATTCTCATCACCATGTATGAATTTTTTATGCAAAATCACTCAAAAAAGGAAGGCTGTAAACCACTATTGAAGGGAATTACACAACCCCATTTCCATTCAATGATCAGGGGCCATGGACATTAGCCAAGTCATGCTTACACCACTTGCTAATTGAAGGCCAACCAAGAGTATGAATAAATGAGTTTCTGTTGGTAATAGGGGTCAGGATGAGAGCCCTAACAGTTTTGGCATTCTCTACATTACCATAACTTGATACAAAATTGACTTCCACTATGTCTGAAAACTAACCCAAGTGGGTGGCGCTTTCCAGGATTCCCTTGGAGGCAACTCGAAAACTACAATTATCGCTAATATCAGTCCTTCCAGCTGGTATTAATTCCCTCCAACCTCCCCTATTTTTTAGTAATTTGACTTGCACTACAAGAGAATGGGGGTGTTTTAAGTATAGTCCTAGAGACAAGAATTTAAGTACTGACCTTTTTAGGAGTGACCTTTTTAGGAGATTTTCAGTAAGAGATAAGTATCTTTTTAGTAAAATTTTATTATAAAGACACGTATTTCTTACTAAAAATCTCCTGAAAAGGTCATTACTTAAAATCTTATCTCTAGGAATATACTTAAATCACCCCATTCTCTTGTAGTGTTGGGTCTGAAATAGTCCAGTGTCTTACAGATTTTAACACGTGCAGTGCATCGTCGGAGACGCTCAGCACCCTGAAGTTTGCACAACGAGCGAAATTCATTAAAAATAATGTAAGTCCTCTGTCACATACCCGGAGTAAGTGCAGTCTCCTCTCCTTCCTTGGCAGTAACTGAGAAGCAGGTCCAAATTTCCCTTTTAATAAAATTTTATAATGTCGTTAMTGTGATCAGGCTGTMRTCAACGAAGAAGCCTCTGGAGATGTGAGAAGCTTGCAACAGCAAATTCAACAGCTGAAGGTACATTTCTCTTTTCACCCTGTCGTATCTGTAGGATGTGAAATAAATCATYTAGGAAGCTTGAAGGAAGCTCTAAAACAATGTCACAATACAGAGAAGAAATTACGGCCTATATTTTTGAAGAATAGAAACACGCTATGATAGTTACAATGATCAACTATTAGCTTCCAAAGTGGCCTATAAATTTTTCACTTGGACACTAAGGTTAATACATTCTGCAGAAGAGAATTTTCTTTCAACTCATTTTTTTGATTATTTTCACCTTTGAAACAGGATGAATTAGCGCATGTTCGGAGGCAGAGTATTGGTAAACCTACACCGACTCCGACAGCTTTAAATCTCAAGGTGATTATCATCCTAGTTGATTTTTGTATAACCTTTTTTTAATGGAACCCAAATTGACTCTCATTCGAGTTCTGTTATTAAACATGTGCTTTGGGGGGATATGAATTTGACTTCGTCTGTCCTTTGGGGGGGGAGCCAGATGGAAGCCCTGTTGGTAGACGTTCTGCGAAGAGAAAAATTTCTGGTGAAATCCTCAGCTGCCGAAATTGAGCATCTGGAACGCTTGGTGAGTACCCACTGAGAAGAATTTTCCAACACATATGCAGGAGTTTGATTTTGGGAGTTTTCAGTATAGAGCTATAGTAAACTTGCCAATCACCACACAGACAAAATCCAAATCCTTCTCCACATAAATATAGAGACTTGCATGTTTTGAAATTTGGCATGATTATTAAATGTCATGTTATGATTCACCTACAAAACACAGAATGCAAAAAGATTTCTTCCTACAAATTTCATTGCAATTTAAAGGTTATGAAGTTGAAAACTAGTTAAAAATTTCTTGCATCCCTTCACCACAGTGTGCAGACATTGGGCAGTGATACAAGATTTGGATCCGATCACAATTAAATTGGTAGTTGAATTGTGCAGTTGGTGTTTGGTAATTGGAAGTTTTTGTTGTGTGGTTTTTGGAACTGTGGGGTAAATGGACGGTTTACTCTATATATGGAGAGTTTAGTATGAGTACAAGTGATAAATGAGTTGAGATCATATTTCTCATCACGAAATATGAATTTCATATTTAAATTTCTTATGCAATTTCAAAGTGGAAGGTTGTAGAACACTTTCAAAGGGACAGTAGGCAACCGCATTTCCATTCAAAGGTGAGAGGCTCATACATAATTGAAAGACCAACCAGATGTATGAGTAGACGAGTTTGTTGTTGGTAAAAAGGATTAGTTTAGGATTCGGGATCAGGTTCCCAGCGGGTTTAGCATCCTCTCACTACAAGAGAAATGGGTGTTTTGAGTATAATCCTAGAGATAAGATTTTAATTAATGGCCTCTAAGGAGTCTTTTAAGTAAGAATTTTACTAAAAACACATGTCTTTTTAATAAAATGTTACTATAAAGACATGTGTTTTTAGTAAAATTTTTACTTAAGAGACTCCTTAGAGGTCATTACTTAAAATCTTATCTCTAGGACTATCCTTAAAACACCCCTTTCTCTTTTAGTGTCTGGATTAGTGGCTTATAACAATCCCTGACTTTGAGCTCTTTTGAACAGGTGCAGCAGCGGCAGAACGAAACACACTTTCACAAGTCGATAGTACAATCACAGGAAAATGATGGATATGAAGAGAGGGAAACCATGGTGCAAGACATCTCAAACTTGCGAAACAAAGTACAGTTTAATCACTGCAACCAGTCTCAAAATCATTTCAACTTCTGCACATAAAATTACCATTTGCATACAGAGGCATTTGGTGGTAATTTGTTTGYTGTTCATTTGCAGCTGCTGGATATGTTGGATACAAACCTTTCCATGGACACTGCTGCAGCTCTTCTTCAGGTGTTCCAGCTTCTCCCCCAAAAAAATTATTCTTGGGAGTGCTTTGAGTGAATATTAGGATGTTAAATGTTCCTTCATTGGGTTTTTTTCCATTGAACTCACATAAATTGTTTTTTTAGCAGCAACAAGAAGCATGGGCGGCCGAACTTGCTGCTGAGAGGCAAGCAACAGACCAACTTCGGAATGAGGTACATCTTTTTCTTAAAAGTCAGGACTGTAACAAATAATAACCCATGTTTCCAACAACTGTTCAATTCATGCACTTGGCTGGACTTCAATTACCAAGTGGTGACTTGGATAAATGTCCATGACCACTGATCTTTGAATGGAAAAGTGGCTGTCTACTGAACATCAATGTTGTTATATTGGCCGCAATTCAAAGTGATATAACTGTGACACTCCATTCCACAAAGCTCTAAAAACTAGGACTGGCGTAGATTTAAGTTTAGAGTATCCGCCATAAAGAGTGCCGAAGTAAAATTGACGTTAATACATGCCACCTGAGTCTTCTAGAACTTCCCAATTTGAAAGTGCATAAGAAATTCATTCTTGGGGATTATAATTAAATCTGAGGAGAATTTGTCTCTTTTACCCACGTGATCCCTCCACAACTCTCCACTTATCTCCAAAAAATCACCCTCTAAGCTTAATTTATGTTAAAATGCTCAAAGGGATGCAAGTAGTATCTWCAATCTTACCCATTGCATCTTCCATGGTCAAGCGCATGTGAACAACTACCTAACATTATCTATTATAAAACTAGTTAGTGCGTGGGTTTGTGTGTYGGGCACAGGTTAGTAAGAACGCCACCTACCGTAGTCTCTTTTATTACTACACTCAGCTACATCAGTTGTGTTTGGATCTTTCAGGGTCCCTTCTAAACCCTAAACCCTAAACTCTCTTTGTAACCTTCTTTGTAAACCCTCTTTGTTTTGCATTGAGCACAGATTGAAGTCTGCCACAGAGACCTCTCAGAATGTCAAATGAAGCTGCAAACCAGCTTGGATTCCAATGAGAGAATTGCAAGGTATTGTGACTATTCCAGATATTAATTATTAAGTAAACCTCGCCATTGCGGTTGGAGCTTTTCCTAGATCCTGGCTAATGATATCAATTGGCAGTGAGTTGGATGCAATGCGAATGGAGCTTGAGAGCTCACGTGACGAATGCAGTATGCATAAACGAGAGCTTGAAGCAATGCAGGTACTATCAGTTTTTGTAAAATACTCTCGACTTTAAAAAACCATAGCTATTTAATCCCCAAAAATGTCTAACGGCCAATAGTTTCTACTTCCATATCTATAGAAGTTGAAATAAACATTTACTAAACCTTCGAAGTAGCATAATGTACCCAATAGAAAGAAGAAATCGTGCCCTAAATTTTGCAATGGTAAAAATATGGGTATGTTTTGATAAATGGTTATGAGCTTCCAATGTGGACTTTTCAAATTTTTGTTCAAGCACTACCTGAGAAGTTTTGAGCTACTTTCTAATAAGTTTACATCCGCAGCAGAAGAAAGCATTGGAAGTTAATGGTTGGGAGATAAAGCAACCGCAACACCAACAATTGGTCTCTGAGTCAAAGACCATGAGTCACCTTGCGAGACAAACAATGATCCTAAACAGAAGACCAAACCTTTCCAGGAGAAGAGAAAGATCAGGCACCAGGATGCTATTCTGCAGTTACAACTGGAGCTGGACTCTGTCGATGGTGGAGCATCCTTGCAGCCCTTTAATATTACTCAGATTCAGCTTGATATGGAGACAATGACAAGAGCTCTCGCCAAGGAGCGGCACCTTCTCAAAGAAGCAAGGGCAACTAGTGATCACCTTCGGCAGCAATTGGAGGAATTAACACCAGCGAAGCTCATGGCAGAAAAGCCGGTGTTGAATTCAACAACGGACAGTGTTCAGTGTTCACAGCTTTTGATGTTCAGTGTAGACACCGAAAATGCAGATTTGCAAGACGAGTTCCAGGAAACCCAAGCAGATTCAACCCCATTGAAATCCACCATTGCCAATCTGCAAAGGGAGCTTCAGGAAAAGAATGCCGAGATCGATGCCCTTGTTGCACAACTCCATGTGAGAGACCGCCATGTCTGCAAGCTGGAGTGCCAGAGTGTGGAGCTTCGAGATGCAATGCGGCGTCAAGGGGTAGCAGTCAAGGTACTCTACGAGAAGTTCCAAAAGCAGGAAAGCTTGCAATTGCAGGAGGAGAGGACTTGTAGAGAGAACGCTACGCAATTGAAATCACGGGTGGAATTGCTACAGCAGGAGCTTGAGAAAATGAAACTCTCACAGAATGAGAAGGCTCTGATTTACGAGGAGTGTCATTCCTTGAGAAGCTCTGCAGCCCAAAAAATCGAACAGCTGAGAAGCTTGGTGGGAGATTTGGAAAAGCAACGAGGTCAGCTGCAGCAGGAAGTGAAGCGAAAGCAGTCTGCAACCGAAGCGTTGGAAAGACGTTTCCTTGTTGCCCAGMAACACAARCTTCAGTGCCAAGAGGATCTGCGTCTTTGTAAGAAGATGACCGAGAAGCACAAGATGCGAGCGCAGGAGAAGCAGGTCGAAGTGGAGATTCTGGGGAAATCTGTGGAGGAACTGGAAAACACAGTTTTTGCATTGGAGTCTCAGGTTCGTGGAGAAGATTAAACCTTTCTCTCTCGTTTCTACTTCAAATACCGTAATAACATTAACGAAATAGGTTTAGGTTTTTAGGGGTTTAGGGTTTAGGGTTTCGAATAGTGCTCAAATTTATCCAAGGAATTGATGATTTTGGCAACAAGCAGGTGGGGCTTTTGAAAAGAGAGGGTCATCAACAGTGCTTGGTGAGAAAAGACATGGAAAGTGAGCTTCGAGTACTGAAACTTCAAAATACCGTCATACATGCCACTCTCACTGAAGCAAGCGGTACAAGTGGTGCAAATGGAGGTGGAGTGAAGATTGAACCTAACGCAGAAAGGTTTGTTGAAATTGAGCACTCTAATCCCTTGCCATTCCAGTAACTGTTACAAATGCAATTTGTATGCGACATGATCAATAGGATTTGTTTCTCGCGCCTCACGTTATTTGTGGCATTTTGATCAGTTCAGGGAGCTCAAGGAAACAGAGGTCAAGAAGCTGGAGCAATATCAAATGGGATCAGATGAAAAGGATTCCTTTTCCCAGACTAAGAATACCCAGAAGGAAAAGGAAAATGCCAAGAGRTTAAGTATTGGATCAGCATTCAGATGCTTCAACATGAACCACCAAGTTCACTCCGAACTCGATGAGGGAAGAAAATCATATGAACGCTGCATCCTGGAGCTGGAAGATGTTCTCAAATAYGAGGTAACTAAACCAAGAATCATAATATTCCCAAGCATATATTAGTTAACTACTTATGAGTAACAAAATTAAAAATAACAACTACTGTAATTCTCTCCTGACTGTACTCAACACATTTTTTGTAAGCAGGCTATTTGTGCAAAAGGAAAGACTGGAAGATGATGAGAGAATAGCTCGTGCAGAAGCGTGGTGTCAAAGTGGACATGGACAACATTGAGGTGTGCGATTAACCTCCTCGTCCGCCATTAATGTGAGCTCATAGCAAAAGCCTTCCTTATAAGTCTTGGGGGGATCAAAGATGGGCACGGCAATTAATGATGTGATGTATGCAATGTTCTGCATTGATTTTAGTGAGACAAAATTTGGCCCATATTCGATTATATTGATCACCGCATGATGAATCGAATTGGTGGTTKTGTAGCCATGAACCCTCAGTCCTGTAGAGGAAACAGAAACCGTACTTTTTGAATGAACTTGTGATAACTTCAATTTYTGGTTTTTGTGCAKACTCCTTTAGAGGAACAATYCATGAAGACTGAAGTGAAACGCTTCATTTCTCAGCTTAATGCTTTCGTTGAGAAAGGTAAAACTCTTGAGCTCYTGATCTTAATTTTCTTGTCARACATATTGTAGTGTCCCATTCCAATAGTCTTCTACTGAAATGTGGGTGAGATATATATGTTGTAGAAGTGCCTGAATTGTAAACTAAATTTTCTGCAGTTTATTGGACTTGATTATTAAAAAGCAGGCTGAGCTGATTGACACCCAAGCAGACATGGAAATGCTCTGAGAACAGGACAAGGCGTGCTTTGCTGGAAAAAAAAAGTTCAAGGTAAGGTACTCTCTTTGTGTTGGAACAACAAAATCAAACACCATTTGAAACTCTTAAGGTTAATATATTCAAACCACACACTAAATTTGAACAAGCCAATTCAGACATGTCATCTCTGCCAATAGAGATGTATTAATAAAACTTAATCACTAGCTAACAATGCCAGTCTCCTGAGGCCTTAACATGAAGGATACTAATTTCGTCATTTGGAAGTATTTTAACATGTACAATAGGATTGTGATGCTAAATTAATAATCAAGTCCAATGAACTGTATTTTAACATGTACAATAGGATTGTGATGCTATATATCTTTGAAGATTTATAGAGATGTGGAGTGAGCACTTTGGGATACAAAAGCCATTATGTCTGCTGAGGTAGAATATTTTATCACTACACATCCATTTCCTGTGCAATTTTTTCAAAGTGGGTGCCATGGTTCTAGAGTCACCAGTGATGGTAGACAACCCCATTCATAGATGAACAATCATAAAACAATTAGCCAAGTCATGCTTAAGGTAGTCTTGCTCTTGCTCTTAAAGTGACCATTTAAGCCTATCTAACTCATCAATGATTGTAATTGTAATAGATATTTCAAGGAACATGTCAATGAGCCCTTTATAGGGGATGCATTTAGAACATAGTCACTTTTAAGAGCATATTACTTTACATGGGAAATGCAGTTTGCAACTGCATTGGGTGCGCAAACAAACGCAAAAAGTAAACCTATTTTGGGCATTGAGTAGGCCTTGGAATTCTAGGGCCAATCACAATCCTTGCACACTTGCAAACACTCTCCAAGTATACACCAGCTGAAGACAACCTCTGCTTGCACCACTTGCTACAGTAATTTGCCCAACGAAGCTGTGAAATTACACAATGATTTCAGTGTAGGAGACGGTATCAGGTCCCTAACGATTTTCATATCCTCTTTTTTGTTGTCAGGATGAAATCACTCAAGGCACTGCAAATTTAGAATAACAGACTGAGTGAGAAGATGAGACGTTGAGAGCAAGCCAATCAACATACGAGTCCATGAAGAATCGACCAATTTTTGTATTGCGCAGAGGCAAGCAACCTCAGTAGGACATTGAAGAGGGAACAGTCGTTCTTACCAAGTGGCAGGAAGTAAGCTGGCCAGCTTAACTGCAGTGTACCCAACTAATAACTTACAGCTTGAAGGCCGCAAATTAAGGTACAACAATTCACGTGTATTGTGCAATGAGCCACTTCATATCTAAAGGTTGCTTGACACTATGCTGGAGAAGTGCACTGGTCGGTCAAGAAGTTATGGTCAAGACATGGTTATTTACAGCAACCAGCGAGATGTTGGAGAAGATGAAAAGGCAGTAAAATAATGCCATAAGAAACCTCGTCCGGTTGTAGTGCAAACAAGGAGCAAAGAAGTCTTCCGCACAACTTCACAAATTGAAGTCCATCGGACAAGTTCACCGAGAGGAGAGTTTTGCAATGTGAAAGTAGAAGAAGCCAAGAGTGAGCAATGCTATTTGAAATAAAGGAAGCCCTCAATTGCACGGTTGAGATATGTCATGATGGAAAGACAATAAATGAAGTTGGAGTTACTTATGTGGAGGCCAAGTTTCTTGTCCAAGGGGTTGAGGCCACTTAACCCCTAAAGGACCAAGCTGCATTTTTTGGCAACATAGCAATTTTGGGCAACTCACTATGAATGGAGTTTTCATTATTTTTCTTTGAAATTTTTTCACAACATGTGTCCGAGGAGTAGCTTCAAGGCCCAACAATTTCCATAACATTTGACTACACCATTAAAAAGTTATTGCATGATATGTGATTTTCTTTGAACTTTGGGCAGCCCGGGCAAACCAAAAAACTTCTTTTAAAATCGCTTTTTGAATAAATAAAAATTTGAAATTGGTTCTTTACACTTATATATAAGTGAAAAGCTTAGAATCATTCCATTTGGATTAGTGAGCTAAAAGTTATGAGGAGTTTTAGTTTGTGGGTAAGTATGGAGTCTCTAAAAACCATACCTATCATAGGAAGAGTTTTGCACATGCTGCCCGGAGGTGCCCGAGCTGCCCGAAAAGTTCAGGGCAGCATAACTTTTGATATGGGCACCCGATCAGAAAAAAATTAGATTTTCGGAAAGAAGGTACATAGTTACACGCTGTGTCCAAATTTCATGAACATCCGACCAAAAATGACTTCATAGAAACCTACCCGAGATTTCTTGCGTACGTTGAACGGACACTTGGTCCTTTAGGGGTTAAATATATCTACATAAAACAATTGAACATTACATTAACCCCTAAAGTTCCAGCACTATGTTTTCACCAAAAATGCTCCGAAACTGCCATTTCTAGTACAAGTACCAAAATTTTGAAAAACAAAATTGACACATGTAACTATAGGATCTTGTAGTATGCTGACTTAAGAATATGTGGTAAAAATTTCAAAAATTTCTATCACATGGATTGCAAGATATAAGCATTCAAATTCACCAAAATCATTTTTTGGGCCATGCAAAAAATAGGGTAGTTGCACTTCACAAGCTCACTTTCCTTTGTCCTAGACAAGTTGGCCACATGCTTGAAAAATTTCAAGTCATTTGGAATTGTACAACACTTAGGAAAAAAAATAGTAAGTAGACAAAAATAGTGAATGCTTCAAAATACTAAATTGTTAAGAATTTAATTATGGAATTAAAATATGCCAATCCCAATGGTTGCAATGTTGTAATAACAATCTATATCCTAAAATTTTATTTTATTTCCAAACATATTAAAAATTGACTAAGATAAAGGACTTTAAAGTTTATTTTATAGTAGAGAATCCATAACTACCCACAAACAAACAAAAACTCATATCTTTTGACTCATTAATCAAAATGGAATGATTCAAAACTTTTCATGTATATATAACTCTAGAAAACCAATTTCCAATTTTGTTTTTGAAAAAAGTGATTTTTTCTAAGTTGCCCTGACTGCCCCATTTACCAAAAGAAATAACATATTAGGTCATAACTTTGACTCATATTTCCAAATGTCATGAAATTTAGTGCATATGAAAGACATTACTTGTCCCCACTTTCTATTGAAAATCGGGCCAAAAACATGGAAACCTCTAGTCACGCATATTTGCCCAAAGTTGCTATGTAGCCAAAAAAACGCATGTTAGGGTCCTTTAGGGTCCTTTAGGGTCCTTTAAAGAGACTTTGGCTAAGGGAACACTCCTACTTTGTATGATTTTAGATCCTTTGAAATATAAGTTAAATGTCTTCTCATTGAATCACATGAGTATGAATGTGTATGTATGTTTGGACATTTTATTCAACACTTCTGGCTTGATACACCATAAATTAAAGCTTAGACTTTAACCATAGAATTTTTTTTGGTGATTGGTGCATCTTTCTATTGCAATTAATACTACTTTGGACCAAAAGAACTTCTATCAAAATACTTTTTTATAGAAAAAAAAGTAATCATCTTGGTTGGCATCAAATTTATGACAATGAGCCTAGGAAACAAGAAATTTACAAAGATAATTGGCAACATATTATTTTGTGTTCTTGTGAATTAGCTCAGATACTTATAGGATAATATAATACGAATTTAAAAAACTATGAGAGTATTTCTATTTGCCTACTATTTGCCCATCAATTCTAAAAGTCATTCCCTGGAGTTGCTTATAGTGTATTTTCAAAAGTCATAAGATACACCAATCTATTAAAAAGTTTTGAGATCTTTGAAAATCAAGCCTTCTCAAATGCAAGCGTATCAAACAAAGTTCATTTTATATGGAACTTTAAGCATTAGATAGTTATTGCAATAAAATAAACAACTATGAAATTATTGTAAGCCACAACAAAGGCTTCACATTCTTTTACAATATTCTTTGTGAATATATGCCTACCTCCAACCTATCTTCTTCCTTTTCACTTCAACTATAATTCAATATATCATTAGTGGTCATTTTGAAGTTTTCTATATTCCTTCAATGCAAAYGAATTTGTTTCACAAACATGATTTGAAAACCATTTTTTTACTGTTATCTTGACCCTAGCAAGGATGGATCTACTCCTACTAACTAGTAACTACTACTGTACACGACCTTAATTAAACCTGATTTCTTCTTCATTGACAAGATGCTCTGGGCGTCACATGTATTCGTCTGGCAAGTGCCAGCGTTTCCGTTCAGCATTTAGAGTAACGTCCTTGGCACTCATCACTGGGTGCAGAACCATAATACCCTTCTGCAAACCTTCATTCAATGRAAGACGACTAACTTACTGTAGTTGGGTTTCAGCAAAATGATGGAACACACAGATTTCAGACCCCATCATCAGAAAACCAAATGGGAAGAGCTCCAGTGGCCCGAGTCCTATTTCATCAGGCTCTGTTACAGCCAGAGAGTCTACCCAACTTCAGTTCCGTTCACCCAGAAATCATCCCAAATCTCACGTCGGAACTCGGAAAACTCCATCCAACCTGAATTCCCAAGTCTGATCATAATAGCATTCGTGCAATTAACCGAAGATTTAAGTACCCCCTGTTAAATGATTGAAGATTCAACGATAAAAACAGTTGATCAGTGCACTGCAACCCATGCCAAATTCAATAACGTAACATAACCCTCTCCTACAAAGCTTTCATTCAATGGAAGATCAAGCACAACACTCGTTGATGTAAGAAGACACAGTGGATCATTGAATTGCAAGTCAAATTTCCGTCCAGATCGGTAAAATAGGAAACAGTAAACGCCACTCGAACAGTCCTTGCAAAATTTGGTAAATCTCTGAAAAAGAGATCGTGACATTGTATATGAAAGAATGGAAAATTGTTTTCAAACCCTAACGGTGGTGGCTGCGGTGATGCAAACTCTAAAAACTCAAGCAGCTGCTGCTTAAAAAAACGCCGCAGCGATCCGTGGGCGTGGCTGCTGCATCTGCACTTGCACTGGCTCATCAGCACATGGAGGAAAATTGAGGTCCAATAAAAAGGGCGGACCACCGTTGTTGATGTTGCTGCTGCTTCGTTGCATCCCAGGATTGACAGCAGGCTCGCAATTGAGGATGACAGATGAGGACGACGAGTCGCAATCGCTGTTACTGCACGCCCTCGTGGTCTCCGGGGTGGTAAAGATTGGCGGAACTTCGAGAATTAGGGGTTTCTTGAGATGGTGTCTTTCCATTGTGTCGTGGAAGAGTGCTTGGATCGGGGTAGAAGAAGGCCGTTTGGTTGAGTATGCCACGACGCCATCGGTAAGGCTAATGCAGCTCTKGTGCGGAAACTCGTGCTGCTGCGCCATAGCGGACAAGTTGAGGTCCAAGCACGAGCGCCAGGAAGCCGCATCCGAGGTGGCGGAGCGAGCCGGATTCTTCGAGTGATGTTGGTGTTGCTGGGGACGATGCTGATGATGGGGGTGCGGGTAGAGCTGACTAGGGCTAGGACTGGACCACGATTCGACTGTGGAGCTTTGGCTGGTGCTCTGGTCGTCGGTGCTGCTCGGGGGAGGAGCAGTGAAGTTCGTCTTGGCTTTCGTCCCTCGCAATGCGCGCGCAGCTGCACATCCAAATTCATCGCAAGAGAATGTTAACACTCACTCGTCCAACAAACGATGAATCGAAGGGCACAGCAAGCGATAAATCGATCGAACGAATCCACAAAAGAAAAGCCTCAAAAACAAGAATCGAAAGACGATGAGAGGCTTACCACTATCGTAAGCACGGGCGGCTTCCTCAGCAGTATCAAAGGTGCCGAGCCAGACGCGCGTCTTCTTCCACGGATCCCGAATCTCAGCTGCAAAACGACCCCACGGRCGTTTCCTCACGCCGCGAAAGTGAACGCCTGCATCGCCGTGGTTCCCTTTCGCGATGATCCCCTTCTCTTCTCTCGCAGCCATAGCCTCTCTCTCTCTCTCTCACACACACACAAACCCACAAACAGACGCTCTCACAGGCACTCACCCCTCCCTAYACACACAACGAGCTTCCTTTCTACAAAATTGAACCCGCCCAACACCATAGAACGCTCCAAAGGAATGTCGTCCAATGAACTCCACCACATTGAGCCTCCGAATTACCAGACCCAGCGATCCAAGAGTCCTCCTGTCCCAAACCGAGCACACAATGGWCGCCCAATMGGACGCGGGCCACCAATATAAGTTGTGGCGTTGTGTGTGCGCATGTGGGGACGTTCGCAAGACACTGACTGACGAGAACCCAATCCAGGAAAAGGGGAAGAGAAGGGCAAGCAAGGGAAACGTCTGGGCTACGACACCACCACCGCCCTGCCTGGACGAGACTGAGGTTGTTGTCCTAAGTAAGTTCCTGCGACGACTAACATAACTTACAAGAAGGAGCGCTTCTTCACAGTAGCTTCATCAGCCTGCAGGCGGTCTAGAATGAATACAACAACACTAGTACAATAATCAGGTGTGTAAGAAGTAATAAGGGGTTGCAGGAGCAGCCGGCTTGGCTTGTGTTGATCAGAAGCCTGCAAACCTGGGCACCTTGCCTGCCTTTCTGCTGCAGCGCTGCCTGCTTTTCTGCTGGGAGGTTGGGGGAGAGTCGAGGCTAGGGTAAGGTAGGCTAGGCTGCTAGAGGGAGAGGACTACTGTAGTACCAGAGGTAGAGGCACAGGCAGAGGAGTCAAGAAGTCATGGCCTGCCATTGCGGGACGAGGGCACGGTGACCAGTGCCCGTGCCCACCAAAAAGTCCACACCTACACTAGGGAGCCAAATCCACATTCTCGGCTGGCTCCCGTCACTTCTCATCATGAGCGCGCTCGCCTTGTCGACGGACGACGGACGGACGGATGGTGGGACCCACCTGCTGGACGTTGCTGGATGAGGCCATCCATTCAAGCCGGAAGTTGGCCCCTCCTTTGTTCTGTGTCGAAAATAACCAGATTGCTGCACAGATATCAATTTTGGGGCTTACTCATATGTTTTCTTCATGTAATGCCACCCCTAAATGTCTAAGGTTTTTTCGAGCTTCTTGGAATTTGCACTAAATTGAACAAAAAGCCAACATTTTGATATTCTTGCTATTTACTCTTGATGTGAATTTTAGGCATAAGAATGACATTTTGAGAACTTGAGTTCAACTAATAAAATGGACCTTATGAAATTCAGTTTCTATTTGATTGAAAATTTGTAAACTTCAATATTTTATAGCAATATAAATTTTTGACTAAAAAAACATGGGTTCAAAGTTGTTGAATGGCACAATAATTTTGGTTTATACCATGATCTTATTCACTATAATTTACATCTATGGTGAAGATGTTAGATTTTCTAAATATATTTTGTGTTTGATATGGATTTTCTTTGTTTTTTTTCTTAAATAAATTCATAATATTTTCAAAAAAATTTCAAAAAATTTAAATTTTTTACGATTTGTATTAGACATATGATTTGATGTTTGAAAAATCAATATAAAATCTTTCATTCATATCTAGTTGCAAAATGGAAAGAAACATAGTGTTGGACATTGAGGCTTGAAATCAATGGTCATAGGCTTGTCTTTCAAGAATTGATCCTTAATTAGGAAACCTATCAGGGACAAAATGTTTATAATGAATGGTTATTGAACCCGAGGTCACTTGTTTCTCGGAGGGGTCATTTAGAGTTTCTATTAAAAATCCATGTGCAAACAAAACTTTGGACCCCCTATCTATTTTTTGAATTTTACATAAAATTAAATAATAAAAAAATATGAACAGATTTTCCTAATGTGAAAGTTTATGTTTTTAATTATTAATATTTTTATTTTTTTATAATAATTAGTTACAAATTTTTGAAGTAAAAAGATACAATGTAGAACTGAAAAATAACTTTCACTTCCCTATATAATATAAGAAAAAATTGTCTAAAAAATGAACAAAAAAATTCTAAAAACAACTCTACATTGAAATCTCATTTTGAATTGAATATTGATGTAGTGGTCATCTAAATGTGCTCTCAATAAATATTTGAGTTGAAAAACATGCCATTTTAGTTCATTTTCAACCTCTTCTAGAAATCATTTCATATTTTATTTGAGTTAGAAATTTTGCAATAGAAACCTATAGTCATTATTAAACATTGCTCAAAATTTTAGATTGAAATTATAGTTTATTAGAAACCACTTGTTTGCACGTGGTTTGTTGTAATAGAATTAAGTGACCCCCCCAAGACTTGTTTGTTGAAATGGTTTAATTTTGGAATAAAAAGTATACGAAAATGTCATTTTATATTTTAAAGTGATTGGAAAATCATTTAATTTTGGTGTTTCAAATTCAAGAGCTTACAAACTTCAAATCAAATGTTCTTTGTTGTTTAGATATTGGTTTATAAATTTATTAAATTTTGGACATGCCTCAAATTTTGGATCAAAATATTCACAAATAGACATAGGCACATGGTAGAAAAATAGCTATTATAACAAATAATGCAATTATTCATTGGCGAATCTCATCATTCATTTTTAACCCTTGGATGGTGCTATGACCGTTTTTTTGGCCAACAAATGACAAAGAATCTATCTGTATAAAACAAAATTACAATTGTTCATCTTTGAAATTTTGTACAAAAAGCGAAGATCATGCTCAGTAGTTTGAGTGTTTGACCTCCAATAAGCACTTTTTTTAAGTAATAAATAATGTCATATAGTGCCAAAAGAGATGATTTCCATGGTCACCGCCTAGACATTCAAGGATTAAACCTCAAAAATTAGAGACCATCAACCATGTATTCAAGAAAAAATGATTCAATTACTAGATGAACATGCAATGCATTTTTCATTTCTACAAGAATCATGAAAGTCACCTCTAACACTTTGAGTCTATTATGGCATTTAAAATCAACTTCTACATGCTCAACTGTTCATTGGATGGACGATGGATGTTTTAAATGTATTCCAATGAATTTTCATTCTTTCAAGAAGTTTCAAGGAAAAATGTCAATAGAAAGAAGAAAGAATGCTCCACATGAATCAATAATATAGATGTTTTTGAGGAGTCATGACAAATATCAAATGTTTGAGTCATGACAAATATAGATGTTTGTAAATGACTTTTGAG
Source organism: Pleurozium schreberi (assembly GCA_006891605.1). Lineage (NCBI taxonomy): Eukaryota > Viridiplantae > Streptophyta > Bryopsida > Hypnales > Hylocomiaceae > Pleurozium > Pleurozium schreberi. The sequence goes on along the minus strand of VACF01001418.1, from coordinate 59,859 downwards.
TGTTTGAGTCATAACAAATATAACCTCAAAATAAATCTATACATTTGATTGTATGGATAGTTTCTACTTTTTGTAATTCACATTATCTTCTTTGATGTTAACTTTAAAAAAGTTTTAGAATTTATATTTTATAACACATTTGTATTTTGTCCAAATTCCATGGGCTTTTAGTGGTTAACTAAAGGTGCAACAATTTTTACAACTTTAGACAACATGTTTAAAAAGTTACTCTATGATATGTAGTTTATTTTCTCAAATAGTTTTCGGGGAGTGAATCAAATTACTTTGAAAAGACTTGAAATCTCAAACTTGACTCTTGAGTGTACAAATATCAAATGTTACAACTCAAGAGTGTAGGCTTTTGCATTTGTTTTGCATATTTTAAGAAAGTGGTGATGTGTATTACAAGGATAAACACTAGAAAAAAAATAATAGTTTATGATGTTTATTTTGATTTGCATTGTGGAATAAATTGTCTAATCAAATAAACATTAGTAGTTACTATTAGTTTGGATGTAAAATTTAATAAAAATTATGATTGTTTTTTCTTTAAAATCTTAAGCTACAAGTGAAGCAAATAAACACCATTTAATACCAAACAAACGTAAATTTTGTGTCAATCATCTCTCTACCTTTGTTTCTACCAATGTCCAGGAAGAACCGGCGGCTAGTTCAAAGTTAGCTGGTGGATTTGGACAAAAAATCGGTTGCATTTTAAAAACATCGGCCAAAAACTAGTAAAAAAGACTAAATTTTTTTAATTTTGTATGATAAATAGAAGAAATAACCGGACATTATGTTGGAACAACCAATTCAGTTTTGGAGTTGAAGGAAATTGGCCGTTAAAAGTCAAAAGTCTTTCTGAACGCTAGTTTCTACATTTAGTATAGTAAGTGAAGCAAATAGCATGTGCATTAGAGAACTACAACTTTTCTATCTATTTGTATTTTACTGATTCATTTTAGAATGCAATATTCCTTTTTATTGAAATGTAATTTTTGTAGAAAATCAAACCCTTGAATCTATTGTGAAATCCTCGTTCAATATAAGGACACAAGACATGCAACATATTCATAGTTTGTGTTAATTTTATCCTAACAAGTAAGTGTTTGCTCATCTATCTTTTTTTTTTCTTTTTTTTCTTTTCAATATTTATAAGTTGAAAATTTATTATTATTCATAATGACATTTTATTTTGTTTTTTTAATAAACAAATGGTGACTCTCTAACAAAAAATGAATCAAATTGCATATTACTTGAAGTGACACACTAATCAAAGGTAAATAACCAAAAGTAACAATCAAACTAGATAATTTGAAATCCAAATACCATAACCCCTAAATGACAAATTTCTCTTACATATATGATTGAATGTTTGAATTGGCTCCTACAAAGTTAAATTTGAATGGGTGTTTTTGAAATTTTGACACAAGGTGCATATCACCTTTGCAAGGAAAACAAATTTTGATTTGATGCTCAAGTAAAAAGTTAAATTGCCCTCACAAAATCAGGGAATTTGAATAGTTTCAGCATCTTTTAGGCATCTTTTGCAAAATTCCTAATGAACTTTTAAATTTGGCATGCATGTAACTAATAAGATAGGCCATGAATTGCTCAAACAAAGTAGTTTTAAAATCACTCTCCAAGAGAAGTTCAACTTGGTTACTACGTCAGGGCAATTTTGAAAAAAAAAAACATTTTTTTCTGATTTCATATAGTTACTATAATCTTTCAATCATTGAGGTCAACGCTTTTGAACATTTGTCACATATTCTAAATCTTTAGCTCTATGTTTTCATTGCTTGAATTTTAAAAAAACAAATTTTCAATGCACAAGAAATCATCCCAAAATGGCGAGTAGATTGGTGGATTAATTGTAAAACTGCAAGGTGATTTAAAGTAAGCTAGCCTCCTTATTTGCTTTTTATATTTTGCATGAGTATACCTAACAAGGTATACGAATGAATGGTGTGAATCCTCATTTTTGTGTTGAGAAATTTTTGAGTCCAAGGGGCTCAGTCATCTATTCCTTTTTTCATAGGGTCGAAAGAACTTTTCTTCAAACTTCAAATGTTAAAATCTTGCAATCTACATTGTCAAATGGTATGAAACTTCTTTTAGACTATGAAATAATAGTCTAATATAATTTTTTGGTTTAATTTTTGTTTAAACTATAAAAAATTAAAATTTTGGTCAATGCACCAAAAATTGCCAATTTTTAAACATTTCTCTTTAAAAGCACTCTCTGTCCTTTAATGTTTAAAAATGGAAGTTTGATTGCTCGAATACAAGGTTTATGAAGGATGTAATGTAGATAAATTCAAAAATGGTATTTTCTATTTTTCAATATCTAAAAATGCATGGAAGGATTAACATTAAACAAAATTGTCACAAAATTTAAAAATCTATTAATGGAAGTTGTGGCGTTTTGTAAGACAAGTTTTTTTTTCTAAGATTTACATCCATTGAGTGTTTCTACCATCAACAAGAAAATACAAAGACTTGGAGTTCTCCATGACGTTCTAGAAAATTGTAATAAAGATCACTTTGCTAACCACAAATGGAAGCTTCCTTCCATGTTTGAAAAATCTTGAATTAAAGCTTGTATATAATAATATAAATAGTGGGTCATTATACAATAATTACTCTAATTATAGTGACATTGCAAAATGTCTTTAACCTACCTAATCAAAATGTTAAGTTTTAAAGTGAACCCTAACCTACCAATTCCATCAAAATATAATTGAATAATTGGACCCCAAGAGTAGGGATGCATTTGGGTACTTCTACCTTATTCCAAGGCTATAAGATCACCCAAACCTACAAGCACTAGACGTGGTCTCAACAATTCTTGGCAGGCCCTCGCTGAAGTGTGCACTCTACTATTACTCTCCTGGCATAAACTCAAACCACAAGCTCTTTAAACCCCTACAGTTCTTTAACTATGTTTTCACCAAAAACATTCCAAAACTACCATTTCTAATACAAGTAACAAATTTTAGCGGAAAACATATTTGGAACACATATAAGCATACAATCTTGTGGTACGCTAGTTTAAAAACATGTGAAAAAAAATTCAAAAATTTTCACAAATCATGTAGATTGTAAGATATTAACGTTTGAACTGACAATAGGTGGTCCATGGATATGATGCAAGATGAAAAGACACATGGCCCTACTCCCTCTCTAAATGCAATAAACTTCTCTTAGTGCAAAGTCCCCCAACACCTTGCATTATGAGAGGTTCTACTTGTATACAATTACCGGGCCAATATATCGGGTAGCACTAAAGATGCTCTTACCTTATTTCGGTAAATATTGCTACCATGTGGAGGGCTAGGGTGAACTTACCCCCCTCGCTCGGCCCCTCCAAGTCATTCCAAGGGTGCAAGTAAAATAAAAAGCTCCCTATTTTGTGCTTGATGAATTTACCTTGTACACCTCTCCTAGTTAATTTGGGGCCTCTAAGAGCATATATGAATCCAAAATTTGCAAGTTTTCTCCTGCTTGGAAAATAAAAAAATTCAGGGTTTTCCTGAGTGTCCGAGTGAGGGGGTCAGTCCACCCCGGCCGGCGGTGGATGGATGAGTTCAGTTCATTTCACTTATCTGGGCGGCAAGGGGGGCATGCCAGATTTGTTTCCAACTGACTGAAGGGAAGGGAATATTGTTGGAGTTCTAATTGGACCTTCAGTGGGTTAAGTTATGATATAAGTTATAACTTGCCTACCCCAATGAATTTCCGTCTCGTTTGTAAAAAGAAAAAGGAAAAAAAAAAAAGGAAAAAAAAAGTTATAACTAACTTACCTGTAGTTAAGTGAACAGGAGACGCATGAGAATCACTCAGTCTGTGGTCACTGGGATGTCTGAATAAACTGAAATTTAATCAAGATTAAGGCTTAAGTTAATACTAATGTCGTCGTGGACTGTACTGGTTTAGTTAACTGGTTTGTTCCGGGGTTCAGGAATCAGGACTTCAGGTCAGTTCAGTCCAGGACTGGGTCCTCTCCTCTAACTTAAGCTTAAGCTAAACTTAACTGAAGTGATGAGTCAGCATTCCTGCCTTGTGCCTTGCTTAATTTTGGGTTAATCTGCTAATTATCTTAATTGATAGAAATTCTGGCTGCAGTTGCAGCAGAGTTCAGTTCAGTTCAGTTCCACTTGAGTTTGGGTTGAGTCAGTCCCTGATTGGTTTTCCATTGCCGTGCCTTGAGTTAAGTTAAATTAAGTTAGATTATTGCACTGGCTGTTGACAGCCAATTGGGTGAATTGATCATATATTTAACTTAACTTTATATCTAACGGCGTTCACCAGGGGCTGGATCTGCCTGTTCAGTTGAGGAAGTCAAAGTAATGAAGTTCTGATAAGTTACGCAAAACAATATATCGTGCCCATGAAATGGGCCCCACAGGCTAGATTTACTGCAGGGGAAAACGTAGGAATTTCTTATTTTTTGCACAATTTTTTTTTGCAATTTCTGAATTCAGTTTTGCAATCCCCAGACCCCAAAATAGTGAGGAGAGATGTAGAACATACCCTAGCTCAATATAGGGGGCTTTTATTTACTTTTATCCTCAAACATTACCCTGCAAGGCCCATTTCATGGGCATGATTTAGTGTACAGGCAATGGTTGTGTTGTCACCCATGCCGTTTTTAGTTGGGTGCTTGAATTTTTCTTCCCCTTAACTCCTAAGGGTCCACTTGAAGTATGATGGGTTTAAATGTCCCTAAGACATAGAAATCTCAACCATACAATCTTATAGTGTACGTGTTGTAGATGATGTGAATCAAATTTGGAGTCATTTGGCCATATAGATTGCAAGATTAGAATGTTTTAGTGTTGAAAAAAGGATGCTAAAATTTTCCTCAAAACACATTTGGAGGTCAAATTATGGCTTGAACCTCCCTCTACTACAATGCTTCTTTGTATCTCAAAATAGTTTGCCAAAGTTCACAATAATCCAAAAATGTCAAGATTTTGAGATTCAAATTGCTCGTAAACATTCAAAACAACTTGAATTGACATGAAAATTCTACCACTATAACTAGACTTTGAAGGGAACCTAATTCAACAAATTTTATTGAAAAAGAACATGAGATGAAGAAGATAAAGCCCCCAAAATTGTAGCCATAAAAATACAGTTTTGTAAACTCAAATTGAATACAAGAACTTCAAATGACTTCAAAAATTCAATGCATCTTGGATTCATCCAAAAAATTTACTACGCAAACTAGAAGAGAGAGCGCAAATTTACTAACAAATTTCATTGAATTTGGACGTCAAATGCAAAATTTACAACACTTTGAATTGGACTTCTACACTATGAGGCACTTTTGGTCCCCTATGATGTTTAGGGGTCAAATGATGGACTAGAGACCGTAAAAATCATCCATTTCATTACCATGGGAATCACTGCACTAAATAGTGAAATAAAGTTGCATTTACAATAAGGTTGTTTTACCCTAAGAAAGTTACTCTACAAGCCATCAAAATCAACAAATAATTCTACAAATACTTTCATTTGTATACATTGAGGTTCATGAGTTCTAATGACCCCAATAACTTATTCAAAAGTAGTGCATTCTTGTACAATAACAATAAATATTTATATAGTATAGAATGTTGAAAAATTAGTGAGGGGAAACCTAATTTCACTATTTAGTGTAGTTAAAAAAATACAAAAGCTCTCATTGGAAGTCAAAATAGTGTAGAAGACCGCTCCTTTTCACTATGTGAGGATCAAGTCATATTTGGACATAAATTAAGCATTTTTGAAATGTTTGAGTTCCATATATAAGTGAAATGCTCAAAAAGTTGTAGAAAATTTCCCCCTATATTGCGTGATTTTTGGAATGTTTTAAAATTACAACAGACACTGTTTAGAGTGACATTTTCATCAAGAATGATTATTTCACGATCATCATCAATTGAAAAGTCTATAACAACCAAAAAAAAGACCCTATAATAAATAAAATATATCAATTACAAAAAGACACAATAAGGTAGAAAATTGAAAAAAATAATCGCAACCTAAACAGTCATGGTAGACAAAAAAAAAATTAATAGCCTCAAGTGCCAAAATTTTAAAGTAAGATTTTCTGAAACAAACAACACTGAAAAATAAAGCATTTAAACCCTTGAACACAACCCCTAAATTGCAATCTATGTTGCGATTTTACCCTAATATAACTCATTGATATTTCCGTAATGGTAATGGTAATAACGAAATTAATATGATTTAATAAGTTATAAGTAAGGAAATCATATTATCCCCTAAGTAATCAACGTAAAGGTAGTAAAATTGTTTTAAAAAATTATTATACATTATTAAAATTCCTCCCACATACCGATATTGTTGATTCATGTAATCATGGTTTTTTTTCTTCTATTGATGAAGTAACAACATTTTTTGAAGCTTCCTCAATAAATATGAATTTGATAACATTCACATTTTAGAACATTCATCATGCATTAAGTGGATAATTGAGGTCATAGAGATGAAGTACAAATAATCTTTAATCCCGTAAGCTCCATAATTGTGTTTCAAACAAAAAACGACTTCAAAACTACAATTTCTAGCCCTTAAAGGACTAAGGAYTCTACTTTAGGAATTTTGACAACTTAGGCAAGATCTCTTGACTTCATGAGTTGAAATTCGTGCATGAAATCTTTAGGGTGGGTGCTAATCAACATTATCTTCATCTGAAGCTTTGTTTTACAACATTCCAATAAGTATTGCAAAAGTTTAAGATTCTTTTTTTATTTCAATGTCAAAGTATGTAGATAATAACATATTATAAAAATGTCCATTTAATTTTAATGTTTAGATTGATACTGAGAACATTGGAGCCATTGAATCCCAAATAATGAGATGAGAGTTATGAGGAGTTTTATGTTGTGGGCAATGAAGGTAGAAAAAAACCATGATAGTCATTTTTTAACCTATAGACATTTCGATTTTCAAAACTTTCAAGCTCGAGTTTAGAAACAAATCTTATAAGTTATTAAAAAAAATCCTAAGTGGAATGAATCAATGCTTAACTTAACGTAGAGATAAATTTAAATTTAGAAAAATAATTGTTTTATAAATAAAATTTAAATTTTTTAAATTTTTTATTAAATGCTTGAACTCAAGTGTTTTGTATTTAGGAGGGCACAAATTTTTCTCCTAAGCACTACTGATAGTTGGAATGAACTGCGCATTCTCCAAATGCTAGTATATTTCGTGATTTTAACCCTTAAAGGTCCAAACAACAATTTTTTTGGCAACATAGCCATTTTGGGCAACTTACAATAACACGTGTTGGTAAATTTCAAATAATTTTTTGTGTGCAAATCTTTTGACCTTGAAATTTCTCACACATATAATGAATATAGAGCTAATCTCATGACAAAAAATGCATGGCAAACAAATAAAATTTGCCCTTGGGAGGGTGTCAAAGTTGGCAACAATGAAATATTTTCTCAGAGCTATACATGTTGGTAGATTTCAAATATATTTTTTTGCATAAATCTCTTGGCTTGAAAATTTTTTATGCATATTATTAACATAAATTTGATGTTGTGACAAAATTCCCATGGTAAAATACCAATTTTCCAGCTCTTAGGAGGTTGTCAAAGTTGGCAGCAATGAAATTTCTTTCACTCCAAATTCAAAAACGCCATTTTGATTGGTATCCCATTGAGTACATGCCTATGATTCTTCAATATGAATTGTTTGATACATGATGTATGTATGTATGTATTTTTTGTGTGGGTTGTGTTTAATACTAGCTAGAATGTACATGTTGTACTAATCAATCCTAAATTGTGTAAATTTTTGAATTTTAGTAGGAACATGTTTGAAAACCTCAAATTTTGGTTTTTACAACTTTAGGTGTGGGAAAACGCGCAAAAAGTAGAAGTAGAAAAAAAAATAGGGACATCTTTATTGTGAAGTAATGGCTAAAGAGACCCCCAAATAAAAAGTCTCAATACACATATGTATGGTTTACAAAGTATACTGAAGTAACTGGAAACTAACATGATATTCTACATGAATTAAAAAAAAATTATATATAGTGCAATAAATTAATTCATAGAGGGGTGAAAGTCTATTGGTCATCTTCAAAATGATGGATAAAAAACTTAAAAATTCATTTCAAAAGATATATTCTTCTAAAGTTCATGTTGAAATTTTGAAACACACATTCTCATAGCACTCCAATGCAAATTTGTGCATGGTTGCTAGCATGTCAACCTAGGTTCTTGAGCCCATGAGCTTAGGAGCCTAGGCTCTTGTTTTATTGGTACATTTTATAGTCAATAGGATATTTATATTATAGGTGTCTATGTTGTATATACCTATGTTATAAACACCTTCCATGATTATAGGATGTTTATATAATAAATGCCTAATTATATTATGGATGTCTATGTTTTAGGCATCTATGTTATAAGCACCTTTCATGATTATAGTATATTTATATTATAGGTACCTATTGTAATAAGCACCTTCCATGGTTATAAGATACATATTATAAGTATGTATGTTATAAATACCTTCAATAGTTGTAGAATACCTACTTACACCTACTCTCAAGGCTCATAGGCTCGCATTTCTAGGCTCACATGCTAGCATTGTTGCAATTTTGTACAATTGAATTCTAATTTATAATTTATTTATTTCAATTTTGTATTTTCCCTCGATGCATTGGAAACTCAAAATTTGTCCACAATATGTTGATCCTTCAGGGAATAATAAACAGTCCTCATGAATTAACATTGGTCATTTGTTTGAAAACCCTCCTCAAGCAATACAAATGTTTTTGGCAATTTGTCGTCCAAAAACCTAACCTTGTCTAGGAGAAAGTGACAAGTGTATAGGAAATTTGAGGATGTTTGGAGTAACTTTTCGACCAAATTCATCCAAGTTTGGTCCTAAAATTTGCCAAATCTTTTTTACTATTGTAAACTTGGTAACTCAAATGGATCAATAGGGATCAATAGAATTACCAAAAAAATAGGCTTTCTCATCCAACAATGGATTGCCACTTTAACAGCAATTCAAAAATTCAAAAAAATTGCAATGGTAACAAAGAGAGTCCTACTTATGATATGCAAAAAAAAGTCCTTCAATTCTAAAATGCTAAAATTATTAATCCAAGGGAGTATTCGTTCATAGTGATAATTATGAAGTGTGGAAGGTAACTACACTTAATTTTGACCACTTTATAAAACTGCACAATCTAGAGTCTTGCCTAAAATGTACTTCGTACTTCCACTATTCATAATAGTCTAGAGTTAGTTACCCTTATTCCTATCTTCAATACTTTGAAAATTTATAGTTTAATATTCATATGGTGCCTACAAAATGCATTCTAAATGAGAGAATCTAGAATCCCCTTATGATTTTCAATAAGAGCCTACAAAAAAATTCAATATAAGATAAACTACCCCATTAACCCCTAAAGGACCGGCATGCGTTTTTGGGCTACATAGAAATTTTGGGCAAGTACGTGTGGCTGCAGATTTCCGTATTTTTGGCCCAAATTTTAATCAAAGGTTGGAGCGTGGAATATCTTTCATATGCACTAAATTTCATGAAATTTGAATATATGAGTCAAAAGTTATGGCCTAATATGTTATTTTTTTTCGTAAATGGGAATTTTTGGGCAGATTAGAAAAAACTGATTTAAAAAAAAATTGATGTTGATTTCCTATAGTTATACATACATGGAAAGCTTTGAATAATTCCATTTTGATCAATGAGTCAAAAGTTATGAGGATTTTTTGTTTGCAAGCAATTATAGATTCTCTACTCTAAAATAAACTTTGAAGTCCTTTATCTTACTCAATTTTCAATATTTTTGGAAAAGAAAAAAAATATAGGATGTAGATTGTTTATTACAACATTTCAACCATTGGGATTGGCATTTTTCAATTCCATAATTAAACTCTTAACAATTTAGTATTTTGAATCATTCTCTACCACTATCTACTTACTATTTGTTTCCTATATGTTGTACAATTCCAAATGATTTGAAAATTTTCAAGCCTGTGGCCAACTTGTCAAGGAAAAATAATCCAAAGAAGCATCACCATTTTGGACATATTTTCATAGAAAAGTGAGCTTTTGAAGTGTTGCTACCTTTTGTTTTTGGAGGGTCAAAAAATGATCTTAGTGAATTTGAAAGCTTATATCTTGCAATCCACGAGGTGGAAATTTTTGGAATTTTTACCACATGTTCTCAAGTCAGCATACTACAAGATCCTACGGTTCCATGTGTCAAAAAATGTTTTGTTTCAAAAATTTGATACTTGTACTAAAAAAGACAGTTTGGAAGCAATTTTAGTGAAAACTTAGTCATGGAACTTTAGGGGTGAAGGGCCAAGTGGAAGCAAGCCCATTGTGGGCAAAATTGTAATGGTAATATGTACATGTTGCTTTTTCATAGCCTTCATCCATTTACACTGAATAATGTACAATTAGGAGGTGGACGATTTCAGAGTCTTGTGCCATTTCAACTTCAAATTATTATGACTAATTCCATAAAGCTCTAAAAAAATATGAAACAACTTGGGTTAGAATCCAATTCCACTTGCCTTTCAAGGAAAATTTAGTGAAAATTATTTCAAGAAGTTTCACCTCCCCAAAGTTTAGCTTTGGCTATTAGGTAGTCGATTTTTGAACTGGGTACCTTAGACCACCGCTACAATTTTGCCCACAATGGGCTTGCTCCAATTTTGTCCATAATGAGGTTAGTTTACCTTAATGATGGGAGCGACGTTGAATCGATTATTTGTGCGATTTTAGGTGTAACATAGTTACCTTAAGGTAGTCTACTTTTAAAGCGCCCATGCTCTAAAAAGCAATCATGATATAGAGGTACATTTTGCTTTCTTCAATGTACTAGCAGTTTACATTTCAGGAGGTGGTCGCTTTTTGTGACTATTGCATTACAACTTTAAAAATTTGTAATTAATTCCTTGAAGGTCCGAAAAATATGAAATGACTTAGGTTAGATGCCAATTTCTTTTTTCTTCCAGTGAGAATTTATTGAAAATTGTTTCAAGGAGTTTAGCTTCCCTGAAAACGCAATCAGCTCTTAAATGCTCGCTTTAAGAGCAGACTACAGTACCTTACCTTAGCTTACAGTAAGCTTTTCAGTCCCAGCCCTGATTTTGAGGCGGGGGGTTTCTTGAGAGGTGGACTGCCTGTGTAGACAGTACAGCACAGTACTGTACTGTACAGTAGCGTCCACTGGGGAACACAGAGATACGTTCCCTAGAGTAACTTATAGAGTGGGAACTTACTTTTCGTTCAGTTGCAGTAACTTCAATGTAGGCAGGCAGGTGGGTAGGTCTTTTGTATGTCATGGGCCCAACGCCATTGGTCCCTTGGGGCCATGGGCTCCAACTTTTGCTTTTTCTTGCTTTTTCCTTATCTTGGGATTCCTGCTCACTGTAACTTAATAAGTCCCTTCTTCCGGCCACTTTGCATCAATCTTGCCGTCCGTCTGGGACGMCCCCCCCATCAATGTTGGTCTAGCCTAGTGAGAGTAGGTCCTAGCTCGGTCATAGGTGATACCGCGGTCTTAGGGGGGTCTCGGTGGAGGGGGGTTATTGGGTAGTCCCTGTCCTTGGATATACACTGATTGCCGTTCCGTTCTCCTCCTTTTTTTTTCTTTTTCTTTTTCTTCCTAATATAAAAATAAGTTGAAAAGTTAAATATGGTGTTCCACAATCAACAGCAGCAACTGGGGTCCCTCCGCAGCCTTGAAGATCCTCTGTGAATCAAATCTTCCCGGAGCTGACTCCTCATCAGTGCTACCGGAAGACTCGCTCTGGCTGCTGCTCAAACGCTGACGCACTCACTCCAGTTGCAGGAAGGAAAGGAAGGAAGAGCGGACAAAAAAAGGGGGATAAAAAAAGGGGATAAAAAAAAAAAGGAAATAAAGGAGAACAAAAGTGGGGGGAATGGAAAAACAAGAACGATGTAACGGTGAGGCTCTGTCTTAGGTTAATTCATTCACTACATACTAACTATTTTAGAAATGCTATAAGTTTTTACTCTTCATGAATATTTTTACGGAGTGCATGGATCCTAATAGTACTATAGTTGGAAAAACTTTGTACCTATAGTTGGGAAAAATATTCATGAAGAGTAAAAACTTATGGCCGTTTTAAATCAATCAGTGTAGGTAACACTATTTACCATCATTAGTGTAGTTGGACCTCACATCTACACTCCAACCCTAACCTCATTGTGCCGTGTGAATGGGGTTGTAGATAGAATTCAAAAACATAGATTTCAAAACCAAAGTTGATGTCATAATCTCTGTCCTTTGGACAAAGCCAATAAAGAGGGGGAGGCGASAAAAGGGGAAAAAAATTGCAACAACCGAAGGAAGGAAGAATAGATGTTCACCACTATATTTCTCAATAAAACACTCAAAATGGGTTGTTTTGATGGCAAAGGACCCTCTCAGAATGAAAATTTGAAATCTTCTTGCATCTAATTGTAAAATCTAGTGGTGAATAATTTCACCATGTTTTAAATTTTTTTTTAAATGGGAATTTTCGACTACACATATTGTGAAATTATAGTATTTGAAGTTGAAAAAAATGTTTTTTGGGAGCGCCTCCAAATTCCGAGCAACTTTTATTCAGGGAGGCTTCTGTACTAATTAATTTCATTTTTTTGCTTGAATTCTTTTTAATTTCTGCTTGTGATAARGTTGATCACTTGGTCAAAAAAATTCGCAACATTTCAAATAGGGAAATTGTACCAAAAAAATTCCAATAAAGAACCAACTTCAAAAAAAGTCTCATTCAAAGCCTCTTTTTCAACCATTTATGGCTTGCACATAAGTGATTTCTTCAAAATGTGAATGGTGAAGTTCTGTATCTAAGCTCGGTCTAGAGGAAGAAAAAAAAAAAAAAAAATAATGGCCCCAATGATCAAACTTCAACAAGCTCGATCAATCTATGTCCAAGTTGAACTGAAGGGCAGTTTGGCATATTCAGCCAAGAAAGGGAAGAAGCTGGATCAGAGTTAGCAAAGCTTGACTCATCATAAATCATTGATAGTAGATTATATTCTCCTTGATTTTGAAGATGTTCCCCTTTTCCTCGATTTTGAAGATATTTCTTGCTCCATGAACTATAACTTTAGAATATTTGACATAAAACGTCAATGATAACAAATATGTGGAAACTATCTCTTGTAGTTAATAAAGCCACATACTTTGTATTTTATAAGGTAAGAAAAAAAGTTCTTTATACAAGTGGGATGGTAGGAGGTAGAAAAAACATGTGGGATATGTAAATTAGAATACTAAGAGCTCAAGCGCTCATAGTTAAGTGAAAAGTAGGAATTGTGTTTAAATTAAAATTTTAGGTCTCATTTTGGCACTGTATAGTAACTTCTTACGAAAAAAAATTTGAACCAAGAATACTTAGGAAGTCAAGACACATTTAATCTCCAAAAATCCGTTTGAGATTTCAAGTCTCCTATCAAAAGGTATGGACAAATTTTAGAAGGACGTTGGAAGGGACATCTCTTTGACATTTTCAAACATCCTCTCTAAACTTTGTCCATGACATTTGATTGAAGTCTAAAAATTACAAACAGTTTATCAAAGATAAATTTTAACTTGATTCCCCAACTCTTCTTTGTTCAAAGTTTATTGGAAAAGATTACTCTACTATGCCAAAGTAATGTATGAAATTATACTTTGAACACAATTTCTATGTTTTGACAATGATGGCAATCAAGCTTCCATCTTCAAATTATCCCATACCCTTTGAAAATTCGTGATGGATAGAATATTGGATTTAATCATGGAAATGACCTTTCTTCACTCCACTCCTACAAATGAGTGATTGCTTCATTCTACCATAAAAAAATTAGGATGGTAGTTTGTCAAATGACAAATTTGTAATGGATTCAATGGATTCATGAACATTTGTGTGTGTTTTTAGGTTTAAAATTTTGTTTTTGTTTTTTTCCTTACGTGTTATTATTTTGTATTATTTTATTCTTCCTTTTTGGTTTGTATTTTTTAGTGAGTATTATTTGCCCCATCACACGAAAGGAAGACCCAGCAGCAACCATTTCTCCTTGCCACTATCCACTCAAAAGACAACCCCACATCATTATGGAATGAGATGTGTGTGCCCTAGTTGAGAAGGACTTGAAGTTGAAGAGCTTATGTGTCTTTTACCCACAAGATCGATGACTTAGGCCGAATGCCTGCCCATGGCTCTGCCTAAGTCTCTGCCCAAGTTTTTTTGAGCATGGTATTGCAATTTTTCACTTTAGTGTAAAGAACCTTGACCAAGCTTCCTCATGTTCCTTAAAAATGTCAATTCTCCCTATAACATCTCATGGACAAATTCATATGCAATTTTTTTTGGTGGAGCAACCTCATCCCTACGTCCAAGAAATTTCAAACAATATGTGGTGAACTTTTTTGGTTTGTAGTAAGCTATTCAATGAGTACTTTTGGATTTCTTATACTTATGATGTCACACGGTATTAAATTGCATAATTTCCAAGGTCACCCCGCGTCGTTCTAGGGTTAAAGGATGTTGAGGACCAAAATTATCCGATGAGTAACTTCACTATTTCATTTATGTCCTACACAAAAGAGTTCCTCGTCATTCGTGGGAGACCAAACGTCCGTGGAGTCGTTTACGGGTTCCATGGTGGGAATGGGCTGCAAGAATTGACTGATTAAATGATGTGACATACGGAGCACCGTACACGACACTAGCATCTCGGGTACAAAAGTTTCCTGCAATTACAAGCAAGTTGAGTTGAAGACTTGTCAACCAGATCCAATCCTYGCGAGGTACCTTAGTCTGTTTCTTTCTCTTTGGAGCAAGAAATCGTACCATTCTGCAATTGGGTCTAAAATGGTTCAATTAGACCCGTTTGCTTTGAAAGGGGAAWATAGAAAGATAGTGAAATGGGCGAAATCCCAAACTAAGTCAAACACGCTTGCGTGAATAAGTTCYAATGTATGGTGGTGAAATACTATTCGAYGTACATTGGTAYRAWAAWTKGRARGKWRGRAAWT
>VACF01001418.1:0-44641 GCA_006891605.1 Pleurozium schreberi | reverse complement strand
GRAWTYKRAAWTYYWMCMAAAAAAAAACTTTGACACTTCATAAYTTTGCATTTGGTATCCAAAAGCGCATTTTTTTGGTGCATTGGAACCTCCTTTTCACTTTGTCAACAAGAAAAATGAAAATTTGACAAGTCTAACAATAATAATTAGGCACAATAGCAAAAAGGTGCCAATTTGAGGGTGCCCACCTTAAGGTACACAATCCCATTTCCATTTCTGATTATGCCATTTTACTTTTGGCCTGATACCATCCAAAAAATCATCCAAATGCGTTCATTATCTAAAAAAATCACTTAAACAAGACAATGGAAAAATGGTTTTACACTCGCAAAAGTGTGGTAACAGAGATTAAGGCCGTGGTTTTGAATAAATTAGATTTGGAGCTAATGAGAACACTACATTCTGACACATTTGAAGAGGATGCTAATGGAGAGAGGATGATTTGCTTCTTTTTAGCTTCAGTGAACACTTAAGTACCATTTGGATTGTATTGGGCCAAAACCGTGGAAGAGCGGTCATGGGTTGTTTATAGGATGTTCATGACTCCACTCTATAAATGGTTTTGTACTGTCAGAGCACCCCCCTTCAAAAATTCACAAAAATTATAATTCTAATAAAAAAATTATAATTCCACTTGGTTTTAATTCATGAAACAAGTGCACATCTCTGAAAAATATGTGCCCCTCTTGGAGTTGCCCCAGAGATATTTACATTGCTAGTTTGCCATGGTGATATGTTTGTTTAAGGTAGAACCACCCATTACTGACCAGTGTCCCATAGCCAACCATAGATTGACTTATTTTTCCTCTTCAATCTACATCCAAAAGTTGTCAAACATGCAACTAAATTGATAATAAAAAAATGCAATTGTTAAAAAATATATGTATATGAAATGTAAATATATCACGTAGAGGAATTATCATAAGGTGAACCTTTCAAGCAACATCATCTTTGCATTTCACATAGTATTATCTACATTGTCAAAGTTCATGATTTTAATTTAACACATTCTCGTGGTTTCTTCATAATGGGGTTGGTGAAAGGTGTGTAACCAATAACTTAGGAAGAAGAGATCAAAAGTAGCTTGGAAAATTGGATATAGGAGTTTAAGGTAAAACAATCCATTGTGGTCAAAATTAGGAGTCTGCCCTCATGCCATTGTTGAAAATTTTCAAATTTTTGTGCACATAAAGGCAATTGTGAGAAATTCCGGGAACAATTGAAACTATTTTTTTTTTTGACATAGTATGAATTTTCTATGAATTTTTGAAGTGTTCAACCCAAATGAGAAACTAGGCTACCTCATAAGCAACAAAAACTATATCCGTTCATTATGCTCATCATAATCACCTAAACCGGTTTCAATAATTTCTAATGTGAAAGGCCCTAAAAAGTCATTTTCTAGAATGATTTAAACTGAAAGGAGTGTGTTCCTATAGAGGTCACTAATCACTCCATTGGTGTCAGGAAAGACATTGATTGTGGCTTGAAAAAACACACTGGGATCATTAGGTGCCCACCATAGATCATTTGACCGCATGGATTGCTCTACCTTAATACAACCCATGATGAATAGTTGAATTGCTTCATGCCATCTCTTTTGCACAAACACAATGATTGGCTTTCAGTACCATGCACCATACAAAGTTTTGTATGACGGCTTGAGCCATGCTAAAGATTTCATGAGAGAGGTTTGTYGAATAGACATGGTACCATAATACTTGCCAAGACAACTTGCTTCACTATCAGAATATGACCTCTAAAGCTTGGCATTTGTGAATCTCAAAACAACAACTTCTTGGTAAGTTGGGCAAAKGCTACATASCCAAAATAATTTGATCAAGGTGGGTGCTTGTAGRAAAATCAAGATAGATAGTTGTCTACACAGAGGTACTTGGTGAGTGCCACGAGGCTCTTTTCATGAAGAAGTATGGGCTGAATTTGGATTTGATACTCCACGCATTTTTATCTCAATTGAAGGTGGAGCTAGATGACATAAAAAACAAGAAGTTGTAGTGAAAAATTACTTGAGTTTTTCTTTAAATGCTTCAAGAAAAAATATGTGTTGTATGAGAATCTTTGGGCAGTGATGCATGTAGAGTTTGAAAAAGAAAATCATTGACAATCCTAGACTGTGATATAGATAATGCGCCAAGGAGGCATTGTCAATGATACATAGATATAGTGCAAGTATTCAACCTTGCTTCATGGATAATATAGCAAGAACAATTCTATATGCACTCCATGGTCCAAAATAAGATGAACAATTGTCTATTTCATGCCTTTTTTATTTGAAAAAGTACAAAGTCAACGATCATGTAAAATTTGCTGAAGCACTCTATTTCTACATTCATTCRTTATGTTCTATACCAAAAACACTATTCAATTATATTCTTGCACGTTTTCATCGAGAATTGGTGACTCCATTCACATTTTTAATATAAATTAAACAAAATCAACAAAAAGATACTACACTAATAATGAAAATTTGTGTAAACCACATTACCAGTAATTGATTTATAAATGATAKAAGTTTGTACTCTTGAGGAATATATTTACCAACTATATTTGTAGGATCCTTTCTTTAAAGAGTGYAGATATTTGWGTTCCTAGTCATTTAAAGTAAAAAACTTGTAGCATTTCCAAAACAAATTAGTGTAGTTACATTAAATTCATCATTAGTGTACTTTTATTTGGCAAYAAAAAGGAGAGGCTCATTTYAAAATGTTGCCCCCTACAAAGTRGGACTAATAGTTAGGCTTCCCRTTCCCGAAAAGTGCGGACTCTACTATAATAGTGCTATGAGCCTTTTCAAAGAGGGTAAAAATTTGGAGCTTTGACTCTGAATTTTCACCTTGAAGAAGTTGGAAGAATACATGATTTTCCATAAACAATTGCATTTAATTTTTTTTTTAAACAAATGGCCAAAGCCATTGCATTAAAAAAACCAACGAGCCAAAAAAACTGCCAAGTCCGAAGACTAGCCACACAAGACGGGCAAACCCGACAAACTTCCTGAAAACTATTGAAATAAACACATGGGGGCCTACTTTTGTTCCAGATAATAGATGACTGAGATCTATAGGCTAGGATGGGAGAGTGAAGCCAAATATCGTCATTTGACAACATTTGGCTTCACATTTTAAAATTTTGAATTCGTATATTAACCCCTAAAGAACCATTTGTCCCTTTGGGGGACAAGGTAGATTTCGAGCATGTATCTATAATCTCAATTTTTGTCTTGATTTTTTGAAACTTTTTTTGATGATAGAAAAACTAATTAGCTTCATGGGAATATAGTTTTTTTTCTCAATCGGTGCTTGGGAACAAAAGTTATGCCCAAAACAAGTCAACGCAGGGGAGAAAGGGGGAGAGGGGGCAACAAAAAAAAGTTTCAAAAATTTGAATTTTTTTTTCTCATATTTTATATTTTTGTCTAAATGGAAAGCATTGATTCATTCCATTCGGATTTATTATGACGTCAATTTTTGCTTAAAAGTCTATTAAAAAAAATGTATTATTACCCTATATTTCATCAGAATTCATTGCTTGGGATGAATAAGTAAGTTTTGTGGTAAATAAAGATCCTTGAACCTCACTTTGTTCATCATCCACATTTTGGACGTCAAGGTGCCAAGGGGTGAAGCATTTGCAATTTCATTAAAAAAAAATTGTATTAATTTCATTGATCATATTGTGAAAAAACATAATTTTAAAAGGCTTCAAATTTCGTATCACCAAAGTCAATGAAGAACATTGCATGAGTTCATTGCAACCTCGATAAAACTGGACACAACAAAAGCCTCCATACGACCTACTCAGAACAACCTCGAAAAAACATGAGGTTTAAAGTAGATATTTAGTCCGAGACAAGAAATAGTGAGGTAGGGACATCCAAAAGCCATGCATGCCTAAAGAGACCACTTGATTAGATGATCTCATTTTGTACATCTTCTTCATCAATATGTGCATATTGTTGGAGAAACAATTTTAGAACATCTACCAAAAATTTAAAATCCTTCATAAATTTTGTATATAGTTTCCAAATGATGCTTTTTTTTAGTGCATTGAAGCCTCCTTATTTTGTTCAATTGGAATATAAAACTTCATTATTCTAAGAACAAAAATTAAACATAATAAAAAAGTGGTGGAGTTTTGGTGTCATTGCTATATCTAAAAGCCAATTGGAAAAATATGCATTCAAATTTGACTTCAGGATTGCACTTCCCAAAGGAATTAACCCCTAAAGTCCCATTGTCCCCTTAGGGGACAAAATGGATTTTGAGCAAGTTCCTATGGTCTCAATATATGTCCTAATCTTCTGAATTTTTGAGAGAAGATAGAAAAACACATAAGCTTTCCAAAAATATAATTTTTATTTCAATTGGAGTCCAAGAGCAAAAGTTATGGCACAAAAAGCCCTTTTTTAGAGATCCGGGCAGAAATTAACTTTTAAAAAACTTTAAAAAAAAAAAAATTTTAATTTTCCCAAATTATTTGTGTTTTTGCCTACATTTTGGAAGCTTTTATTCATTCCATTTGGATTTGTTATGCAAAAGTTATGGACAATCTAAGATTTCGGGCAATTAAAGCATCTTCTTGAAAAAATAACTTTTAGGATTCATTTCTAATCTCAATTTTCACAATTTGAAAAAAATAAAAGTTGCACAAGGTTGATATCTCTTTCTAGAACAATCTCGCCGTTAAGTTTAGTGTATTTCAATTCCATCTTGAAGCTATTAACAATTTAGATCTTCCTTCAATCTTGAACCTACTTCTACTTAACAATTTTTTAATGAGTGAAAATTACGTTTATTTTTGTTGAGTTTTTTATCCTAGATTCTCAACTCAATTTTTTATCATATAAAAAAAAATTCCAAATCAATAGAGAAAAAATCATAAGTTATGAAGGTTCAAAGCCAAAAAATGTAGTTGGACAAGTTGCAAAAAAACTTGTTTTGTTTACTTTAAACGCAAATATCTTGCAATCTACACGGCTAAAGTTTGTGAAATTTCTTCCACACATTCTTATGCAAGTCTAGTACAAGATCCTACGGTTAGATATGCCAAAAAGACATTAAACTTTTTTTTGTATGTTTGCTTTAGAAATGGCAGTTTTGAGTGGTTTTTGATGGAAAAAAGGCCTTGGGACTTTAGGGGTCCATGGAACATGATTTTAAAAACAACCACTTTTTACTGTATTGAGAAAAAAATGATGTTTGGATTTCTTATAAAGCACATCAATTGTACTAGAATACTATTTGAATATGTGGAAAACCTTTAATTGCTTAAACAACAAGATTATAGTGCTTGAAATTAGGATTAAAAATTTATTTTCAAGCTTGTCCAACAATGTCAAGAAATTTTGACTCTTGAATTAGTATGTCTAGACCTTGTGGYAAAATTTCAGAAAGATCCATTGAATATTGACTTCAAAAAGCCCTTCTCTAATTTCTTGATGCTTGTTTTAAAAACAATTGTTCATTATGGATTAAAATGGTCAAAAAATAAAAATTAATGACCACAAAATAGATGCGATATTATCCCAAGGCAAATACATAGAGACAAGCAAATGGAATAGTTTTCTTTAACTAGTCCTATACAACAATCATAGAAAATAGCCCCTTCTTATGTCCTTGGGATATGTATTTTCAACTTGGTAAAAATGATAAAACTTTTTATTTACCATTGATGATCGAATTGAATTTCCTAATTAAAATGAGCTAGTAGCCATCCAGAAACACAACATAAAGCAATCACAAAATTTGGGGCACGTTTTATATTTGTTCCTAGGCAGTTGAGTTAAAGACAAATTAGAGGATCGATTCTTCACAACGCTCCTTAGTTGACTTCCTTCTCATATTCTAATTGGTGTAGCAAATAAGTCCTTGGTCTTGTGGGATGGTGATTGTGGATTAACATAGTTTTTCGTCTGAAAAGTTGCAAAAATTGATTTCATTAGTTACAAAGAAAATTCTCTATTACAAGTTCAACGATTTTCACAAAATGAAATGAAGTATATAAATATATTAGCCTAGTTTTCTATATTCACCACAACATGACTTGACTAATCTATTGACTTCAGTTGGAGTTTGTAAAGGTGTGTAGTGAACAACAATTTCGAGAAACGCTTTGGTTTTTATTTAAATAAAAAATTTAGATTTTGAATTCTACATTGCATTTGTATGATAAGGTCAACAATTGCTATCACCAACATTTATAAGTATAATATTAAACCTCCAATTAAAAATTCCTTCTATTGTTGTATACATCCATAAATATTAGAAATTGTAAAGTGTAAATTGTTGTAATGGATTTGTAATTGAGAAAATATAAATTTGTTTATATTCAAATTTTCAATTTTTAAACTACCCAAAATATGTTTTAAATTTATCACACTTCAACATTTCTAGTTGTAGAATACTAATAGAAAAAAATGTGGAGATCTGCCTAAGTTGAGTGTCAGTTGATTGGATGAAAAACAAAGCCTTTTGAGACCAATAGACACTTTGCCCTCAACCCATCATTGAGAAAATAAAAGTGAAGTGCTTTCATGATTAAAAATTTGTGTAACACAAATGGATTATTATATTTAAAGTCTTCTATAAATGAGAGTCATGAAATGTATTTAATCATATATGATGAGTAATCTATCAAAATCCCCCAAAATGATATWGATGGCCTAATGAGGAAATTGTTGAGATAAAACTTAAATTCCAACAGAATGACATCATGATGCGTGACCAAACTTCTCTTCAAAAATGATCACTTTGATGATGTCGTTATTCCCCCTAGCTATTGTTTCAACTATGTTRGTAGAATTCAAGAGTATGTAGTGTTGTGCCTAGAAGGCTTTGTAGTACTCAACATGTTTGTGCTCTCGACACTTTATGGCAATGTAGAACAAATGTCAAAGCAAGCTTGACATGGCCATTTTGAATAATCATTGTGGTGGCTAATGCATTCATGATCGTTGTAAATGAGCGACCCAACTTCACCTTTTRTTTGATAGATTGAAAATCTTGGAGGTGCTTTTTGAACATTCCAAATTACCATTGTACTACAAATAAAAGGGATGTCTTATACAAGTATTTAAGTGTAACTGTACTACTAGGACTACACTTCAAAACTTAATTAACCCCTATAGTTCCATGACTATGTTTTCACCCAAAATGCTCCCAAATTGTCATTTTTAGTACAAATACAAGTAGCAAATTCTTGAAAAAAAAACTTGTTTTTGATATATGTAACCATAGGATCTTGTAGTATGCTAACTTTAAAACATGTGGTAAAAATTTCAGAAATTTCCACCGCACGGATTGCAAGATATAAGCATTCAAATTCACTGAGATCATTTTTCGGCCCTGCAAAAAACAAGGCAGTTGCACTTCACAAGCTCAGTTTTCTATGAAAAAAAGTTCCAAATGTTGATGCTTCTTTGAATTCTTTTTCCTAGACAAGTTGGCCACATGCTTGAAAAAATTCAAATCGTTTGGAATTATACAACATATAGGAAAAAAATAGTAAGTATACACAATAGTAGAGAACGATTCAATACTAAATTGTTAAAAATTTAATTATGGAATTGAAAACGAATGGTAGCAATGTTGTAACAATCAATCTACATTCTATGATTTTATTTTTTTTCCAATTTTTTTGAAAATTGAGTAAGATAATGAACTTTAAAGTTTATTTTAGTGTAGACAATCCATAACTGCCCGCAAACAAAAAAACTCATAACTTTTGACTAATTGATCATAATGGAATGATTTAAAACTTTCCATGTACATTTATCTCTAAAGAACGAATTTCAAGTTTTTGTTTTTGAAAATAATGATTTTTTCAAATCTACCTGGACTGTTTGCCTGAGGAAAAAAGTAACATATTAGGCCATAACTTTTGACTCAAATTTCTAAATGTCATGAAATTAAGTACATATGAAAGATATTCCTCGTCTCCACCTTCTATTAAAATTTTGGGCCAAAAATATGGAAACCTCGAATCACACGTACCTACCGAAAATTTCTATGTAGCCAAAAAACGCATGTTGGTCATGAGGGTTGCTATTATGTGAGCATAGAAGTATGAGCCAATGAGCCTACAATACTACACACCTATGTAATAGGTGTATACACTATAGAAACCGTCTATAATTATAGGATATATATGTTACAAATACCTATATTATAGGTGTTTATGATATATACACCTTCTATAGTGTGTGGTATCTATATTATAGGTACCTATATTATAGGCTCAATGCTCACAAGCTTGCATTATTGGGCTCACATACTAGCACCGTTGTGTTGGTCCTTTAGGGGTTAAAACACCCCTTTCCCTTGTTGTGTTGGCAAAACCTCGTTACAACAAAAGACAAGTCTTTGCCTTATTTAGAGGGTGAGTTTCTTTTTTATCCTCTTTTTTATCTCACAATATCACCTATAATCAATTGCAAGTCTCCTATAGTCCAAAAGCAAAAATAATCTCAATTATCTATTATGTCAATCTACAAAKTGTTAAAGAATATATTTGAAAGAGTTGCAAACCTTGAAAAAAATCTCATTAACCCCTAAAGGACCAAGAGTCCCCTCTGGGAGGTTTGAGGAGTTTAGGCAGGTACATATGATGTCAATTTTTGAAATAAATTTTATGAAACTTTCTCATTAGATAGAAAAACTTATTATCTTTGTGGGAATATAATTTTTAATTCAATTGGTGCCCGGTAGCAAAAGTCATGCCATCTTAAGCATAATTTTCATGGTGTCGGGCAAAAAAAAATCCACAAAAATTTGAAATTAAATTTGAATTTTTTTTTTCTTCTTATAAATCTTATTTTGGTCTACATGTGAAGCTTTGATTCATTCCATTTGGATTATTAATGTGAAAGTTATGAACAATCTTGTTTTTTGGGCACTTTGAGCATCTTCTTGAAAAAATAACTTGTAGGATTCATTTCTACATGCAATTTTCACAATTTAAAAAAAAAAATTGTTTGATAAGGTTAAGTTTTCTTGCTAGAACAATCCCACCCTTGGGATTATTGAGTTTCAATGCCCTCTTAGAGCTATTAACAATTTAATTGCTTTATCAATCTTGAACCTACTTTTACTTGACAATTTTTTAAAGGATGACAACCAAGTTTTTATATTTTAAAATATTTTTCCTAGAATTTCAACTCAATTCTTCAACACAATAAATTTTAAATTCAATGTCTATAGTGCAAAAAAATTCGACAAATGGCGGTGAAAGGCATCTGGAATTGTAGGCCAGTGCTCAAGAAAACGATTTTTCAACTTGGAATGTTAATATCTTTCAATGCATACGATCAAACTTCATAAATTTTTTACCACATGATCTCAGATAGGTAAAGTAAAAGATGATACCGTTAAGTTAAAAAAATAAAAATAATAAAAATAAATAAATAAATAAATAAATTTGGATGAACGCAACAGAAATGACAATTTTACGTGGTTTTTGAGTGAAAAATGGCCTTGGTCTTTTAGGGATTAATAAAGACAATCTAAAGGTGATGCAAACATTATTTCTATACTATTCATCCCAAATTTGGCAATGTCAAGTGGATTGATGTTTGGTAACAATGCTTTCAAAAATAATTTCAAAATTTTCTATTAGGACCTACATGAAGCAAGTGAAATACATCCAAGAATATTGAAAAAAACAGAAAGTGTAAATTTTTTAGAAATGTGGCTAGAGCTATCACTTGGTGCTCTATGATGTTTATGCAAGGATCTAAAACAGTTTGTGTAGTGAATTTGGATGGAAAAAAAACTTGAAAGATGGAAGTATCCTGTCTAGACCAGTATTTGGTTTTTGGTTTTTGGACAAATGGTTATGTGGCCTTTATTTCAAAAAGGTTTTGAGTTTCCTAGCTCCTTCATTTTATAGGCTTGAATTGAAGGAGGCCAATTTTGATTATGTAATTTTTGTATGCAATTTTTATTTATTTTGGCTTTGCACGACGGACAAAATGAGGTTCTTGAAAGCATAGTGGCAAATTGGCAACAATGTGCAAGACCATAATTATAGTATGGCATTTTTTAACATGTTTACTCTCTTTTTTTCTTCAGGCTTGAAGCTGCCCATTTTTTTTTAAGAAATTGGGCATTTAATTGCCTAAAAAAACCCTGGTTTAGGCTCTCTTGATACAACAATTTGTTTTATGTGTTTGAAAACCCTCGATCGTCATTTCCTTCTCTACTATGGACTCATAGAGATTAAAAACATGTTTTGTACTTGGTGATAATCTTTAAATATCTACAATTTTCCTTGGATCAATCATCTTTAGAACCCTTTAATTTCAATTTTTGCAAATTTTATGATCATACTAAGAAAACATCAACTTTTCTAAAATTTTCCATTGATTCTAAGATGATTTAGTAGCTCAATTTTAGGTGCCATTCTATTAGAATGACAAGATAAATCCAAGATTAGATGATTTATGTTCACATTAGCCAAAACAAGCATTGAAACACTTAAGATATATAACCACACTAATTCTAAAAAACTTATGCATTACATGAGATTTGAGGGCATTAGAAGACCCCGAGTTATCTTGAGTTCCTTGGGTCGTATGTGGGAACTCTACACATCAAAGATCTGAAATAGTCAAGAGATTGCCACGTCAAAAAATATTAAATAATTATTTTTTTAGAACATGTTTAGGATTTAAAAATTAATTGACGCATGATTTAAAAATTAATTAATTTTCTAAAAATAATTAATATTTTAGAAATATATTGATTCTTTTTTTAAATCATTTTCTTTTTAGTACTTTTTAAAAACTTGAAAAAAAAATATTCATTTTTCTTACATTAAAACAATTCTAGCAACAATAGTGATTGCTCTATAGTTCCTCAAATGCAAAGGGAACAACCTTGAAACGGCCCTCCCTTACCCTCAAATCTCATGTAATGATTATATGTACTGTCAAAGTCTTGCTATGTTTTGTTACAATTTGAATTTGAAACACTAAAGGCTCACTTGATAGTGGTCACTTTCACATGATTTAAAGTAGAGATGAAAGTAGACAAGGAAAAAATATGAATTCTAGTTGAGTTCTAAGACCTTTGAAATTAATGTATTTACATTCATGGCCTCCTAATGATTTGAGAGGTCATGTTGGAGATTAAAAGATTAAAAATAGTATAGGAAATTTATAAAAACAAATTTATTTATACCTTTGGACAATACAAGTAACAACAAGACTTATTACGTTAATGCCAATCCTAAAACCAAGTGCAAACATACCTTTAGTTGGTATTTATATGATTGAAATCAGCATAATTGCATGATTGTGATGCTTGTGAGTAATTAAATTAAGACTTTAATAATTAATTGAAAAATTATAATGATGCATTCTTGAATTGTCTTTTAAAATATTCATCATCATTGAGTGGAGTCTCTATTATTGAACAACCTTGTTATATCACATGTAAACTCAATGACATCTGGCACCATCAAAGTTTAAGGTTTGATAACACTTCATGAAACTTTTAGATCAAGTTGGGAATACTTTAAAAGGAATAATTGGAGATGGTTGTTGAAGAAGGTAATAAGATTAACCCCTAAAAGACTGAATGACTGTTGAACGTACGCAAGTAATCTCAAGTAGGTGCGTATGAAGTCATTTTTTAATGGATGTTTTTCAAATTTTGACTCAAGGTTTGCATATGTACCCTACAAAAGGAAATCTTTTTCTTTTCCCGAGCAGGTGCCCGGATCAAAAGTTGTGTTGCCTTAAACTTTTCAGGCAGCTCAGGCAACTTTAGATAGCATATGCAAAACTACTCTTTTAGAACTGAAATTTGGCAGTTATGTAATTTACATGATATAAGATGCAAATGTAAAAAAAGTAACCATTTGTGGTGTAAAAATGTCACTCTAGGAGAATTTTAAGTCTGCTAGCCTTGTCGGGCAAGCTAAAAAACCCTTTTTCTTCTATCTTCAGACGTTATAATCTTTCAATCCGCGCAGTCAAAGTTTCTGAAATTTTTTCTGCACATTCCTATATTAGTCTAGTATAAGTTGTACGGTTGAATTTTGAAAAACAATATTTTTTTTTTTTTTTCCTCACTGCCCTTAAAAATGGCATTTTTTTCACAATTTGTGCTCAAAATGAGCCTTGATCGTTGAGAGGGTAAATTTAATTTTGTTAGAGACTGTGCACATAGTGTGTAAAGAATGACATGTCTTTTTTTAAATATTAATTTTCTTAAACAATAACATAGATTATTATTACAAGGATATTTGAAGTTGTTTGAGAAAATTAAGTACATTCAAGTTCAGAAAATGCATTCAATATATTAGGGATCATAACACAAGAATTCATCAAAATAGCATACTCCTTCGTATATGAACATATTGATCAATAATTATTTGTTTTTGAAATGTTTATTATCTATATATAGTTGTATATACATTATTTTTTCCATACAATCTCATATTCTAAAGGATTTGACCATAACTAGCCTCTAAGCAAAAGTTATAAGTTTGAATTCAAATACTGCGTAGTATGTTTTGTTGGTTTAATATTAATAAAAAACACCTAAATTGATAAAATTTCATAATTTTTGAAGAGAAAAAAATCTATAAGTTGTTCAATTATAAGGAAAATTTTGGAAAATTTATATAGAAAAGAATTAGAGGTGAAAGTGAGAAATTACATGCTATGGAGTTCCAAAAAATTTCCATCTTTCAAGCATTTAGGATAAATATACACTTATAARGGACTACTTCTATGTTGCATTTATGGATCAAAAAGAGCTAAATATGTATCCTTTACAAGAGACAAAATATCAAGTAAGTATTCTAAAATTGAAATTCAACAAAAGAGTAAATTTGAAAAGTTACTCCAACATTATGCAATCGGAGAGCATTTCAGACAAGTATATATATTATGAAGGAACATCCTCCACCTTTTATGAATGGTTTTCTTTATCAATTTTTTTTTATAATAGTAAATTAACCTATTATTTTCACCTAGAAACCAAAGACACCTATCATTCCAACTATTGTTGATTAACCTATAAATGCCTTGAAATTCATATTTTAGATTATGAACAAATTACTTTAGAATGATGTTTTGTTCAAAATACCTTCTCATTCATCTAAAGTGATGCTTGAATCATTATTGGACAATTGTATTTTATGACCAATTTAATGAAAGTAGATAAATAATAGAGAGAAAAATAAAATGTAATTAAAACAAATCTTTATATTAACTCAAAAGGCTCCATCTACCTCATTCAATTGATGGATGATTTTAATTTTCATTATTCATCATCAAAAGCATTTGAATAGATGAATTTTTTTCTCAACAAGAGTAAGTTATTGTGCAACAGTTAGATTAAAAATTACTAGAGTATATATTCAAGAGGATTGTGGGAGTAGAAGTATCTAAAACTTTGTTTTAGTAGGCTTAACATTTTTAAATTAACATTAAATGTATATGCTCATAGATTTTAAAAAATAAATTATTATAAAAATTTCTCTAATAAAATCATCAAAATTCAAATTCATTTGAACATTTTTCACACAAAATTTTCAACCTTTTTTTAGGAATCAATTAAAAATTTATGATAGTTATTATAGATTTTTTGGTTTTATAAAATCAAAAGTCTACAACTTTCATTGATTTATTTTTTTCAACATTTTTTTCATATTGTGCTTTATATTAAACCGTTAGAAACTCTCAAAAATGAAAAGACTCTATGTCTTTTAGGGGTGAATTCCTAAACACTCTGCAATCCATATTTAGGATGACGAAATTTTGAATTTTTGCCAATTTTTTTTGTTGCCCACTGAGTTCAGTTTTGGGTTTTTCTGTGGTATAACTTTTGCTCCCGGGCACCAATTGAAATAAAAATTATATTCCCACAAAGCTGATAAGTTTTTCTATCTTATGAAAAAGTTTCAAAAAGTTTCATAAAAAATCAAGGTCACATGAACCTGCCCAAAATCCAATTTGTTCCCTAAGGGGACAATAGTACTTTAGGAATTAACCCCAAAGTCTCCTCACGAAATTCTTCAATATTTAGGTTTATACTTACGAACTCAATTTTTGTAAATTTTTTCTTTAGTTTATATTTATGATTGGAAAATTGATTAGTTATTTAGGAATACAATGTTTATTTCAATAAGTACCCAAGTGAAAGTTACGCTACAATAAGCCTAAAATAAGTGAGGGCTAGCAACAATAACAAAAAAAAACTTGAAATTTACTTTTCGATTTATTTTTAAATGATTTGTTTCACTTGGATTCATTTGGTTTGTTTCATTTGGATAGATGATGAGAAAGATATGAAGCTTCTTGTTTGGGGCAATCTTAGAAAATTCTTGAGAAAATAATGAATTAGATTTGCTTAGGAACTCAATTTTAACAAATTTTCAAAAAGAAGAAGTTATAGATGTTTAGTTTGTTTTCTAGAATAATCTCATTGCTGGTATTAGTGTGCTTCAATTTCACCTAAGAACCATTGACAATATAGTTTATCACCTATCATGACTCAACAATTTATAAAAAAATGAAATGGAGGAGGGGAATTTTTTTCTCTAAGCTTTCAACTCAATTCTTCAACACAAAATGTGTAGTACATAACTTTTAAGTTAAGAGGATTCAATGCCTTATAATCTAGTCAAGATAGGAGGAAAATACTTGTTTTCTTCACTTCAAACACTTATATCTCGTAATCGACACAATCAAAGATTCTAAGACATCTTCCAAACACAATATTTTTCTTTGAAAAGTGGCGATGTTTTCATAACAAAAAACAGAGAACAACAAGAACAACAATCAATCCAATTTACATGTTTGAGTCAACTTGGGAATGAGATTGGAGGTCATATCCCACTTAGATTGATAAAAACTAGTTGAATAGAAAACCTCAATTTTACACCAAGTATCAATAGGGTGATTGCAAGCAACAACTCTACTATTTGTTGCATTTTAGGAGTATTTTTTTTCCAGAGTGTTTTAAAATTAGAAAATTAATTTTGTATTTTTTTGAAAAATATAGACAATGTATGTACCATGAAGAAGAAGATACTTCAAGAAGAAAAAACATAGAAAAATTCTCTAAGTTGGGGAACTAGAAAAGTGCAAAATCTCAAAAAAAAAATAAGTACTTTGATGTTATAATTCACAAAATATACAAAAAAAAAATTTAGAGAAAACAAAAGATGTCCATTCTTAACAACTTTATGGAGATGGTCATTTACAAAAAAAATCACCAAAATAATATATTATATGTTTCAAAATGCAAGCAAAAAAAAACTCAGTTTGTAGACTTCCACACTAAATAAGATTAACTATTTTAATAATTCTTTTGGCCAGCATCTACAAGTCTACTAGAATACCATCTTCTCCAAATTTTAGCTCTAAAATCGTTTCTTTGTCGTACTACTTTGCTTAGAAAACCTCCAAATTGGGAAGTATGACATTCAATTGGGGTCTATTTTAGGATATTAAACTATTTTTGAAAATTACAAAAAAATTAGGAAAAGTGTATAATAGTCACGAGTACCTTTTCTATAAATCTTGAATCATTTGGATCCATAACACAAAAGTTATGGACAAAAAATAGATCAGCATGCAACATGTGACATCAAAGTAGTACAACCGTGTTTCTTGCAATCACCTATAAACTCTTGGCAAATGATTTTCTGAAGTTCCTTACTACATCTGTTGAAGTAGAAGAATTCTTCTAGATATTCTCATACTAGTCTAGTGCAAGATCTTATAGTTGGGCACAAAAAAAAATGCTTAAAATGATTGTTGTTTGCATTGAAATCCTAGGTTTTAGTGGATTTTGACAATGAATGGCCTTGGGCATAGGGGGGCAAAAGACTATCTCCTATGATGATGAGAACATCTTGCCATGGCTCGCCAACCCGGATTGAAAAAATAGGAGCCGTCGAATGCTTTTTTGGATCTCCCCCTCCCTAATTATCAATTGAATGTGTGGGATCTATGGCATCTCAACCGTCAGTTTTTTCTAGGATTTTTTTTTTTCTACTCTCTTTGTCATGGTTAGAAGTTGTCATTTGATGCTCGATTTGATGCTCGACTTTCTGCGCCATGCAATGCTAGGACAACACTAGTCTATGTCAAGTATATATTTTTTTCTCGTTTTGTATTGAGTTTTTCTTACTTATTTTGATGCTTGTTTTAGAAGTTTGGTTTTTATTTCTATGCTTGATTGGGTTCGTTTCTTGTTGAGGTTTTCTTGCTCGTCTCTTTTCATTGTCTCTTGCTTGTTTCTTGTTGTTAGCTCTTCCATGATTTGATGTTCTTGTTGTGCTTTTACTCTAGTGCGTCGTGTCCCACACTACATTGTACTCCAAGGTTAGACATTCTTGATTTCAGTTTCAAAGTTCCATGTCTTCATTTCAATGCTGTTGTTGTACAAGTGCTCGTGAGAACTGTCAACAATTTTGGCTCTTCTTTAGGATTAGCTTCAAGGTCCACTACTATAGCAAATGCTTGAAGAAGAAGACATGTAATTCATTAGGGTTAGCTTTAGGGTCGAATTGCTTTAGGGTGCTGTGTTGCAGGCATGAAGATAAAGAGTTTGTAGTGTTCCTTTTCCATATGTGGTTTTGCTTCAATAATAGCCACTAATGTGGTGAATGCTTGAAGAAAAAGACATGACTGTGACGGTCTTAATAGTTTTCTACTCTAGTTATGAGCATTTGAACACAATTCTTGTGTGCTGTTCTATGCTGGAACAACTATGAATGTTTTACGTAAACTTATTTTTCAGCTTACAGATTTTGTCGTTGCTTTTTGAAATGTAAATGACTCGTTTCAATTCATACAATTCTCCATTCCCACACATGCTTCATTGTCTCCATATTTGTCTTTGTCTTTGTAATCGAATTTGTATTTGTATGGGTGGCTGGTGGGGTGTATTCTAGTATATAAACCCTAGGGGGGTGAAATCAAGATTAAGCAAAATGAATACCTTGTGAGTGACTATGCAGTATGCACTCAAAAGATAGGTTATAGGGTGGGCGAAAGACAACCTCCCTTAACCCTTTAACCCCTAAAGTCCCAAGGCCTTTTTTCCATAAAAAAAACACTCAAAACTGCCATTTCTAAAGTAAAGAGCCAAAAAAAGTTTCAAATATTTTTTTGGCATATCTAATTGTAGGATCTTGTACTAGACTTGCATAAGAATGTGTGGAAGAAATTTCACAAACTTTGGCAATGTAGATTGCAAGATATTTGCGTTTAAAGTGAAAGAAACAAGTTTTTTTGCAGCTTGCTTAGTTCTAGCAAGAGATCTTAACCTTGTGAAGCTTTTTTTTCTTCTGAAAAATTGTGAAAATTGAGGTCAAAATTGAATCCTACAAGTTATTTTTTCAAAAAGATGCTCAAATTGCCCAAAATCTAAGATTGTCCATAACTTTTGCTTGACAAATCCAAATGGAATGAATCAAAGCTTTCCGTGTAGGCAAAAACACAAATAATTTGAAAAAAACATTAAATTTTTTTTCTTGAAGTTTTCTTAAAGTTTTATTTGTGCCCGCTGAACTAAAAAAAAAGGGCTTTCTATGCCATAACTTTTGCTCCCAAACTCCAATTGAAATAAAAATTGTATTTTTGGAAAGCAAACGTGTTTTCCTATCTTCTCTCAAAAATTCAGAAGATTGGGACATATATTGAGACCATAGGAACCCGCCCGAGATCCATTTTGTCCCCCGAGGGGACAATGAGACTTTAGGGGTTAAAGACAACATGGACATTTTGAGTCCTTCGGATGATAGAAATCAACTGTAGAGGATGCATAAAAGTTATTTTTCATCCTTTTATTGGATAAATATGAAACTAGAGATGTGCTTTGACATGGAAAGGACAGAATAGGGCCATTGAATGTATTGTCATTTTAAGGTGTTGCAAATTGTAGCACAAAGCCACATAAATCCATGCCCACGCTAACAAGTCCCCTTACGCCCATCATCAAATTTTTAGGTGTTGTAGAAAATTTTAAGGTGTTGCTCGGTTTTACTTTCCACCGTCTAACACTCGGCCCGGTCCACAATCCACAACCCGCCTTTTCCCCGTGGTAATAAGTCCGTCCTCCAAGGGTTAATGACTGATTTGATGAAATTGGAGCAAATAATATTTTGCTCTAAATGAAGTAAGCAAATAATATGCAAAATGTAAGAAAAAAAATCAGTCTAATAATTTTATAACAAAATAACATGTTATCATGCTGTAGCATTGCCCCATAATGAAATGTACCAAATTATCGCCCTGTGCCACGCCCAGATTCTCGGTGTTGTTCCACGAGTGTCTCGTCTGTGTCTATTTGGGTGTTGGGTTTGGGGTTTTCTTCTCTCCACCAGGCTGCTTGCGGCTCATTGGTATGTTTCTCTCTCTTGCAACGAAATTCCTTTTCATTTGTGTCAAAAAAAAAAAAAAATGTACCAAATTAACTTCCATGTTGAAAAAAACAATCATGGCCTTTTTCTGCAGTTAGTAAGTTATGTCAGAGTTAGGTAGCCAGCGAGCCAGCCTTTTGAATTGAAWTGGAAGCATTCCAAACTCAATTCTCATGTTCCTGCAAAACCAGACACGCCTGGCACTTTGCGCTCTTGGTGCTGTACTGCGCTCTAAGTTAGGTACCCCGACGGTGKATGGGCAGTCCTCACATGGCCGCTGTTCATAAGGTAGAAGCACCCAAATGCAACACTTATTTCAAATTTGCACATCTTTAGGGCAGCTACAGAAAATAAAATGATGTATACTTGTTAGGAAATGGTTCAGGAAATGAACAAAATTGGTTTCGTATTTTTCCGCGCTTGTATGAATATAATACAAAATTTTGAAAACAACTACATAGATGCACCTACTCTAGACATGAGACTAATACCAAGGTGGGCACATAAACATCCAAAAGTGACACACTCTAAGCTTGGATCACACGTAGGTGATTGGCCATTTCTTGGAAGAGGGACAACTTCTTGAACCCCCACATGTCTAAGGTAAAACAACCCATTTGGTCAGAATTAGGAGTCTGCCCTCATGCCATTGTTGAAAATTTTCAAATTCTTTCTCACATAAAGATAAGTGTGAGAAATTGCAAGAACAATTGAACTCACATTTTTTCGGCAAAGTATGAATCTACTATGAATTTTTGAAGTGTTTAGTCCAGAAGAGATAGTAGGCTACCCTTTAACCAACAAAAATTGTATCCAATATGCTCATCTTAATCACCTAAAGCGGTCACAATAATTTCTAATGTGGGAGGCCCTAAAAAGTCACTTCCTACAATGATTTACATTGAAAGGGAGGGGAGGGCTAATGAGGTCACTAATCACTCCATTGGTGTCAGGCAAGACATTGATTGTGGCCTCAAAAACCACAATGGAGTCATTAGGTGCCCACCATGGGTCATTTGTCCACAATTGGATGTTCTACGTTTCATCATCCATGTACTTTGGGTCCACTTGGGCTTGGATTTAGGTCGTTTCTTCAAGTGTTAGAAAACAACTAGTGTAACATTTGGGTGTTGCTATCTTATTGGGAGCCAAGCTCCCAAAATGCATTAACCCCTAAAGTCCCAAGGCCATTCTTCTGTCAAAAACCACTCAAAACTGCCATTTTTGTTGCATTCATCCAAAAAAACAAAAAAATAATTTTTCCCAAAATCTAACCGTAGGATCTTGTACTTCACTTGTCATAGATCATGTGGTAAAAATTTCATGAAGTTTGACCGTATATATTGGAAGATATATTAGCATTCAAAGTGGAAAAAGAGAGTTTTTTGAACACTGGACTACAATTTCTGATGACTTTGATTGTCATTTGTCAAATTATTTTGCACTACAGACTTTGAATTTAAAATTTTTTATGTTGAAGAATTGAATTGAGATTCTAGAAAAAAAAATTCAAAAAACACACACTTGATTTTCAATCTTCAAAAAATTGTTAAGTAGAAGTACGTCCAAGATTGAAAGAAAAACTAAATGGTTAATATCTCTAAGATGGGATTGAAACACAATAATCCAAATGGTGAGATTGTTCTAGAAAGTAAACTTCACCTTGTCCAACAATGTTTTTTGAAAAATTGTGAAAATTGCATTCAGAAATTAATGCTATAAGTTTTTTTTTCAAGAAGATGCTTAGATTGCCCGAAAAACAAGATTGTCCATAACTTTCTCATTACTAGTCCAAATAGAATGAATCAAAGCTTCACATGTAGACAAAAATATATCGTTTCGGAAAAAAATATTTAAAAATTTAATTTTGAATTTGTGCAAATTTTTTTTTGCTGCCCACCGAGTTCAATTATGGGGTTTTTGTTGTATAACTTTGCTCCTAGGTACCAATTGAAATAAAAATTATACTCCCACAAAGATAATCAGTTTTTCTATCTTATGAGAAAGTTTCAAAAAGTTTCATTAAAAATCAAGGTCACGGGAACCTGCCCGAAATCCAATTTGTCCCCCGAGGGGACAATGGGACTTTAGGGGTCGAGAGGGGCAACCTACTTAAGCAATTGAGTAGATCTAGAGTGTCTATAGGATGAAGGAATTTTTTTTCCATGTACAGAAATAGGTTGAAAAGGATTCCATGTTTATTCATAATTTTATTTCTCAAAACAAAATTATCACAAATTTTTTAGTTGAAGATTGAGTTCATCCCACTACAGTCATATAGGTCTTTCTATTTCTAACTAAGGATTGAATGCAAAATTGACCAAGGGCAAGTTGCAATATCAAGAGACTTGTAGCAAATTACAATGTGCCACAACTATACTGGGAATTGTGCCATAATTAATCACTACTTTATACTATTGGTTGGAAGACGGCACCCTACAAAATTTTTTTTTATCAAGAATGGGTTGCCTCCCATAGTTCTTGAAGGACATATGTAGAAGCCCTGGAAGCAAGTAAGTGAATGACAATGTACTACAATTCATATATTACACCACAATTGAAGAGCTATGAGGCTAAATACATGTTGTATAGAGGGACCTCAAGGGCCTTTCAAGGGTTAACCCCTAAAGGACCAACATGCGTTTTTTGGCGACATAGAAATTTTGGGTAGGTACATGTGACTAGAAATTCTTATATTTTGGGTTGAAATTTTAATAGAAGGTGGGGGCGAGGAATATCTTTCATATGCACTAAAGTTCATGACATTTGGAAATATGAGTCAAAATTTATGACCTAATATGTTACTTTTTTTTGTAACTGGGCAATTTGGGCAAATTAGAAAAAATCACCTTTTTTAGAAATAAAATTGAAAATTAGTTTTCCATAGTTATATGCACATTGAAAGCTTTGAATAATTCAATTTTGATCAATAAAATGAAAGTTATGAGGAGTTTTAGATTGCAGGCAGTTATGGATTCTCTACTCTAAAATAAACTTTGAAGTAATTTATTTAACTCAATTTTCAATATTTTTGGAAATAAATAAAATTCTAGGATTTAGATTGTTTAATAAAACATTACAACCATTGGGATTTTCATTTTTTAGTTCCATAATGAAATTCTTAACCCCTAAAATCCCATTGTTCCCTCGGGGGACAAATTGGATTTTAGGCAGGTTCCTATGACCTTGATTTTTGATAAAACTTTTTGGAACTTTCTCATAAGATAGAAAAACTGATTAGCTTTGTGGGAATATAATTTTTATTTCAATTGGTGCCTAGGAGCAAAAGTTATACCACAAAACCCCCAAAAATAAACTCGGTAGGCAGCAAAAAACAATTTTCAAAAATTCAAAATTAATTATTTTTTCTTTTTTCTGAAATGATATATTTTTGTCTACATGTGAAGCTTTGATTCATTCTATTTGGACTAGTAATGAGAAAGTTATGGACAATCTTGTTTTTYGGGCAATCTAAGCATCTTCTTGAAAAAAAAACTTATAGCATTAATTTCTGAATGCAATTTTCACAATTTTTCAAAAATAATTATTAAACAAGGTGAAGTTTACTTTCTAGAACAATCTCACBATTGGGATTATTGTGTTTCAATCCCATCTTAGAGCTATTAACCATTTAGTTTTTCTTTCAATCTTRGACCTACTTCTACTTAACAATTTTTTAAAGATTGAAAATCAAATGTTTTTTTTTAAAAAAAAATTATAGATTTTCAACTCAATTATTCAACATAAAAAATTTTAAATTCAAAGTTTGTAGTGGAAAACATTTAGACAAATGGCAGTCAAAGTCATCTGAAATTGCAAGTCAAATTTCAAAAAAGCTTTCTTTTTCCACTTTGATGCTAATATCTTCCAGTCTACACTGTCAAACTTCACAAAATTTTTACCACATGATCAAAGACAAGTGAAATACAAGATCCTAAAGTTAGATTTTAAGAAAAGTTCTTTTGTGGTTTTCTTGGGTGAATGCAACAAAAATGATAGTTTTCAGTGGTTTTGACAGAAAAATGGCCTTAGGACTTTAAGGGTTAACAATTTAGTATTTTGAATCATTCTCTACTTCTTTCTACTTACTATTTTTTTCTTGTGTGATGTACAATTCCAAATGATTTGAAAATTTTCAAGCATACAACCAACTTGTTTAGGAAACTAAATTCAAAGAAGCACCATCATTTTCAACAGTTTTCCATTTAAAAAAGAGCTTGTGAAGTGTAGCTGCCCATTTTTTCGCAGGGTTGAAAAAATGGTTTTGGTGAATGTGATTATCTATATTTTACAATCCACGCGGTGGAATTTTCTGGAATTTTTACTGCGTGATGTCAAGTCATCATTCTACAAGATCCTACTGTTACATGTGTCAAAACTTATTTCCAAAACATTGGTAGTTGTACTAGAAATGGCAGTTCGTTTTTGGTGAATACATAGTCATGGAACTCTAGGGGTTAAGAACGGATAAGACCTCCATGTGGTCTCTTTTTTGAGGGGCCGTCATATGGGTATCCTGGCTGGATTGCAACGCTGGGTCAGTGTTTCACCAATCCCCCCCAGCCCCAATGACAAATTGGAGTTGGTAATTTGGGAGGCCTAAGTAGACCTCGCAAAGGTTCAAAACTGCCCAGTTTAGCTAGCTCTAAGCTTAAGTTACCCCAACAAGGTGGCAATGTTTCTTCAAAGATTTGACAGCTGACACTTGGCTGCATACAGTTTTTTTTGGTGAATGTGTTAATTTGGGGGTCAGATGGAGGCTCAATCTGCAGAAGATTGGGTTGTTTAGTAGGATGTGTTGCATTTTTTCGGTACAATATGTTAGACCAGACTTGGGGGGCTACCAGGTTTCAAGTGTTGTTCTGGTTACTTGTTGCCTCACAGAACTTAAACTTCAGTAAGCACGTACTCTTAACCCCTAAAGTCCCAAGGCCTTTTTCTCTCAAAATCCATTCAAAACTGTCATTTCTATTGCAAGGTGCAAAGCTTTCAAAATTTTCAATTTTTTTGCATATCTAACAGTAGGATCTTGCACTAGACTAGTATATGAATGTGTATGAAAATTTTCACGAACTTTGACTGCATAGATTGTAAGATATGGCTTTACTGTTAGTGTCAACCAAATTGGTGGGGTGGGCTCTTTTGGGTGCATAGTTTGCAGTTGGAAAAAAATAGTTCAAATAGGAAAAAAAAAAATCAATCCTCAGTTTGCTGGAAAGTTAGGTACCTCCATAAATCAACTAAACTGCCATATATCTTCACTTCGTATACATCTCCTAAATCAATTGTGTACCTACGTGGAAAAAAACATTTTACAACCGAACTATGATCCTTCATAACTTTTGCATTGGGTATCCAAATGTCTACTGTGTTGGAACCTCCTCTCAAGTGCCAACAAGAAAATATGAACATTTGACCAATTAACAAATAATGACTAGGTAGAGAAGCAAAAAGTGGTGGTTTTGGAGGTCCCCACCTTATATCCAATGAAATTAGATTTTTAAGGTGGTGTGTTCTATGCTAAAAGGGCCCATGCTCTAAAAGCGATCATGACATAGGTGTTCATTTTGCTTACTCCAGTAGTGTACATTTCCGTAGGTGGTTGCTTGATCTAATGACCACTATATATGTTTCAATTTCAAAAATTTGTAACTAATTCCATGAAGGTCCAAAAAATAAAAAACGACTTGGGTTAGATGCCAATTCCATTTACTTTTTCTTCCTACAAATTTTTCCTGAAATTTGTATCCAGAAGTTTGACTTTCTTGAAAAGCCAAATCAGCACTTACATTAACTTAATTGGTTGCTTTAAGAGCAAGAGCAGACTACCTTCAGCAATTCTTTTCCCCAGTAAATTTGCACCAATAAATGACATGTCTACTACAGAAGGTGAGCTTAGTCTAGTCCTCCCCCTCTCCAACCCATCGAGTCCAAGCTTCAACAAAATCAGACCCCTCCATGTACTAATCAAAAGGCAAAATGCGCACATGCTTTAGGAAAAATATCAGCCTTGCAAAAGGCTGCTAGTTTCAAAAAGGCAGTTATGGATTCTTTTTTAAATAAAAAAATCCGCCATGGCACTACTAGTGCCACATCAGATTTGCAATTAAAAAAAATAAAAAAATAATTCTTTTTTAAACTTTTTTTTTTTGTATTTTTATTTTTTATTTTGTCATAAGGCCCTATGGCTGATTTTTTTATTTTTTATTTTTTACTTATTTTTTGAAAACAAATGGGAAATCCATTGCACAAAACACAATACATGACAGCCAAGCCGTAAGGCTAGACAATGAAGAGATAAGAGCAAAAACAAAAAAAAAAGGGAGAAAGCACGCTAAATAAAGAGACAAGAATCGGCTCATTTGTTTTGACAGCCTTCTAGGCTCATATTTTTCCTAATGCAAAAACTCCAATTCTTCTCCTTTCGCATGTTTAGTTTTGTACTTCATGACATCCCACGGTCCTTGACTTCAAATATGAACTCACATTATCCATAAATTTTTAATCTCGTAATTAATAAAAAAATTCCCTCAAGGTGACAAAAAGATAACAACTATTCAATTCAATGTGCCAAATATAGGAAGGTGCCTTGGACACAACAAAGAGAGGTAGAATAACACAACCTAAAAAATACAGTTTTGCTTCTCCCATTACTTGAAAGGTCAAATGACCCAAATTTTTTTATAAGACTAATAGCAAACTCAAGAAGAATGCAACCCAAGTGGTTTCATAATTTTCATAACACTAAACTCACTTTTAATGGACACTTGAAACACAAAATGTCTCCACCTTCATTGATTGTCTTGAAAAGTTGTGGTGGATTTGAATCATGGAAGTGATCATTCAACTCAAGGCCACTTTACAGGTGTTGGAGAGAGAAAAATGTTGCAATTAGGTGCATTTAATGTAACTCAACCTATAACAACTGTGGACAGGCCTATTGCAAAAATTTGTGTAGTGTACATGAGTCTTATGAAATGTACCACACGAGAAGAAGTGGGATTGCATTAGGCCTGTCCCATGCCTAGAAGAATGGACCTATTGCTGTGGTGAAAGGCAAGTGCAATATGTAATGATTGACTGAGGGAAAAAAACATTGTTCATGTGGTAACCCTAAAAGAATGGACCTATCACTACAATGAAAGGCACATGTTTAGCTTTGGAAAAATTGTACAAACCAATACCCATTCAGAAATTGTAAGGAAGTGTGGCACAAAACACTTTCATGTGAAAATCTTTACTATCTTCATAGAATTAGGGTTACCTAAAAATATGGAAGCAATTAAAGACACGAAATTAGACTTCCCATGATGATTGACATATGTGTGGTCACTTTCACAAAAAGAACGGGTGAAATTGGTTGATATCCACTCAGCAGATGAGTTTTTTTGTCATCCAAAGGACAAAGAAACGTCCGCCTCGTCCTGCAAGGGTTAAGTAGCACCCATCCACACTCACACGACGACTTYGAGCACCTGGAAACGGGTTTTCTACCGTAGCAAAATATTGTATTCCGTTTCTTTTACTTCTTGTCCCGGTGGGCTAACACAGGTGCCTACAAAACCCAGAACACTAGGGCAACTCAATCTACAAGGAGAAGAGGTCACCAATGGGGTTCCTCTTGATGTCTCTCTCTCTTTCTCTCTCTCTGTCTCACATAAAATGGCGATCCAATAAACCCTCGGAAGTTTTGACAAGGCGCTCCAAAATGTACACTGGTGAAGACACATTTGCGACAAAGTTGTCCACATCTACTGTGCATCAATACTAGAGTATGTTAATGCACATTTCTAACCAATCCTTGCAGTCACTGTTTGAGAGAGTGACTTGAGTTGAGTGTTCCATGTGTCGATCGCTGTGTACTTCCTCAGCCCCTTTGACCTGTGTAAACACACAAAATCCCCATTGCTAAGTTAGAATTGTAGAGGTTCATCATAAAAAATGGGTGGGTGGGGGAGCAAATGATGAACCCACGAAATCAAATTGGGATTCATGCCTTGTCTAAGCAGTTTTGAGTACACCATATGAGGACTTTCATTTGTCCAAATTCATTGGTTTTAAGCGTAACACATGCAATGTTCTTCACTGATTCTAGGGATACAATTTGGCCCCATCGGATTAATATTCTTTACAATATGACCAATTGCATTAGTCAGTTTCAAAATAATTTTAAGCCCTTCGGCAGATAATG
This sequence comes from Pleurozium schreberi, assembly GCA_006891605.1. Lineage (NCBI taxonomy): Eukaryota > Viridiplantae > Streptophyta > Bryopsida > Hypnales > Hylocomiaceae > Pleurozium > Pleurozium schreberi. The sequence continues at coordinate 18,045 of VACF01001418.1, read as the reverse complement.
AACCTACAGAAAAGGGAATCCCTAACCATGTGATTAACAGAGGCAAGACAATACAGGCAAGGCTGAAGTAGAGTACCTGTCACCGAGCTCCAGCAATTGGTTTACTTGGTCAATATGACCATGCACTCTATTATCCAGGATGAGAGACACAAGAAGTTGCTCCACATCCTTTTCAGGAATATTCAGCTCCTGCAGTCGTAAAGTTAAATGAATGGGACTATACTCAGATTATCGTGACAGAAAGGATCGACATGCCTGTTAACCCTGGACTGCCGGTATGGATAATAAATGCAAAACAGATTTTCCATATATAGAATTCCGCAGAGATTTGCCATACGCCTATGGTGAATTTTCGAAGTTTTACTGTAAAACTTAATCGAAATGATCAGTCAAATTTTCAATTGATCGTCAAAAAGTCACAGTAATTTCATGTGCTCACAAAAAAATCTGAAAAATTTATGAGTTAGCTAGAGAACACAGGTGATTCCATCTGTGAAATGTTTCTTGATAATAAATTTCATTCAGTTGTAGAAATAAATGGGGCATACAAATTATTCACGCATCACAGCATGGATATAGGCCTGGCATTTCAGGGTTAAACACATACAATTCATTGTGAAGCATTACGGCAGCGCAACCAATACGTGAGACAATCAAGGCACTCAACTATTGGTAATTGACACTTTTAAATAATGCAAGGTATAACAGGTGCACCTTAGATATGAAGGGAATGCGGATTCGGGTGTAAGGCTTGATAAGCTTCAGTAACACTTGGGTACGGATTTTGCTGAGCAAGTCTTCAATGTAATTCCGTATAAASGGGTCATCCATTATCGTCTTTCTGTTACTCTACATATCAAAACCAGCACAACGCAAAAGTATGCTGTTAACACCATGGGCGTATTCTTTTCAAAGAAACCAAGTAATCTCACATGGTCAGTAGTTCTGCACAAATGGTCACCCCTAAAAGCATAACTCAACCCCAGCTAAGAAAATGTCTGTACCTTCAGAATTTTTTCAAATTCAAGAATTTCATTCCTTTGATACGCAGCCACCAAGTTGGTCATAGCTAAAATCTCTGGGTCATTCTTGTAACTGTAGCAAATATTTAAAAAAATTAAAAATTAAAAWAGTCGTGAAACACAGKAACACTTCCAGGAACTTTGTACTACAAATCCCTGTTTAAAACACCTAAGGACTTGAAAGAACCATTGAACTAATTCAACAGATAACAAATTACTTAATTTCAAGACTATTTGAGGTGCCAATATTTCAATCCTTCTTTAGAGTATTTGCCCAACAAATATGACGTTCAAGAACGTTCAGAACAAATAACAATAACTTTAAAACAAGTATATTACAAAAAAGCATTCAGTTATTTGTGACAAGGAGTGCAACCAACAGACACAAAACTGTACCGAAAACAGCATAAGAACACATCAATTCGAAGGACCGTGTAGTAATGTAGTAATTAATTTTACATTTCTGAACAGGTACCTAGCTATGCACTTAGCTAAGGGTTTCTTTTATTCCAAATATGAATTCAATTTTCTAAATTTCAGCATTTTTGACAAATAACTAAGGTAGAACCACCCATAACCGATCACTTAAGCAATTTTAGACAAATGTGATTTGATGTAGTGCAACACAAAGCAATATTTTTAGAGGTGCAATGATAGAAATGCTAGGGATTGCAAAAAATTTGGTAGTTTTATCGCTTGAATTGAAATTATTATGAATTTTCAAAGGTAAAAAGTGCACTGGACCCATTGCCAATCTTTAGACTCTTTCAATTCCGATCACTCGAAAAATTACTTTTCCACTAATTGCTTCCTACTTTCTTGCGCACTAAGTTGGGACATGTGTCATGATTTTTTAATCCCAACCTTGAAAAGATGAAAAAAGAACATTCTAACCTTGGTTGGAAATTAGTCAATCTATTGTTGGCTATGGGGCACTGGTTGGTAATGGGTGTTTCTACCTTAACGTGACAAATAACTAATGTGTCCTATGTTGTTCCAACAACCAAAATTAAAGTAATAATAATTTTTAAACTTTTTAATTCATTAAAACTTTGAAATTTAATAACTTTTTGCAATGGAATGAGTGCAAAGGTTTTGTTGGACTATGAGGGGTTGCATTCTTAGTACAAAAAGAGGAGTGCAAAGGCTATGTTCGTGGCCTTTGGAATTACAATACGGAAGTTATGAAATTTTCAAAATAAAAGATAACTTAATTCAATTTATTGATTCATAAAAAGCTTTTGAAATTCTAAACTGACTTTCACACCATAGGTCCAAAGGCCATGAAACAAATCCGTGCACCCCTCCTTGCCAAGATCTTTTGATTAGAATAAAGAGTGGTGCACACACCTTATGATTTGTTACATCTCACAAACAATACAATCTATCCTTGAGATATAGATAAGTCCTCTATTTTTTCAAGGGATGAAAGAAWTGGCCTATRAAASACTAAATTCTCTATGATCCTACTTTAGTTACTTTTAGATACAAAATGCCCCTGTAAGAATGTTAAATTTTATTGGATGCAATTGAAATTGTAATAAGGAGGACTTATTAAGTAGGAAGMCTATCTTGAATCCTTTGATTACTACACATGATTTTTGAATTCACAACTTTATCTAGAAAGAGAAGAAGATACATTATAGGTGGTAAATGTAAAATAGCATAGCTTTCCATTGTGGAGCCTAGAGGGCAACTAATCTTGTCATTTGGGAAGCTAATAGACTCTTAGTTTCATATATAGTTCCACTAACAATCCAAGTATCCTTTCAAATTGTAGAATAAACTTGGGGGGCACTCAGTGTAATATTTGGCGTACACCTGCGATAATCACCTATTTAACAGGGGGCTATTTACCTTATAAAATTGATTAAAAGACATGGTATTTTTTAAATAAAGGTAAAATGTGGTAATTGGTTACACCATATTGGTAATTATAATTTTTCCAAAGAGGCATTTTAAAATGGGGTATATTACTTATATCCAATTTTTGTTCTTATGCCGTATTTTTTTCTTACACCCCATTTTTTTTCTTACTTCCCATATTTTTCTCAATTCCCCATTTTTTTTTATTATTCCCTATTTTTCCCTTATCCCCCATTTTCTTTCTTATGCTCCATTTTTTTTTCCTAATTCACCATTTTTTTCCTTCTTCCCCAATTTATTTTTATCCCCCATTTTTTTTCTTACACCCCATTTTTTTCCTCATCTGCCATTGTTTTTCATATCCTCCATTGGTTTTTTTACACCTCATTTTTTAACACTTCATCATAATTGCAAATGTGGAGATATATGTGTTGAAGAAAACATCAGAAAGAAAGAAAAACATGATGAATGCAAATCAAACATTCAAGAAGATAAAATTTGCAAACTCAAAGCAAAAGACTATCAGTTTGCAAAAGGGAGGAAGATTCAATTTGAAAATGCACGCCTCTTTCTTTGCCCAATGGGAATCCTAGATCTAGAATTTAATTCAACACATCGGATACAATAAGCCTTTGGATACCATACGCTTTCCAACGTTGCAGCCTGACCTCCCAATGTTTAATAGCTCATTCATCCCCAACTGTCAACCAAAAATTCTGAATTTTGATTTCTTGCAAAAGTTATAAGTGTTAGTAATCACTTGAGTCTAAAATTCAACCATTGCACCCCTTGTTTTCCATGGTATTTTGCATGTACTAGTACATAAATCTTTGATAATATATAGCATGCTACTTTACTTATAATCGTGTTTTACAATTTTTTAGCATTGTATATTACATGTACGTTGTTTACAAAATTTATCTATAAGGAATATATTGGACCCTATTTTTTATCGCACGTAGTTTCTACGATTTTTGCTAGTGCCCCCCCCCCCCCCCCCCCCCCCGAGAGAATAAATGGATTACTCTACCATGTCTAGCCCGCGAAAGCCCAAGGGGTTTGCAATGTTAGAATTTTTTTTCTAATATTTTGGTAGATTCAACCGTTGACTCTCTTAATTTACTTGTCAAAGTACACCCTCCTAAGATTTAGAGAAGGAAACCTCACCAATTGCAAAATCATGTAGCATGAATTTCAAAAATAAGTATTTAACTCTTTGCAAATAATTGATTTATCTTTTAAACTTATGTTTCAAAAATGTACATGCCTTGAGACATGTTTTTCAACATGCAACTTTCCATAATATATTGAACAAATAAGTTGGAAATACATACAAAGAAATTCACCAAAAAAAATTCATATTCATGCTCTAAAAAAATAATAAGTAGAAAAAGGTAAGAATTGATTATAAAAATATTAAATTGTTAAGAATTKAGTTTCAGAATTAAGAAATTTCATTACAACTATTAAAATGTYGTAATAAATAACCTACATCATTTGTTCTCAATATGTTWTAATATTAAAAATTGAACTCAATAAAGGACTTCAAAGTTTAATTTTTGAGTAGAGATCCAATAACTATCTGCAAACTTAAYGCTTCATAACTTTCATCTTGTTTAGCAAAATTGAATGATTCAAATTAAAGCTTTCCATGTGTACTATACATAAATCTAAAGAACTAAGTTTAATTTTTAGTTTTAAAAAAAATAAGTTTTCCTAATTAGTCTGTGTTGCCCAAGTTGTGAACAAAATTAAATTAGGAGCCCATATTTGTACCATGTGACTATTGTTTGCTTCACTTCATGGTTGTTATGTATTAGTAGTGTACATTTAAAACTTTCAAATGTATACTAGTGATACAAAATGGTACAAATTGGGTGGCTTTTGAATTGTGGTAAAAATACAATCTATTACTTTACATATCATACAATAACTTTTTAAGTATATGTATAATCAAACTTTATGAAAATTGTTGTAATTTACAGCTACTCCAAAGTATTTGTTGTTTAAAAATTTGAAAGAATACAATAAAATCCTATTTGTACATGGAAGACCAAAATTGCCATTAGGTTCTTTAGGGATTCAGCATCACAAAATAGCTATATTTGGAATTTAATAGTTTTAGTGCTTTTTAGAAATGTGACTATGACATAAGCTAACTTGGATCATATAATTGCAGTGCTTACTATAATCATTTATATTGGCCTTGAATTTAAAAAAATAAAAATCAGAGGAATCTTAGACACTAATACATTTATTGAAATTGGTGGAGAATCCATCTTTGACATTTATAGGTTCATATCAATTTGGAGATCRAAAGATCCCCTTGATCGATGCTTTTTATTTATTTATTTTGGCACTAGCAAATGGATTTAGACCTATGGTAGCATTGCAAATAACTTAAGTTATGAGCCAACTCTAGAAAAAAATTGTTGCAATAAAAATGAAGAATGTGATATATAAGTATCAAAGGTAAATTCAAACCACATCCAATCTTGTTTGCATTCTATTTAACTAAGAACATGATGTTTGAGCTYGGATGTATCATTAATTATATAAAGAATTTTGAACCACACTTAAACAACATCCAATCCAATCCCAACACCAAACACACCCCAAGCTCACACACTTTCTACTAAAATACAATATCACATAATACACACATTGTTGTTCTCATTCATCACCACACTAGGCTTGTCACCAGACACATATTAGACTAATATTAATGACTAATCAAGCAAATTGACACAATAGCTACTACTCAAATTACAATGCAAAACTTTATCAAGATCTTGATCTCACTTCATAAAGCAATTCACAACGGCAACTATAGCTTCACTTCARTCTTTAAGTTCATCACAAACAAATTTCACTACCTTCCACACTACCACATCCAAAATCACCACCAAGCCACGTTGCACRACTTACAACCCATATTCACAACTATTTCCTTGCAACTACTATCCACCATACTACAATGCTATAAAGAAATCAAAGATTACATGATTCCTTTGACTAACCTGTGGAATTTTTCTATTGCTGAATTTTTTTGCACTAAGTAATAAAAACAATATATTGCTGAATTTATTTGCACTAAGTTGAAAAATTTACAGTATATTGCTTTGTTTTTTTGACTAATTTGTGGAATTTTTCTATTGCTGAATTTGTTTGCACTAAGAAGAAGAATTAATCTATTGATGAATTTGTTTGCACTAAGTAGTAAAAACAATATATTGCTAAATTTATTTGCACTAAGTTGAAAAATTTGTGTATTGCTTTGTTTTTTTGACTAACCTATGGAGTTTTTCTGCTACTGAAAGTTTTTACTCTAAGTAGTAGAATTAGTGTACTACTACTGAATGTTTTTGCTCTAAGTAGTAGAATTAATATACTACTGAATTTTTTTGCACTATGTAGTAGAATTGGTGTACTATTGAATTTTGGAAACTAAATTATGGAGTTTGTATTGTTGTTGAAGTTTTTATAGAACATGATATTCTTTTTTTCAATTTTAGAATGGTGCTAATTATATCTTATGTTTTGGAATGCAGAAACGTGTGAGAACAAAGGCCAAAGGTGTCTTGGCTAAGCTCATTGATCCTTATGTTGTGTTGGGCATGACATGCCTCTTGCTACTTTTGGAAAGCATTGATAATCTTGTCATCTTTGCCCAAAAACGAGATGTGTACATTAAGATTTTGTGGCTGCCGAACAAGTCTGTCAAGGACAATTGTTCAAGTTCTATTTAGACATTGAGCATGCCTTTGCTACTGAGGAGTTTTGGTCTTTCAAACAGCTCTTAGAGTGCTCTCATGAGCAAATCCACATGAAGTGGGTGTCTATGCCCATGGATTTGAACACTGATGGACAGATTTCACAATTAGCTTTTGTTTCAGGCATGCAAACTGTATTTGTTGTACATGAAGGGCAATATGTGACCCGGGAATCTTATGCACACATTGTGAGCATGGTAAAAGATGAGTGCAAAGCTATGTACTATTCTTGTATTTTATTGATTGAGTTGTGGAATTTGTCTATTGTTGTAATTTTTTGGCTAAGCTTTGAAATTGTCTACTACTGTATTTTTTGGCCTAGTTGTAGAATTTGAATTTGTCACTAACTAAGTAATTATGGATCTTGCAGGTGCATCACAACAACTAATTGATGAACTCAAATCCAGATTTCCAGCCCATGGTCTCATCACTCTCATGGATGCACTTAGCGTGGTTTATCCGCAATATTGGTTACAAGGTGACTGTGAAGTCAGCTTCCGCAAGCACCTCGATGTCATCAAGAAAATTTTTGGTGAACCTCGATGGATTTTGGAAAAAGAGGGCAATAAACTTGTGCCACCTGTCTTGGACTGCTCTCAGCTAGATTTGCAACAATCTATGTTTAAATTGGCTATGTTTTCAAATGCCATGGCAGCAATGGAACCACCATTTTTGGTGAATCCACTCACCAAGCTCTAAAGGTGTTTGGATGCAAATTCAGCCCTAGCCAAAAGCTTCAGTGAATATGTAAAACTTGCAGAGATTGCCATGATTCATGTGCTTGGTTTTGTTGAGGATGAACGTTGCTTTTCATCCTTGACATTTTTGAAGGATTGAATTTGAAATAGATTGGATTCCCAATTGGGAGTGGTGCTTGGTATGAAGGCACAACAAGTTTACACTATCAAGAACTTTCCATATGAAGAATGTTTTCAGCAGTGGGTTCACTCAGCTGAACAATACCGGTATGGTGTAACAGGGTAGTAAGCTTTTCTAGCTAGCTCCCACAACCAAAGAAATCCTTATTATGTACCCTCTCTTTTGAGGAGATAGTTTGGTTTTAGTTCCTTTTAGTAATGCCATGATCATCTTTGCATGGTGATTAAATTACTATTTAGCTATTTGGATTGTAGTTTGAACGATGGCCCTTTGTTTTCATCATATGTGCATGCTTTTGGAAATTGCCCAAGCAATATTTTTGTTCAATGAAGCCCAATTGCATTGTTTTTCTTATTGTTGTAGCCTCATAATCAATATGAAAAATCCTATCATTGCCAATATTACAATAAAATTTTCAAAGTTATTGCGTATTTTAACTCCTACAATAATCTATTAATGCCAATTGTTTCATCTTAATTACAAAAAGGATAGCCAACAGGCTTCAAAATTGCTTATAAAATAGCCACCTTCAATTCCAACCCAAAATAATGAAGGAGCCAAACAACTAGAAACTTTCTTTGAAGAGAGGCCACAGATGCTAGATATGTAAGACACTTTATTTCATTGCCTATGTTGATCTTTGTCACCAACCATGGCTCATCCTTTATACAATTGATTGCACTCATTGACAAGAAATATAAAAATGATTTGGCTAAATGTCTATGGCCATTGATCTTTGAGTGGAAATGGGATCTTCTATTGCCTAAAATAGTGGTCTACAATTATTCACATACCTTTGTAGTTTAAATATTACGATGAGATCTCCCAAACCATATATCCCCCGAGTCGTGTTCTTGGTATTGTAGGAAAGCTCTCAGTAAAGAAAGGTGCACGGGCTTTGTGTCTTGACTTTAGGACAATTGGTACAAAAGATACTAGATTTTGGAGTTTTTATGTATTAAAAAATTAGAAAATTATTATTGTTTTTGTTTTAAATGTGCCAATGACATAGTGTATAGTAGTCTATACATTAAATTAGCTTGGATTTTTTTATTACATTTAGGTACCATATTTTGTCTGTTTGTCACAGTGAGATCTCTAAATTTTGAGAAGCCATAAATTGATTGGGGTTATGCATGTTACTACATTTAACCTCATATTTTTTTGGTGACCAACTTTTTAGATTTGACATGTGAAAAGAGGATTGAAATACTTCAAATCACTTTTGCAGTTTTGACACCCTCGTGATCAAACATTATAATCTTTCAATCTGTAAGAGATATTGTTGTGTTTTCTTTTCTAATGTGAACTCTAACCTATCTAGTTTGATTTTATACGGTTACAATTCAAAAAGAATTGATACAACGTATCAAAATGTTGGCTTTTTGTTCAATTTAGAGCAAATTCTAGAAGCTCAAGAAATTCAAGGGTCATTTTGGGGTTAAGAATGTTATGCAAATCAAGCTTTGAATAGTAAATTATGCCATATTTAATTACTTTAGAACCTGCTTTAGAACTATTCAATGAATTTTGGACTTTACAACCAAATACCTCTATATTATAACATTGGGAGATCTCCCGATGTTTTCAAAAATCTCCCGATGTTTTTATAAATCCCCCGACGTTTTTATAAATCTCCCGATGTTTTGCATAGATTTCCCGATGTTTTGCATTATCTCCCGATAATCATTTTTTTTCTCCCGATGACCAATATTGCTTTTGGACTTTCAAAAGTCCAAAAGTAGTTAAATGTGGCATAAATAATCCAAGACTTGGGATATGCACACAGACAATTACTGTTGCAAAGCAGGAGTCCACCGTGTCAAGAAGACCACTGAGGAGCTGATGCTTCACCTCAAAATCCCGGATAAAAATGAAACAATCTCGTGAGAAGATTAATATATGGAAGTACTGTAAGTAATTCGCTTAATTAAGTTTATATCACATCACCGTTACTTAAGTTTGGGGTCAGCTGTCGATAACGACGGACAGTTACACAATATCTCGTAACGTCAAATTAAATTTCGTTAAATTTCGTAACTTTGCCACTCACTTTTCAGGGTGGGTGAACCCAAACCGACATAACATTCGTTACTGCCTTACTGGGTGTTATACCTCCCCAGGTGGAGGTATAATCCTCCGCTATATACCTGGGGGAGGATTTTAGTTATAGTAGAAGCAATTTCATTGGCTGGTCTCGTTGTGAGAGAGTAGGCTGTGAGACTGGAGATGTCCTGATTGATTGGTTGCTGGGGGCCAGATTTTGAGGGAGCAAAAGGGACCCCCAATGAAAAATTAAGAATGTTATGGAAATCTATATCTATCTTAGAGTGCTTAGTGCAAATGAATGTCACAGTTTTTAATTTAACAATTTTGACAATCATATTCAAATAAATGTTGAATGTTTCTTCAGTCTGTGGAAAATTAACACGATGAAGAGAATCACTGAGAGAAACAACGTGCTCAATTCCCCTTTAGAAAGCGGTGGTGAATCCCACCGGTTATTTCAGGTGTAGTTTCCACTGCAGTACTGTAGTGTTCAGCGAAACCAACGCAGTTTCAGCCGCTACACTGAAACGCGACCAGTCCTGGCTAGTTTTAAGGCTTTTGGGTACTACCGGTACTCATCAGTTTCCAGAGACTTTTGTGGGCACTTGACGTTCAGACGTTTGTGGCTCTGAAACACGGCATTTTCACGAATGCAGGACCATTGAGTGATAGTCTTGAGAGCTTGACGACTGGTGATCGAAGCTCCCGGTGATCGATCGATGCCACTGGTTTTTGTTTGAAGCTACAGTAGGTGTTGAATTGAAAGTGAGAAAAGCGGCATAAATTGTTGCAGCGATTCTTTACGATTGCTTTTGAAATCTAGATACAGGAGGTTGAAATCTAAGGCGTGGTGCCTACCCTTCGTTTCTACGGAGTTTTGGATTTAGCACCAGGATCGATCCAGTCGATCATGAATGACCAGATCGATCAACAGCGCAACTGCGTGATTGCAGTAGAMTTAAGTGTCTTCTTTCGTTTGCGTCCAAATAAAATAAAAAAATTGCACTTGAACATTAATTGGCCTTTCAAAGTGCGGTATCTCCCCAAAGGATCGGACGAAAACAGATTGTAGTGCTGGTAGCCGCGAGCGTGGACAGCTTGGTGAAGCTTGTAGTGGTGGTGGGAGTCTTGTGGGACCTGAATGGAAGATGGAACGGAGTTGGTTTCGGTGAGATCCCTGGCTGCAAACGCGACGCAGAATGCCAGCGACGCGAGGGTGACCCAGATTAGCAATTTCACTGCCATCGTTGCTTGCAGTCGGATTAATGCTCTACAGTAGATGACCTGAATGGAACTCAAGGTGTAGTAACTCCAGTAGGCGATGGTGAAGCTGAGTCTCCAGTTGGCGATGTGGCTGCTGTATTTCTTGTGAACTTGATGGCCGCAGAACTCTGAATTGCGAGAGTCTTGTGAGCTTGGAAAGGGATAGGCTAAGTTAGAATGAAGATTGCTGTGTCTGTGAAGGTGGTTTTATAGTGTTGGTGTTGCGGAGAGCAGTCGTTGTCAACAGCGTGTGCCTTACCCGGCGCGTCCGGTTATTTCGGCAGTCGAGGTCAAAGCAGCTGCGTGGTGGATAAGGGGGCTTCACTCGTAGGTGGACAACCGGGAGGGACTSGACGTCGAAGAAAGATCGCCAGGTAAGTCACACGCTTCCGAAGGTGCTTCCTTGATGAAAAATAGAATCTTTTTGGAGGCACCACTTATCATGGTCTTGTAGAATTTCAACCCGTGGAAATGCATCTGGAGATTTTATTTATTGACTCTGTCCCACCGGGGGGACGGGGGAACTGGGGAAGACGTCTCCCCTAACGATTTTATTTTTATTTTTATTTTTATTTTTGAAACATACGACCCATGAGGGTTGCAGCGATACAAACAACCAATGAAGGTTGCTGCAAGAGTGACACACACAACCATGGCAACCGGACTTTTAGTCAGAATTACACACTTTAGGCATACCCATCAGGACACAAGAGGAGGAACACGAACAAGACCACCATGAGAGCATGTCACCATGGGGAAATGAACAGGCAACCTCGTGGATGCACTCACTGGTTCCTACCACTTGAGCCATTACCCAGGGTAGTTTAGGGTCATTTCGTACCATACCCTAACGATTTTGATCAACTATTTTGTTCAACGGTTTTGATCATTTTGGAAACATGGATTCAGTTTTTTTCCCATTCAGTTTAGGCAGTGGACGAAGTGATCTTTGCTGGAGTGATGCAGCTATTTGCATCTATATAAATGGATGAAACATTCAAAATTATTCATCCAAAAGAATGTGTAAGCCTCCAAAATGGGTGATATTGTCCTAAGAATGCGTAGCAATCCATCCATTTATCCACTAAAAATAGGAGAATATATTACCAAATATTCCATCAAAAAATTATATCATTTGTGACCAAAATATCGCAAAGAATAACATCATGTAAGAGTCCACTTTGGAAAGGGAACCTCATATACATTACAAAAAAATGGAGCACTTATTGGGACAAAGCCTCATGATTTTACCATCTTTGTTTATTTTTTTATTTTGTATAATAAAATTTGAGAATTTGGAATTCATATTTGGAATCAAAGACCTCTAGTTGGTATTTACAACTTATGGATTAAAAAACAATATTGGCTATTCAATAGGCTAGGTACATTTTATACTTACTTTCTTGGAAACAAATTTGGAGATTTTGCACCCTAGATGGCTAGATACCACATGACCACATTTAACCCTAGAAGGATGTCGAGGCCCTTGACTACTAATTTCAAAATTCATGGTCCATCACTATGTTTGTTGCCATTTTATAACTAGATATGAATGAAAAAAAATTTATATTTGTTTTTTTGAAATGAAGGGTGATTGCAAGAAATGTCTATATTATTTTGCGTCACACAATGTGTGCTCATATGTTTTTTGGCCATAACTTTTGTGTTTTGGCTCCAAATGACTCAAAATTTATATGGAAGGTACGCATGACTATTATACACCTTGATTAATTTTTTTGTAATTATAGAAAATAGTTAATTCTCCATAAATAATCCCCTATTTTATGTCACACTTTCCAATTTTGAGGTTTTCAGTACTATTGGGTGATTGCAAAAAACACTTGTCCTATTTTCTGTCACACCATCATGAAAAAAGTTGTTTTTGTCTATAACTTTTGCAAAAATGCTTGCAAGAAACAAGAAATTTGGAAGCAAGTTTTCTAATGGTATGGAAAATAAACATGAATTTTTTCAATTTTAGTAAAATTACTTAAATGACCAAAATTGAATTTTGATAATATGTTACACTTGCAGTTTTGGTGGTTTCTAGTACTATCAAGTACCTTTTTTGAAGAATTAGATCATGAAACTTTGTTGAGCACTTTTTAATATGAAAATACAACTTTTCAAGAGAGGGATTTTTGATTGCATATTGCAAGTGAGTTCTAGATTGGCCTAAAGTGGGCACCATTTGCAATGAATTTTTTATTAACGAAAAATGGTTTTGGTGGATTTATTTTATGACTAGACGTCCACATAAAGTTTTTACAAACCTCCAATTCTTTTTTTCTTTTTGAAATTTAATCCTATTTTGTAACTAATTAAAATATCAAAGTATGTATTTTCTATTTTTCTTGAGATTTGGCACTTTTCAAGTTTTCCTACTTAGAGAATTTTTCTATACTTATTTTGTCTTGCTTGGGTAGCTTCTTCTTAAAAGTATATACATTAGTCATATTTTTTTTTTAAATCTGCCAAACACAACACAATAGACAAGTATTTATTGCAATCACGCTATTTAGAACCCAAAAAAGCAAATTTTGAGTTGAAATTTTGAGGATATGGTGGGTAATTGCAAGAAACACTTGTACTATTTGTTGCATTTTGAAATGATACTCATAAGGGTGATTGCAAGAACGCCCCCCCTGTTTTTGTAGCGTTTGGCATAGTACTCATGTTTTTTTCAGGAATACTGTAAAATTAGAAAAACAATTTTTAAAAAATGCGAAAAATATATTTAATGTATACACCTGTAAGAAGAAGGTATTCTATGAAGGAAAAGCGTAGGAGAATTCTCTAAGTAGGAGAACTAGAAAAGTGCAAAATTTCATGAAAATACATTAGGAGAAGTATGAACCTTCCAAAAGGCTATTAGAACGAATCAACCGCAAGGCCATGTGACATTACAGAATTTATTTATTTATTTATTTATTTATTTATTTATTTATTTATTTATTTATTTATTTATTTATTTATTTATTTATTTATTTATTTATTTATTTATTCTGAATGGAAGATGGAACGGAGTTGGTTTCGGTGAGATCCCTGGCTGCAAACGCGACGCAGAATGCCAGCGACGCGAGGGTGACCCAGATTAGCAATTTCACTGCCATCGTTGCTTGCAGTCGGATTAATGCTCTACAGTAGATGACCTGAATGGAACTCAAGGTGTAGTAACTCCAGTAGGCGATGGTGAAGCTGAGTCTCCAGTTGGCGATGTGGCTGCTGTATTTCTTGTGAACTTGATGGCCGCAGAACTCTGAATTGCGAGAGTCTTGTGAGCTTGGAAAGGGATAGGCTAAGTTAGAATGAAGATTGCTGTGTCTGTGAAGGTGGTTTTATAGTGTTGGTGTTGCGGAGAGCAGTCGTGAGAAGTTACTGGGTTGTCAACAGCGCGTGGCCTTCCCGGCGCGTCCGGTTATTGCGGCGGCAGTAGTCAAAGCCTCTGTGTGGACAGGGACTTCACTCGTAGGTGGACCGGTGGTGGATAACCGGGAGGGTCTGGACTCTGGAAGTCGGAGGAAGACCGTCAGGGGCTTCCGAAGGTGCTTCCTTGATGAAAAATATAATCTTTTGGAGGCCCACTTATGTTCTTGTGGAATTTCAACCTGTGGAAATGCAGAGATTTTATATAATGGCTCTGTCCCACCCGCACCATTATATACCCCTGGGGAAAACACTGGAACGTTTTATTTCTCATGCATAAATTTTTTTGCAAATTTTGTCTTCATATTTGCAATCAGTGTACCCAAATACACTTGTAGAGGTATTAATCACAAAATTATTACAAAATTATTACGGCACAAAATAGGTTTTTTTTTTACATTCACCCATTGTTACACCTCCGCATTTAGCTCGTTTGGGTACTATAAACTCGACCTGGAGTGATGATGCCACTGACAGAACTGAAGGTCCGTCCGTCCGTCCGTGGGTTGGGCTTCGTCGGTGTGCCTGGATTGCTTGCTTTCACTGATTTCGAGCTGGTGCTCTTGTTCAGTGCGGCACTTGAATTGCCTGTTCAACGACTTTCCTTCCATTCAGACATTCACTTGGTAGACGCATCTCACAGGAAAGCTTAGAATTAGTTACACACTGTAACCTCGAAAATTGAGTCCATCATGGAATTATTTATTGAGGGAGTTGGGACGGAAATTTTGAGCATCTCCTATAGTAAGTTTGGGGATGCGGTTTTAATGATAGATGCGCTGGGTTCCTAAAATACGAAACAATTGAGTTGGGGCTGGATTTGAGCATTTTCTAAATTTTAGGAAGGTGCTAAATCCTAGAAGGATGCGGGGTCCCTATGGAAATCATCATTTTGCACAAAAGAGATCACAATTCTTTTACAAGTCATGCAAATTTCAGATTTCTTTTTTGATAAATAAATTCGTAATTGCTAGTAATTATGAATAGAAAAGTTAAAAATATTCATATCAAATACAAATATGCTAAAAAACAATTGTCAATTTCACTTGTATATTATATTGTATAACATCATGGTATGAATCAAAGTTACTATATTATTTTAAATTAGGAAATCATGAGACTATGGTTATACAACTCTTGCCTAGATCTAAAGTACAAAATTTATATGCCATTGTCAAACACAATAAATTATTAATAAGATGTTAGACTATCTAATGTTCACACAATGTTTGGTTGGGCACTAAAGGATTAATCCTTTCAAGCCCCCCAAATGTCAAGAAAGTGCCCCTTAGATGATTTCAAATGAATAATGCAAGATGAAGGCATGCATGTGACTTTCATCCATTCATTGTTTAGAGAATTCTTTGGATGTGTTTGCACCTCATGTTGGTAGAATTGTAGAAATCTCCTCCCTAATTTAAGGTACTATCAACTTCTCTACAAAATAAGATGCTAAAAGATCACAAAAGATGCATTTCAATCTATATTTTTACACCTTGAATCTATTTGCTCTTGATTTGAATTCTAGCCCAAATTGATCTTGTTTGAATTTGGAATTAGCTATTGAAAATTAAATTAACCTCTAAATGTCCAAGACCTTCTTCGACTCTTTGGAGCTTGTTTAAAGCCTAAGTTTCAATAAATTTTTATCAATTTTATGATTAAAATTGCAATTATGCAAATTCAAATCAGACATTTTGAACGTATTTTCAATGTAAAGGGTGATTGCAAGAAAGACCCCCCGTTTCTGTAGCATTTGGCATAATACTCACATAGTACTCATGTTTTTTTCGGGAGTATTGTAAAAATAGAAAAACAATTTTAAAAAAATGTGAAAAATATATTTAATGTATACACCTGTAAGAAGAAGGTACCCTATGAAGGAAAAGCGTAAGAAAATTCTCTAAGTAGGAGAACTAGAAATGTGCAAAATTTCATGAAAATAGGTGTTTTGATGTTTTAATTTGTAGAAAATAGGAAATGTAATTTTTTTAAAAACTAAAAGCTGGCAATTTGAGAGAACTTTATGATAAAGAGATTTCACCAAAATAATGATCTTAAAACCATCTTAAATGTTCAGAAGTGCGTGCGCAAGAGACCCTTGTTAGCACGCATGTAGAGGACATAAAATAATGTTTTTTTAGATTCCCTTTGGCAGATGCATGCCCACCTAGTGTGGGAATAGACTACAAAAATTTCAGCTCTAGATCATTAATTTTGGGCACTCCCCAGTACTAAAAACCTCTAAACTGCAAAACGTGACAAATTAGCTAAATTGAAATTTAAATATAAAATGATTTTTTTAAATTTTTAAAAAATCAGGAATCTAATTGCTATCAAGCAAGACATCTCCAATGAAATTCTCAACTCAATTGGTCTCATACTTCAAAAGTTATAGTGGATGGAAACTCCACAATTCGAATTGTGACGCAAAATAGTATTGGTCTTTTTTGCAATCACCCTAAATTTTTCCCAAACTCTAAACAAGTGCAATTGAGGCTTCTCTCCAAGAACCTCTAATACAAACCACATTCTGTTGATCTTCTAATTGAAGGACAACTTGGAAAATCGATTTGAATTACAATACAACATTATACACTATAGTATACACTGTCTATGACCTTCCAAAAATTTAAGCATATATGAAGTATTCTATTTGATATGGAATTTTCCATTCCTATTTCATAATTTATGGTAATTTCAAATTTTTACTAAAGCTAAATTCATCAATTTTTGTTATAGAAAATATGTGATTTTATCTTAAAAAAATATAACAAAACAATTTTTTAGTGGAAAAAAAAGAGCACATATGAAAAGCAAAAGGTATTGAGGTTGTTCTCATGGTTATAAGCTCTATCCTTTAAGCGTTAGGGTTGCTACTCACTATGTCTTATGTCATGTTTTTCCAAATCTTACTTCAAAGCTAAATTCCATTTTTCTTGGTTTGTAGAAGGTTGTAAATAGCTAATTAGGAGTTTTTAGTAGTAAATTTTGATTACTTTTTGAGTATCTTTGGTGTTTTTTGGTAGGTTGTTTCACTTGTTTGTGGATTTTTAGGTCCAATATGGTGGTTTTGACTAGTTGTTGTGTCTAATTTGGAGTTTTTGAATGTCTAGATAAATGTGTGGGTTGGATGATTTTCTAAATGGGATAGTCAAGTCATCTAGCCAAATTGGGGTTTTGTGTCAATTTTTTGATTTTGGTGAATTTTGTCAAGTTGAGTTTAAAGCCAGGTCTGATTATCAAACCAAATTAGAAGTTGGTTGGGTGTTATTAATTTGGAAATTCCTTCTTGTGTTGGGTTTTGTGACTGTTGTTTTGCGGTTCTAAGTGGGTGGTTACCTAATTGGTTAGGTTTCTATCTCAAGTGGCAACCGTCGGTGTATTTCCTATTTGTTTGTTTTTTTTCCTCATTTTTATGGCCCCACTATTGAATAAAAGTCCAATGCAAGTCCCAGTCCGAGTGGCTGCATATTTGTGTTTTTGTGTGTATGTGTCTAAGTTTGGATGTGTTTGTATGTTAAATCATATGCAGATTGGAGTCAATATATTTGGTGAAAAAGAACTGGTTGTGAAGTCCAGTTGATGTTTCTACCGATGTGAACTAATTGCTGTGAGAGCGTATGAGTGTGTGCATTTAATGGAGATGTGAATGTCCTTGACGGAGGGGTGGTGCATGACGATGGAGAACCTGTGAAGTGTAAAAGAAGAGTTTCTAGTTGTTAATTTGGGAGATGTTCATGAAGTTTTCCATTTGGAGTAAGAAG
>VACF01001417.1:355797-471665 GCA_006891605.1 Pleurozium schreberi | reverse complement strand
CGACCTATGTCACCGGCGGAGTTAGAAGAGCTTTGCAAGTATCTAGATGAAAATCTGGGTAAATGATGGATTTGACAATCCAAATCCCCAGTATTGGCACCAATTGTATTTGCCAAGAAGAAAGATGGTTCCATCAGAGTTTGCGTGGATTATCGGAATTTGAATAAAGTCACAATCCGAAATCGCTACCCGCTACCCCTTATTCCGGAGCTCACAAACCGGTTGGTGGAGGCAAAGATTTTCACCAAGCTAGATATAAGACAGGCATACCACCGAGTGCGTATGGCATTGGGGCATGAGTTCAAAACGGCATTCAAAACACGATATGGGTTGTTCGAGTATTTAGTGATGCCTTTTGGATTAACCAATGCACCTACCCAATTTCAATCTTACAAGCAGGAGATCTTTGGAGATCTATTGGACATTTCCGTAGTAATATATTTGGACGACATCCTCATTTTTTCAAAAGATCTGGAAGAACATGTACGAGTGGTGCGGGAAGTTCTTCAACGATTGGAGAAACATGGGCTTTATGCCAAGGAATCAAAGTGTCAGTTTCATTTTCAATCCGTTGAGTTTTTAGGAATGGTGGTGTCTTTTAAAGGGTTGGAAATGTGTCAGGACAAGGTTCAAACCATCAAGGATTGGCCCGCACCAAAAACTGTGAAGGAAGTGCAAGCATTCCTTGGCTTTGCCAATTTTTATCGGCGTTTTATATGTGACTATTCTAGGATTGCAGTTCCCCTTATCATGTTGACAAAGAAGGATAAAAAATTTGAATGGCCCATAGAAGCGGACCGGGCTTTTACGAAACTTCGATCAAGATTTCTCCAAGCACCGGTATTGCTCCACCCCAATTTCAAAAGACCCTTCATTGTAGAGGCGGACGCATCCGATGTGGCAACGAGTGCCATTCTTTCGCACCACGGGGATGATGGGCATCACCACCCTTGTGCGTTCTGTAGTTCAAAGATGTCTCCAGCAGAACAGAACTATGATATCTATGACAAGGAGCTTTTAAGTATAATTTTGGCGTTTCAAGACTGGCGGGTATATTTGGAAGGATCATCACATCAAACTCGGGTATTCTCGGACCACAAAAATTTGGAGTATTTTCTTACTACGAAACAGTTAAACCGACGCCAAGCTCGATGGTCTGAATTCTTGTCCGCTTTTAATTTTGAAATTCAACACCAGTCAGGCTCGCTAAATGGAAGGGCAGACACTCTTTCTAGATGAGTGAATGTCACCGAGGGACAAAATAAAGAGAATCGACCCTTACTGCGATTGGCTACACTTGAGTCTTATAAACCGGTATGGGCAGATGCGCAAATTATAAAACAACTTAAGGCAGCGTTGCAAGAGGACGCCACACTACAACCACTACTGTCATTTTTCAAAGACAACTCCAAGCAGTCACCCCGGGATATACACCGACGACTCCAAGGATACACTTTGGATGATGGAATCCTTCGCATGAAGGATTTGATATACGTACCAGATGATGAAGAACTCAAGCGGCAAATTTTGCAATCTTGGCATGATGCACTAGCCGCGGGACACCAAGGAAGAGCTAAAAGTTTGGATTTGGTTAGCCAAATTTTTTATTGGCCCACATTACGCCGTTATGTTCACCGGTACGTTGAGGGAGGTGACTTGTGTCAACGGTCGAAATCAACTCACCATCCTAGATATGGACTAATGCAACCTATTCCGGGTGGTCATACACCGTGGAAAAGAATTTCTACCGATTTCATAATAAAATTACCAAATAGCAATGGACACGACTCTATCTTGGTGGTGGTCAATAAAAACACGAAACTAGGCCATTTTATTCCTACAAAGGAAACGGTTACCTCCAATGAGACTGCTTCATTATATCTACATAATACTTGGAAGCATCATGGTACACCGGAGGAGGTAATCTCGGATCGCGGGCCAGTTTTTGTCTCTAAGTTCATGAGAAGACTTTGCAAACTCCTTAGGATTCGACCCTCTCCAACCACAGCTTTTCATCCTCAAGTGGACGGGCAAACCGAAAGGGTAAACCAAGTGCTTGAGCAATTTCTTCGAACTTTCACTACAACCCGGCAAGATGACTGGGCCGATCTCCTCCCAATAGCGGAATTTGTGTACAACAGCGCAAGTCACTCTGCAATAGGGTTCTCTCCTTTCTACACCACTTATGGTTATCATCCGGTGTTTTTGATTTCTACACCAACCACATCTACAGTGCCCGCCGCGGAGGACCGAGTACAACACCTGAAACAAGTCCACAAAGAACTTAAGGTCATGATAAAAATTGCAAGAGAAAATGCCAAACGCAACTACGACCGAGGGGTACTATTACAACCAACATTTCAAATAGGCGACAAGGTTCTTTTTCGACACGCGAATATAACAACAATGGAGCCGTCTCGAAAACTGGCCCCAAAGTTTTTGGGACCATTTACAGTAATTGCTAAACTCTCCGATGTTGTTTATAGCTTACAATTACCAAAAACATTGCGGATCCAAGATGTGTTCCAAGTCTCCTTGCTTGAAAGATATTGTCATGACTCCATTCCGAGACAACGTTGGTTACTACCTCCACCGATTACCACTCCTGATGGGGATGTTGAGTGGGAAGTCCACAAAGTTCTTAATTCACGGATTTTTGGTCGGGGAAGAAGATTGCAATATCTTGTCTCTTGGGAGGGCTATGGACCGAAAGAAAATTCTTGGGAGCCGGCGGCGAATTTAGAAAATGCACCACTAGTGGTGGTAAAGTTTCATAAGAAGCACCCTGAAGCGCCAGCACCGAACCATAAGAGAACTCTACCTAAGAAGGAGGATATTGTTACGAACTAGTTCGTAATGACGGTTACGTTGGTTGGAAGGTGGTTATTCTTTCTCCTTCCTTTTTAAACCTTGTGAGGAGGTTTGTTCCTCACTTGACATTTTGTTTAATACAATGGAATACTTTCAATGTCACGTTTGTGTCTCTTAGAGTTTGTTTCTATATTAGGTTATGATCTCAAACTATGAAAGAAATGTCGACTCTTGATTTTGTATCGTAACAATTGACCTAGTCCGTCATATATATTGCATTAAAAAATATGAGGAACTGCCCCAAAATCATCTTCAGGTTCTAAACAAAGTGTTTGGACTTAAGGTTGAATATAATATTATTTCAATTATTCTTCATTATTTCAAGACAATTGTTATCCATATATTGAATCTTCAAGAACAATAATGATAATTTTTGAACACATAGAAGATCATTTGGGACAAAAACTATATTGGGCCTACAAAAATCACTTTAAAATATATGGAATATACGAGCTTTTATTGAAATCCCTGAATCTTTTCTTTGAGTTCTTCTAGCTTTATATATTCTATTTGTGTTCTCAAGGTTTACAAACTTCTGTTTCTTCCCAAGCTTCATGAGGTACAGTGTCCACTAATTTTTATTTTTGTTCTTATGATGGTTGTTTTCATTTTCTTGAGTTTTTTTGTATGATGATTATCAGTATTCCTAAGGTCTAGAAATATTTTATTACTTGAAAATGAAACTTGCTGATCGTACTCAAAAAAACACAATAAAAACAAAGAATAAAGTACATATGGATGAATTATAAGTGTTTGCACAATTGCTATAAAATTAGCATTTTCTTAGTTCCTCTTCATTGATTTTCCATTACAATTTATTATGATTCTTCTTCTTTAAATATAACACTCTGATGAAACCATAAATTTTCAAATAGTTTGAAGATAGAATCTTGAAAGCTCAAAATACACCACTATCTATTGAAGTTTGACTAAGTTTACAAGTGAAATGTCTTTTAGGGATTAATANTTTTGAACACATAGAAGATCATTTGGGACAAAAACTATATTGGGCCTACAAAAATCACTTTAAAATATATGGAATATACGAGCTTTTATTGAAATCCCTGAATCTTTTCTTTGAGTTCTTCTAGCTTTATATATTCTATTTGTGTTCTCAAGGTTTACAAACTTCTGTTTCTTCCCAAGCTTCATGAGGTACAGTGTCCACTAATTTTTATTTTTGTTCTTATGATGGTTGTTTTCATTTTCTTGAGTTTTTTTGTATGATGATTATCAGTATTCCTAAGGTCTAGAAATATTTTATTACTTGAAAATGAAACTTGCTGATCGTACTCAAAAAAACACAATAAAAACAAAGAATAAAGTACATATGGATGAATTATAAGTGTTTGCACAATTGCTATAAAATTAGCATTTTCTTAGTTCCTCTTCATTGATTTTCCATTACAATTTATTATGATTCTTCTTCTTTAAATATAACACTCTGATGAAACCATAAATTTTCAAATAGTTTGAAGATAGAATCTTGAAAGCTCAAAATACACCACTATCTATTGAAGTTTGACTAAGTTTACAAGTGAAATGTCTTTTAGGGATTAATACCAAAATAGAAACCTTTGGATCATTTGTTTTAGCTTTGATACATGAAGCCTATGAGAATTTTTATTTTGTAAACAATGAATGCAAAAATATAATTGAAATTCTTTATTGTGAAAAATTCTTGATTTCTTAATAAATAAAAATGTGTGATGCATATTCTTCACTAGAACACTCTCACCATTGCAAATGACAACTYTCATCTTAAACTTAAAGACTTAGGCGATGTGGTTTTTTCATTCATCAAGTAATACCTTCCACTTTTTAGTTTTTGTGAAGCTGAATATAAAAGTTGTTTGATTAATTAAGCAATCAAGTCTCAAGGCCTCATTTGCATATAGCACAGTATAAAAAATCAATTACGCATGTTTCTACAAAAATCTATTACACAAGTTAAAGATGTCACCTATGAGAATAATATCAATAAGAAATTGACAAAAAAACATGACGAGAATGAAACSAGAATACACCGAGGCCATTCATTTCATGATACCAATTTCTTGAGTATGTAAGCAAAGTTTTGATTTCTGGAGGTAAATTTTATAATTTGGTTATTTTCTATAGAAAATATATTCCATGATTTCTATCAAACCAGTCATCCAAAAATAAGTCTTGAAAAAGTCAAAGTATAATTGATAACAAAAKAATTCCAAATCTAATTTTTGGAGGTCTTTCCAACAAATCTTGCAATCAGTGGGAATCTTTAATTCTCTGTAAGTTAAATTAAAAAAACATAATTTACATGAAATAGGGTAGCTTTACTTTAAGCATGAGTGTTTTGAAAAAAATTGAAATCCCTCATCCAACATAATCAACTATAAAAAATAAATTAAAAATATGATCTTTTATATTGTATATATAAAATATCTACAGTTATATTTATAGAGAGAATTCAATACACATATTTTTAAAAATATAAGTAGTCATTTTTTATACAATTTTTTTAATCTAACTATTTTTAAGTATTCTCTCACACTTTATAAATATTGGTTCATGATATAGTTTTTTGTTTTAAATATCTAGTTTTGGATTGTCACCATCTTTTGGGAGTATAAAGTGTGCATTGTGATGAGTTGCATCCAAAGCGTATTAATTAAAGAGGTATTRAAGAGGAATTGATTAAAGAGGATGTTCTCCATCTCTTGTAGCATAAGGTGTGCATTGTGATGAGGTGCATCCAATCCATGTTCTTCTAAGTTGAATTAATGTTACAGTGCAACAAGTTTGTGCTAGTAAATAAATGAATTTTTATACTCCGTATTATGGTAGCTTCATCTCCAAAACAGACAAGGGACCCACTGCACCATCCCTCCATTGCCATTTGATTTGCTACCAATAAATGAAGACCAACTAGTGAGAATTGAATGAGCATATGCTTTAAAGGATGAAACTATTACCGCAAGGAAAAGGCGTGCTATGGACTATGGATTGTCAAGTGTTAGAGGATGGGAAGTTAAATTGACAACAACACCTAAAAATTTGGTCAATGTGATTCTAATCAAATACCACTATATTCATAATATACTACACAACTGCAACAGGCTTTCAAGCCGTTCTAGGATTAATGCCTAAATGCTCAAACTGTGTCTTCTGGCATCATAGCAATTTCGGGTAGCTCACTACAGATGGGTTTTTTATTTTTTTCTTTGAAATTTTCAAATAGCATTTTTCCAAGAAGTATCTTTAAGGCTCAAGAGTTTTTATAGCTTTTGACTTCACAATTAAAAGGTATTGGATGATATATAGTTTTCATTACTTGACGGGCAGCCAAGGCACCAAAAAAAAATTTTATAATTTGTTTTTTAAAACAAAAATTTGAAATTGGTTCTTTAGATTTACATTTAAGTAGAAAACTTAGAATAATTATATTTTGATAATTGAGTCAAAAGAAAWGAATAAATTTAGTTTAGGAAAGTTTGTGGGTAGTCTTAGAATATCTTTTTTACAAAAATGTTTGAAATCCATTATTTAATTCAATTTTAATTTTTTTGGAAAAAATAAAAACAATAGGTGTAAATTGTTTATTACAACATTTTAGCCATTGGAATTGTCATTTTTCAATTTCATAAATAAATTGTTTACAAATTAGTATACTGAGTCATATTTTACTTCTTTCTATTTAATATTTTTTTCCTATATGTTGTATAACTCCAAATGCTTTGAAGTTTTTTAAGAATGTAATCAACCTTACTTGAAAAATGAATACAAAGAATAACCACCATTTTGGACATTTTTTCATACAAATTTGACTTTGTAAAGTTCAACTGCCTTGTTTTTTGCATGGCCAAAAAATGATATTTGTCAATTTAGTGGCTAATATCTTGCAATCTAGATGGTGGAAAATTTTGAAATTTTTCCACATTGTTTTTTGTAATACTRTAAATATTTTTGTAATTTTTTTTCTACTATTGATTGTATTATGTAACTACATTACAAATAAAGGGTGTCCAAATGACAAAATTTTCATAGAAAATTGTTTGAAGTGACTACAAGCAATTTTTAACACTCTATTATCGTCAATTCTTATGCTTTTAACATCTTTTTATCAATTCTTTTTCAAATACTTCTTAAAACCTTTTGCTAGATGAAAACAGTTGTAATCTATCATCCTGAAATCCTACCATTGAACTTTCCTATATGAGCTCGTAGAAAATTCTTTCCATTTGTTGCCATTTTTTTCTTTCCCCTACTCTTGTTCTTTGTTTGCTTCCTTCTTGCTTCCCTTTAACCCCTAAAGTCCCATTGTCCCCTCGAGGGACAATTTGGATTTCGGGCAGGTTCCTACGACCTTAATTTTTATGAAACTTTTTGAAACTTTTTCATAAGATAGGAAAAACTTTGTGGGAATATAATTCTTATTTCAATTGGTGCCTGGGAGCAAAGGTCATACCACAAAATCCCTAGAACTAAACTCGGTGAGCAGCAAAAACAATTTTGCAAAAATTCAAAATTAAATTTCTAAAAGTGTTTTTTTCTAAAATAATATATTTTTGTCTACATGTGAAGCTTTGATTCATTCTATTTGGACTAGTAATGAGAAAGTTATGGACAATCTTGTTTTTCGGGCAACTTCCACATGTGCTCAAAGTGCACTACCAAGGTACACTTGTACAAAGCACAAAATATTTTTTTGAAGATGAAATTTATTGGAGAAGAAGCCTTTTTAACTTAGAAAAATGAATTTATTTATTTTATTTTTTTGAAATTTTTTACTATTTAAAATATTTTTTTTAAAAGTATTTATGTTCATTGTATTTTCCATTGTCCTTTTTTTGTGCATAACTTTTAGAGGTAAATTTTCTTAGGTTTGAATTTTAGGAGACATAATATTCTCACCGCTCTTCAAATTATCCATGTTTTATTTTATTTAAAAAAGAATTATTCCAAAAGTCACAGGACTCATGAAAATAGGCCATTTTGAGACAAAACCGGTAAGTGTTTCTTGCAACGACCTTTCAACATAAAAAATTTTAAATTCAAAGTTTGTAGTACAAAATATTTTGACAAATGACAATCAAAGTCATTTGAAATTGCAAGTCAGTGTTCAAAAAAACTTTCTTTTTCAACTTTGAATTCCAAACTATAAGGTCAAACTTCATGAAATTTTTACCACATGATCTAAGACAAGTGAAGTACAAGATCCTACGGTTAGATTTTGGAAAAAATTGTTTTTTTGTTTTCTTGGATGAATGCAACAAAAATGACATTTTTCAGTGGTTTTTGAAGAAAAAATGGCCTTGGGACTTTAGGGGTTAAATTCACATGCAAACATAGTAACTTTCCTATCTCATTTATTCTTTGTTTTACTTTCTTTTGTTGCTCTTGAAGTGCGTTTTTATCCTCTTTTGCTGGTTTCGTGCAAAATAATCCAACTTTTAAAATGTATATTACGTTTTGTGCTCTTAACTTTTTGTTCTATCTTTTTTCTTTTGAGAACAAACTTAGCACAACATTTGTATTTTCAACTTACTTCAAAGTTCAAAAGAGTTTGCGGTTTTGATTTAATGATAGTTTTTTCATAGTATGCTTGTTGTGCAGCTTGTGTCTGACTATCATTGATGCACCCAATCTCACAAAGCTATGTCCACTCAATAAGATGCATCACATTAAGTAGCTTGTTCCCTTCACTCACTGGAAGATACGTTGCTATTGGGTTTATTAGGATTTCAATGTTCTGTTTAAATAATATCAAAATACATGGTTTTGGGTTTTTACGTTTTCACAGTAACAATTCATTCTACCCTCTTGCGCACATAGACGTTGTTGGGGTGTATTTAAAAGTGTGATTTTCGGCTACAGTGACAACATGTGTTGAATGTGCAATTTCAAGGTGCTCTATTACTTGATCAATTAGACTTTGGAATGAATAAAAAAGAATGTTATTAGTTTGTGGTATAAAACAAAGGAAAAAAAGTCTTTATAAGAGTGACGGGTACACAAGGGTGTTTATCTTTTGCCATGGACAAGTTGAAGTACCCTAAGCTTCACAAAGAATTGGTTGGGGTACTTGCGTCTATTTGTGCTATTCCTAAAGTRTTGGCAATTGCTATAGTATCTRACTTTTCAACAATGAACATCTTCAAGTCTAAGAGCATGCGCCCCATAAACAACCTTAGTGCTATCATATACTTAYTGAAGTTCAAGTGAGTTCCCTACTTCATGTTCTTGGGCTTGTAGCATTGATTGTTCTCTCTATTTTCAAATATGTAAATTTTAGKTCTTCTTTAGCATAATAAAATCATCTTTGAAATATAAATTTGTTATTAAATGTATGACTGAAATGTACTTGATATGCARAATAGGCTCTACTTCTTAACTATAGTTTTTGAATACCTTCTTGCATCTAAACATTGCTATCACAAAAACCAAAGTTACTTGACTTTCATTTTGCAACTCCTATTACAATTKCTTTTTGTGCTTTATAATGGTCGCACAAGACATCAATTTGGTAATATTCCAATGACTATGACACTATCAGGCTAGGATGCATAGGCCAAAAAGATTAATCTGTATTTTTTTTAGATCTATAAAATAAATTAAAGATTTGTGTCCCAGTTTTTGATATTGAAATCTTTTCGATTTAGCCAAATTGACAATCTCTAAATATGTCTATTATGTTGAAGTGAATGATACACTAATATGAGTTAATTGAAATTATAATATGTAGTTAGACATTTATTTTAGTTAGTTTAGAAGTTGTTTATAGCCAAAGTAAAAGTTYGAGTAGAATATACAATGAGAAACCTAGCATGCGCTTCATACCCCTTTYTCATTTTTTTCTTTTTTCTTCTATTGGAATATATAATTCTTGTGTTCATTTTCTCAATAGGTTATAGGCTYACTCATGTAAGTTKCTATTAGAGTTGAGATTTCTTTGAAGGATTTGATTGGAGCTAGAAACAAGTGTAGTTTGGAGTCTTATTGAAGTGATTGCAACCAAGTGAGGATTGGTTGTGTGATTTTTATGGGAGATTGTTGAAGGCACTGAAGAGCCTCCTCCAACTAATACTGACTTAAAAGTCAAAAAGTCTTATGATAGGAAAGTGAAAAATGCCTCTTCTGTCATTGCTTGCAATCTTGTGGATAGGAAACTTGCACATATTCGAGCATGTAAGGGACCGATAGAAGCATGGCAAGTACTTTGCAATATTCATGASACCAAGGGCTTGTCAAATATACWTATTATTTGTTGCMAGTTCTTCACATGAAAGATGCAAGAAGACAAGGATATGCTWGATCACATCAATAAGGTGCAGGGCYTTGCAACCCAAATTCTTTGCTTGGAAGTGCCACTGACGATGGGGATATCGTCATGACTCTCCTTGCAAGTATTATGATGATTTGATCATTATGACAAATACCATGAGCAAAATGGAGGAAGTGAAGGCAAAATTGAAGGGAAAATATGATATGAGTGATCTTGGAGAGCTACACTATTGCCTTGGGGTGGAATTCCAAAGGCAGAGGGCTACCCGCGTCATCACCATCAGTCAAAGMACGTACATTCAAGAAGTATTGAAGTRCTTCAATATGGAGGGTTTCAAGCCCATGGCCACACYTTTTGATCTGCATTCAAAGTTGATGAAGCTCATAGATGAAGAATATAAARGTGTRAAGGYTGAAATGCAAGATGTGCCCATACAAARAAGCGGTAGGGAGCTTGATGTATGCTATGGTTGCCAYAAGGGCTGWTCTTACATATTCAATGAGTRTGGACAGTCAACGYATGGCTAAGAGTGGTCCAAAGCATTGGGCAAGGGTTAAAAGAATCATRCGGTACCTCCAAGGTATATTGGATGCCRTATTGGTATTTGGAGGCAAGAGTCTTGCATTGATAGATTATTGTAATGCAAATTGGATCAAAGATGCAAGTAATAGGAGGTCAACAAYAGTCTATGTGTTTAAGCTTGGAGATGGTGCAATCTCATGGAATTCAAAGAAACAACCTACCATTGCATTGTCTACAATCGAGGYGGARTACATGGCCATTAGCCAATGCACAAARGTGGCCATATGGCTAAGGCAATTTATGAATGACATTGGACTTGAGCAARAGAAGAGCACACCCATTATGTATGACAATCAAGGYGCCATTGCATTGGWRAAGAATCCAATTCACCACTCTTGTTCCAAACACATTGACATTCAAYACCACTTCATTCRTGAAAAAGTAGAAAGTGATGAGAGATTGAAATGAAGTATATTTCTACAAAGTATATGGTGGTTGATGTTCTTACAAAGGCACTTGGRAAGCCTCAACATGAAGCCCTTTRGAAGAGCCTGGGTTTARCAGTATTTGGCAATAAACAAAGTGGGAGTGTTGAAGTGAATGGTACACTAAGTGTTTACAATATGARTTGATTSAACTTACAATTAGAATTAWAGTTAGATATTTACTTTAGTTAGTTTAGAAGTTGTTTATRGCCAAAGCCAAAGTTCAMGTAGAATATAAAAGGAGCAACCTAGCATGCGCTTCATACCCCTTTTTTRTTTTTTGTTTTCTTCTTCTATTGGAAAATATAATTCTTGTGTTAATTTTCTTAATATATTAAACTTAAGAGACCCACAAAATAATATGCATTGTAATGGCATTATTAATTTTTTTTGATGTGTGATGTGTTACAAAAAAAAACATTGATTATACCATATAGTTAGGGTTGTTCGCCCGGAAAACTTGACAACTCGACGAACACAACGTCCAACATGTGAAATAGACCCTCTTGTCTATCTAATAGAGTCAAATTACCTTTGGCTTTTAGGGGAAAATCTTACCCTTCCCGTTAGCAATGTGGCTGCCAAGTGGCAACCACATGGCAAAAAAATGGGGCGCATGCGAGTATAGGTGACCTCAGGTTTAGGACGATTGCAGATGGCAAATTTGGGTGCGACTTCAAGATTTAGGGCGACTGCAGATAAGCAATTTGGAGTCAGATGACTTTGGCTTCATCTTGAGGGGCAATTGCAGGTATTAAGTGCGGGCAACCGCATGTTCAAGGACCTGAGGTTGTCTTAATTACCTGCGGTCAAGCTTCAGAAGACCCGTGGTCGTGTTGGAGGACCCAAAATTGTCCTATTGCACCAAAATGCGCCACGCTAGACCCGTGGTTGCCCAATAGAATTTGTGCGCGCCCTCTCCAAATTGAAGTCTCTACCGACGGTTGCCTCAAGCGCATGTGCCTAATTGACCTGCGCTCGCCCTAGTTAAATATGCAGTCGTCCATGGCCTTTCTACTCCACTCTAGTTAGGAATTTAGTCTTATATCATTTGGTGTCTACATGCATAAACCTTGCTATATACTACATCCTACATTCATGGACGCTTGTTGTTTTACCCCTTTGGAATATCAAAAGTCCAAAGTAGAATTCTTTTGTCTTGCAATGGATAATCAATTATGTCCACCAGAGGCAACAATGCTGGGGCATTTCCTATCTCAGACGCTACAGAGATGGCCGGGGTAGTACGGAAGGCTGCCATGGACAAGCTTTGGAAGCAAAGGAGAACCATTCATTGGAAGTGGTTGCACGTACTAAATAATAAAAATCACCTTGCTTTTAAAAGGTGGAATGAAGAACCCAAGCCTTGGACACTACAAACATGTGAAGATTTCATCAAATGGTGCCACATTGACAAGTGCTTTCCAACATGACGCCATCATCATAACCGCCAAACCAACAAGGCAAACTTGAAGTATTGCGAAAATTTGGATTTTACAAAACCGCCTTTGTGCAAAAGAAAGAATTTCCTCTCTTCCTTGTTAGAATAGCATATGCCGAGGTTGCGCTTAACAAACAAGTCGAGTGGAGCATAGTCAAGGGTATCCCTGTTCCTCTTCCTGCACTACATACCACTACCAAAAAATTAGTAGATGTGTGACAATTATACTTCAACATATGTTGCCTGTTTTTTTCAATGTGGAGGCATGAAGACTATACATTTCCTTTCATGTTTGCATGATGCACATGGAAACCGGTTCACCCTGCACTCATGGCCATCATTTGTTTTTGGTTTAAGTTGCCTTTTACATGTCATGCAATTTTCTCCTTCAGTTACTTAACTTTTCCTACAATTATTATATATAGGGCATCAAAATTAGGTTTAGGGTATGCTGATTTCTGGACATCAAAACAATATTACCATTTCCAARTACAGTATAAGAGTGCACTAATTCTGAATTTTCACTACTGTCATTGGAACTCATAGGCCAGAACCTCCATGAATGGAAACATTATTACACATTATTCGCTATCTTTCACGGCGTTGCTAAGTATTTTGCTACATGTTTACCAATCTAATTATTAGGTTGAGCTAATTCTACTCTTCTACGTGGTGGATACATTTCGGTACTCTCTTTATGTTTCATCACAACGCCTGAATCTAGTAATTCACAATGACGTTTGCTAGAACATGAGAGGCACATGCATACGGCAAATCGATTTTTGATTGTCAGTTTTCCTCTTGTCCCCATCTTTTCCAAATTTCCATTCCATCCTATCGACTTCCATGCTTGCTTTTACACCTACAAGACTAAAAAAAAATTGTCAAACCACATGGTAGTAAATTGCAATGCCTTCCTCAACCTTAACTGTACTACGTTCAACAGGTAATATGTTTGCTACTAAGATAGTGTGCTCTTAAAGTGCCCATTGCTTTTTTCAATGTACCAGCACAATGTACATTTCAAGAGGTGTTCACTTTTAGTGACCACTGCATTATAACTTCAAAGATTTGTAACTAACTCCTTGAAGGTCCAAAAAATATGAAACAATTTGGGTTACATGCTAATTCCTTTTTTCTTCCTAAAGAAATTTACTCAAAATTATTTCAAGGAGGTTAGCTTTCATGCAAACACATAATCTTTTTTTGGTAGTCATCCCTTTAAGAGCAATCTACCTTATGCTTGTTGTTGTGTCTTATGCTTACACTTAGAGTACCCCTTGAAATATTAAAAAAAATTCATTTTTGTCACAATAGTGAAAGTTCTTTATTACAATAAAAGAAAAAAAGTTTATTCCACTTACATTCTAAAGCATTCAGTACTTGCAATCTTCAAGCAATTTAGTAACACCTCATACATTATGAAATACAAGAGAACTGCTTCAAATTCCTATTCATAAAATTAAGAGGTTAGTTAATCTGCTGTAATTAAGAAAACTAGAATCTACCTAGCTACTACCCTGCTTCGTGTACTTCAACGATGTTCAGGTAATGCAATCCATAATTCTGCTACAACTTAATTCCCACTGCATTGTCGTTATTCTTTTGGGGATGGACACTCCAGTTCATCTTGTCCTTCAAAAGTTTCCCTCTCTTGAAAGGCACCATGGTGCTACGTTGCACTTGCTGATTGCACCATTTCAAATTAAATTTCTACTTTTAGACACAAACAGTAAATATTTCCGCTATATTTTTTTCATTTCTACTAAATTACAGATGAAATCATAAGATTTGGATGAAAAAAGGCATGACTATGATTCAAATTTTTACAAATTGGTCCTCAAACTGCATAGATTTAGAAATACATAGCTAAAGCAAATTTTAAATGATTGATCTCTAGGCCCATTCTGAAAAACTAATAAAAAAGAAGTTCTTCACAAAAATGTAAACGCATGGTACAAGTGATTTCCTTTAGTGGCCTTTAAACATAATTTCTTGCAAATCCATATTCATTGACACAAGAAACAAAGCAAAATGCAAATCGTCTTCTACAGTTCTAAAATGAAAACTTACTTGTTCCCAAAATCACAACCTTTTGCTCCTCCTCCTCTGTTGATTCCCCAATGCCCCTGTCAAACATGATGGAAACATCTTCTACTGACTCATTCAAAACTTCATTCACTTCAATGTCTCTTCCTGCATGCCTTGCATTCGTAAAAGCCTCTACACCTTCAGTTGGAACTTGTAGACCTTCGAATTTATTGTCTCTACCCATGGCAAACATTTCACGCTCCTCGTCCACTTCTCCCCCACTAGTGATTCTGAAACCTTTGACCATTGTTTGTAACACTACTTTGCAACCTGGCTTGTCCTCGCCGTCTGAGAAAAAAACTTGTTGACAATAGATTGGGAAAGCTAGGGACTCATATTCAAATGGGACAAGTGCTCCAAAATTTGCCATTGTGAACTCCCATTCATCATTTTTCACTATTGCATTTCTACCTCAATAATTTGCTTTCACCCATTCACAGACTAGAAGAACCGTGCAATGTCTTCCATAGTTCAATTCCACAATATCGACTATTTGTCCTACATACTCTAAGTCCGCATTTACTAAGTTCTAATCTCGCCTCCCCAAACGACACGGTTGTCAAAAAATTGCAGCTACACCTGAGTCAAAAATACTCCTTCCACTTTGCTCTGCACTCTTCACTTGAAAGTGGTATCTGTATGCATACATACTTTTGAAACTATGTGCCTCCAGAGAAGGTAGTTTTGATGAGTCTTCCACATCTTCTAGTACAATTACTCCTCCTTCTCTACAATTTTTCACATCTTCTTCAAGACACTGCGCAAAACATGGAATCTGTTCCAACCCCAAAGGATATGGTACGCCTCTTCTTCCATTCCTATATGGGTGACTCCGACGAAACTTTGTTTGTGCATTTTCCCTCTCTTGACATATCACTTCATATCTCCAGCAATGCATGCCTTCATATGCCCCTCAGTCCTCTACATACATCACAAACCAATCATACTTTTCTACTATGTTGCATGAAGCCCTTAATCCTTGATTTTAATGAGAAAGAATTCAGAGCCTCATTCTAAGAAATATACTACAAGGGTGCAAATGCAAGGACATCAAACTCAACAATGTTCACATGACAAGTAGCATATCAGTTTTCCATGACTCGAATGCATTGACGTGTGCCAAACTAACTATCATTATTYCTCTGTCCCAATTTCAATMTGCATTGATTCCAAAAATCAATCTCTYGTTACAAACATAATCACTCTTCTAAGTCACATGCAAAGCTTGGAATATAATTGATATCCACATTGCTCTCCCCAATTACCCTGAATTTGTTTTTCTTTATCACAAATTCTAACTTTTTTTACATGATGCACACTTTTGCATTCACTTTGTATACTYCAAGTCCTTGTAACAAAGTCAGAGTCCCAACTCTACTACTCTGATGTCACTCCTCACATTCCRAATGATGTACTCCTTCCCTAATGTAGCAAAACTTACACTAGTCTATTCAATCAAAGARTAGCAGAGTTGCAAGGACATGAAGTCCTTGCAACTATTTCCCTGAAGTATTAGCAATTGAAAATCATGAATTCCCCTAAAGAACTGACTTTTGTATAAAATAACTACTTCCTTAGAGTTAGCAAAGTATCTCTCCCTGAGACACTTTCAAATGCTATATACAGATACTACATTGCTTTCCACAAAGATACCAACAAAAAAAAAAAAATCAGCACATTTCAGCATTAAGGTTGATGATGGGGAATCCCAACAATACTTCCTAAATAATCTACTGCCACGACATTAGAACATCAATGGTTCACGCTGCTCTTATCTCTTAATTCCTTATCTGCCTCACACTCCTATGCCTAACAACACTTCCATTTTTGAATGAGGTTCAACCCTTTCAAGAAATCCAGTAATGGAAAACACCTTACCATATGCTGACCCAGCCTTTACCTTAATTCAAGTTACTATTGATTATTAAGACAATGCACTTMAGAGTTTTGTAACTAATTGTGCTCATGACCTTGGACCTACATTACCATTCCTAGAACTTGAGCCAACATGAGTAATTCAACAATAAAACTATGTATTCTCATTTTCAATGTCGTTATATCATATAGTMTTTGGCCTCAATATTCCTTGTGACCAACTACCTCACGACCAAAATTCAAGATTATTCAAACCTACATTAGCCTTTGCAAATGCATCAAACTCTCTGTGCTAATATAGTCAATCAATAAAGAACAATGTCATTTATACCATACATGACAACCCTTCTACCAGAGACTAAATGCACTCTATTATTTTTTTTGGAATATACTACAAAGCTTATTAATGGCTAAGATCTTGCACAGGAATTCTGCTCCTCTATTTTTCAATCGTGGGCTCCCTTTGTTTTGGAAGGATAAAGTAATAACACATGTTTATAGGATTCTGAGCAATGACTGGGAATGAAAGTAAAACTTTCAATTTTTTWACTTTTCTATTACTCAAGAGACTACAACATGGACAGGAATTGATTGCAATGAGTGAGAAATCTATTTCCATTCATATATACTCTATCCTTGCCAGCTTATGCTAAAAAACCTCCTTAGAGTTGAAATTGCAAGATATCTTTCATTTAAATCACTAAAGTGACATTCATAATTGCAATGACTAGTTCAAGACAAGAATGTGTGAAGAAGAAATAACATACCACTACTTCCAAAAAAAACAAAACGGCATAATAAAATGGTTGCATATACTCACGGTATGCCTCCATGTGAGATGCATTGTCCAAAATGAAGTCGTACATTGCATTCCTCAATCCTTCTGACAAGAAATTCTTTTTTCCCTTTCCTTCCAAAATCTCATCCAGCATTGTCGGTTCCTCTTTATCATCCCACACTCTTCGTVACGTGATGTTGTAATCAACCATGTATTCCGTGATGAACCCCAAAGCTTCCTCTGTTTGATACCCTTGTGCAATGCTTCCTTCCGATTTAGCCAAGTTTCTCACATACCCTTTCAACGTCTTAAAATAACGTTCATATGGATACATCCATCTGGTATGAACAAGGCCACACAAAAAAAACTCTTCCACTAAGTGATTTGGTAAATGTGACATGATGTCAAAAAATGAAGGAGGCTTTTCTTTCTCAAGCATACACATTGTCTCCGCTGAATCCGCCATCAATTGCTCCTCGTCATCAAGGTTAACTGTTTTTGCACAAATCTTCTAAAATACTCTACTCAATTGTATAATTACCCTTGCCAAAGCCTTATTTGAGATCCTTCTGTAACATAGTGGTAGAATTTGTTGTAAAAGAACATGAAAGTCGTGAGATTTCAAACCACTCAATTTGCAATTGCTGATATTTGTACAAAGTGTTGATACATAATGAGTTGGTGTCCTCAAATTCTTCAACTCTTGTAGAACCTTTGCTTTGTCTGCTATTGTGAGGACATAAGATGCAGCAGGCATGTGCAATCTGTCTTGGTTTGGACCAATTGGTTGTAGGTGCAGATGCGGTTGGATGCCGCATGCCTGCATATCTGCTCGCACAGCTAGCGTGTCTTTTTCGCCAAATGTTGTTTTCAAAAAGTTCTCCGATATGTTCTTTTCACAATGCATCACATCTAACCCATGACGTACAAGATGATTTTGGCAAAAGATAGTAGCATCAAAGGAACATCAATGAAATTTTACATATGGTGTTTGTCTCACATGTCATTGGATGGTTTCAAAGCTACCTAGGTGCATTACCCTCAAATCATGATMCTACATTCATGAAAAATCTTTAAGCGCTCAACTTTGACTCTGTCGTCAATGCCTTTGAGTACTCAAGAAAACTTACAATCAATAACATCATAACGTTATGTATATTGAATTCAAGATTAAGGGGACCGCAACATTAAAGGGACTGAATGTGGAAAATTGTAGGTGCTTGAAACATGCTTTACATATTGCAAATAGTTTAGTAATTACGTGAGAATGTACAAAAAACTTACATATTTACATACCTGTCAAAACCTTCAAATTATTATTAGTCCAAT
The DNA here is from genome assembly GCA_006891605.1 of Pleurozium schreberi. Classification (NCBI taxonomy): domain Eukaryota; kingdom Viridiplantae; phylum Streptophyta; class Bryopsida; order Hypnales; family Hylocomiaceae; genus Pleurozium; species Pleurozium schreberi. The sequence goes on along the minus strand of VACF01001417.1, from coordinate 453,009 downwards.
TCATACCCCTACTTGGGATTGTAAGGGGATGTCAGCTACATAAGTGGTATATGCTCTTCCATGATAATCAGTAACCATAGAAAAACTGAAAGTTAACAAGGAAGTATTCTTTACAATTCAAAATATTATAAAATCGGTCAATTCTGAAAGCAATAGTTATGCCAACATATACTACAAAAGACATGCAAACAAAATCATCACATTATCCATACCTTGCATTCCTCCTTATGGTTTGTATAATTTTAAAATGGAACTTCACAACCATTATTACTAAGAAATTATTTATTTTATTTYATTTCCTTGAATACAACATCCTTGCAAGACTCAACATAAAAATCACAATACGTACCGTCCAATAAGGAAGATCATTAAATACACTTGTACGCTTCACACCATGGAGCTTCACCGGGTCCTCTCTTGAATTTTCTACTCCACCGTTCACAAGGAATTGTGACCTTTGCATACCTCAACGTAGAACTTCCTTCCCTGTTGGTCTCTCAAGAGCCACTTGCCACTCTTGTTGATTATCAAATAAAGTCTTTTCTCTTTGAAATTTGTGATCTTCATGCAAGTAACGTCGCCCGCCTAGATATATCATTTTTTCTAGAAGTACARCGTACTCTGCACAAGTTTCTGGACCACACAATGGACATCCTTTGTATCCATGAACTTGTTGTCCCGATAGGAGTCCATAGGCARGAAAGTCATTCACGGTCCATATTAGCATAGCTTGAAGGATGAAGGCTTGTTCACCAACCGGTCTTGACATATCCATAGTTGGTACACCTGTCCAAAGTGTCAACAAGTCCTGGACTAGAGGAAGTAAGAAAACACCTATACTATCAGTTGGAGGTGCTTTGGGGCCAGGTATTAAGACCGCTAGTGATATAAAAACCCAAGGAGATCACTCCTTGTAATTTAAAGTATACTCCTAAGTTAAGAGGATATATGATGTGGGGCTATTTACCTTAATTATTGTATTTAAGATGATCCTATTTTTACATAATAAACTACTAGGGGCATATTTTTGATACCTTCTGTTTTTTATAAATTCATTCATGTAGTTTTTTAAATTGGGCTATCTTACATATAAAATTTATGTGTCCAATTTTTTCCCACCCCATCTTTCTTTACAAATTTTTCATGAGTGAACCTAGCATCATATACTTATGAATGGTTGAAATCCTCCTTTTTGCATAGTGGAAAACTTTTATCCCAGGAGGAATCAAGGTTTGTTGACCCTATTTTGTAGGAATGAAGAGTTTTATTTTTTTCACTTCAAAGTTCAAACGTTATAATTTGATTTTCAATCCACATGGTCAAATGGGCTAAAACAATTTGCTTGCATTTCTTTACATGTTTAATACACTTTTTACAATTGGAACTTAAAGCAATTGAAACTTAAAGCAATTGGAACTTAAAAAAGAATCATTTTAGACAATGCATCAAAAATTGGCAATTTTGGACTTTTTCTCTTCCAAAACACCCTCCAACCTTCATAGGTTAATAAGAAGTTTACCATTGAACACTTTAAAATCCCTATTGAAATTATCCTATGAACATTTTATTCAATATGAATGTGTTTAACACATACAACTTCACAGGTTGAAGTTAAATGGAGTATAAACTCTATCCTCATATGGTACAATTTTTAATTTGTTGAATTTACTCAGGTGAACTTTTCTACAAGCCTCCCTATTTGAGAATGTCCCACTTGTGTCAATGTCTTACATTTATGCATAGTTTTTTTTTATATATACACTACTTGTACAATGGCACAATTTTGGTCAACTACCCTTCATCATAGATTTTTTTAATTTTATCATCCACTTAAATTATTTGTCTACATCTATAATTACTCATTATACTATGAAAATCTTGCATAGTCCCTGTCTGCCAAGGCTAACTTATTAATAAAAATTCGTACTACATGGTGATTTAATACATTCTAATTTATATATAATAGAGTATGTAGTATTTCATGGACCCTATATTAGCCCTATATATTGTATAAATTTTTTTCCCTTTGAATTAAATGCACCCTATCTTTTAACGTAGTATTCTAAAAATCGAGAGTGATCTCCCCGGGTATAAAAAATTTCTTTGTCAATAACCATGGTGGAAGATTGTAAATGGTAATCAACAGAACAAACATTGAGTGCCTCAATGCATTATTCTTGTAAGGAAATAATGCCATCTCCTACAAGTCCTAGACGTAAATTAGTTAAAACTTCGGCAAAACCAGGATATGCTTGATCTATAGCATTCCAATGCTTGCTGTTTGCCATAGAACGCATTACTCGATCTCTGGACTTGTGAGTATGATACGAAGTCATGTGTCTCGCTATCTCTGGACATTTGAACATCCTCCCCAAATGCTTGATTACGTCAAAGTATCACACTACGCGTTGTGGTACTTAATTAGAACCTTCAATATATTGTGGATGTTGACATGCTGGACACTCTTGTAGGTCTTCATTGTCCCTTTCATACAATACATGCCCGTTAGGACAATAATGTACTTGTTTGTGTTGTAGACCCCACTTCATCAACATGATTTTCACCTCATATGATGTTCTTGAAAAACAATTTGATGTTGGCAACACATCTCCAGCTATCCATGTCAACAATGCATCCAGAAAAGTATGAGGTATGGARTAGAGGCTRCACAAGGAGAATATAATGATGCCGCACTRTAGACGATTGACATTGCTGCCTTCAAACACTTTCTTTTGTAGAATCTCTTAGGAGATTCTCATAATTGACTTCATTCCTTTCTTCATCCCTCTCAAGGTTGCGCCCATCATTTGGTGGTCCATTCAATACGTCATTGTGAATGTCCTCCACTCGAGTAAAAGCATCTTTGGCCATGTTGTCTATGTCAACGGTTGTCTTGTCAGGCCACGTAAACCTGGCCTCCACATTCTCTTCTTCTGGAGGGCGATAATCTTCTATTTCTATGTTTGGATCATGAGCTGTCCCCCTAACATTTCTTCCATCTACTATTTGTAAGGCACCATTGCATAACAAACAAATTGCTCTCAACTTTGTACATGAAACTTAGCAATTCAATATAAAAGGATTTCAAAACTATCCACTTTTCTTTGTAAAAATTTTGTAGACTACAAATTACAAAGTTCAAGACTAAAATACATGTGAACATGCAGAATGAGTACAATGTCAAAAACCAATGGTACAAAAAAATGACTTATAGTTATATTACCGACATTTGAAGCAAGGGACTAAACAAATAGTTTCCTTATGTTGGTGGTTGAGGGGAATTTGTTCACACCATAACCGGATATATCAAATAAGGATCACGTGTCGTAACATAAAATTTTGATTTTTCTAAGTTACCAAGAATTTGGAACAAAAACTAGTCAAGCGGAATCCGGATTCAGTTAAGGGACGGAAGAAAAATGGAATTTAATAGTGACAATGAAGTAGCGGATTAGTTGGCAAATATTCGATCAAGAATTAYCTAGAACGGAAACCAGTGTAAACCAAGATTAGGGATGGACCGGATATGATAGATCGCATCAGATTAGGTCATCATGACCAGTTCTAGGTCCTAAGGCTATATAAAGCCTGAGACTGCACCATCCAGTTTGACAACACCATCCAAAGGGTATCTGGTCAGTGGACCAAAAAAATGTGGAGAGAGGTTTACAATTTCCAGTCTGGTGGATTTGGAGTGGCCAACCAAAAGGATGAATGGATCAAGGGGAAGTTCAAGGGAGTGGTTAATCCGAAAGACAGATATGCGGTGGAGGACTGCATTGAGGACCGAAACCGTTGACTGTTGGAATTTCTAGTTCCGATCCTACATTTGGAAAAGCCGACACGGGTTACGATAATCCTTGGCAACCTCATTTTCAGAGCTCTGAGTGGAGAGCGAAAAGTTGACTGGGCCCGGATCATTTTTGATCTGGTTGCCCAGTTCATCAGTAGAGTGGGGAAGAGTAGGGCCACACTTGTGAGTCCCTATCTCTTCCACCTCTATTAGGAGCGCGCCCTTCTGACTAACATAGAGGAGAAGACCTTCAAGACTTAGGAGACGCTCCTGAAGTATGGCGAATTGGAAACAGATGAGGATGCACTTTCCGACTCCGATTCCGATCAAGTAACCGAGGATGAGGAGGAAGACGCATATAGGACTGTTAAGCGGCAGAAGACAACATCACCGCTTGGACGAGGGATACCTCCGAGTCAAGGTAGGCCAGCACAAGAGGAAGGTCCCGAGGTTGAACTGGAAGCTGGATTGGAACAACACCAAACCATATCGGAAGAATTGGATTCCAATGGTCTATTCAAGAACCTCATCGAAATCCTAAGCGGAATCAGAACGGATTGGGAGGTGAAAAGAAGTATCCTTGCCAAAATTGGGAAGCTGGTGAACGCGGAACTGGATAGGTCGCTGCCGAGGAAGGTGGCTGACTGTATCTCGGATACGGCCGAGCACAAGCAGTAGCAAGCGGAGATTCGACGTTTGCAAGAGAAAGTGGATAGGTTGAAGGCAGAACTCCTTCTGGCCAAGGAAGACGCAGCGGCCAACTGGGAGATGTCCGACAAGATCCGGAAGGTAGCCAAGCGGGTAATGGCAATCCTTGGCGAGACCAAAGCATCCGTTGCCAAGGCAAAGTTGTTTGATGAAAAGGTCCATGAGGAGCGGAAACCATCCGGTTCCCGCGTCTTTAGAATCTTCTCCGACTACGCGGAAGAGATTGAAGAGACTATGGCGGAAGCAAGGAAGGCTGCCGACCGGATTGAGGAATGTAGCCAGAAATTAGTGAGGTCGGCCTGTCCAAAAGGAATCCAGCTCTTAGATTTGTCAATTCCGGACAAGTTTCCAAATGTGCCAATTACTGGAGATTTGAAGGATTCGACTCTAGAATTGAAGTAGTAGCGGAAGGCAACAACGCCGCCCATTATGGCGGAAAGGATTGACTTGGATTTGCCTCCAAATCCGCGCGGACCGGTGCCTAGCACTGAAAGGGAGCGAAGCCGGAACTTGACCAAGGTCTTCGAGGTCATGGCACCGGGTGAAAAGAGTCCAACCATAGGCTTTTTAGTTAGGAAGGCTCGATTTGTTTTTGTGTTAGGCAGCTAGGAAAGGAACCGGATCCATTTGGGTAGTTAGGAAATCTTGACTGGTAGTTAGCCGGATTTCTCGGGCCTTTTTGCCCTTTTTGTGTGTGGTATTTAAATCAGCCCTGCAAGGTGGGCTAGAAGTCTTTTCATTGCAAATTCTTTTGTATTCTCTATTTGCTTGCTTGTTGTATGTCTCCCCAAGCTTGGTAGGGCCATATGGTGAGGAGTTAAGAAGACGCAATCCGGTTTGCAAGGGAATTCTTCCCTTGGTGTTGTATTTTTGATTCTATGTGCATGTGAGCGGGTAGTAAAAGTTGGGAGTGAATTTCAATTCCTCAGCATTCTATAGTTTTCAATTCCGGGTGGGAAAACCGTTGATTAGGCTATGACTCTTGGGTGAGAAATCCGGTTGAGTGTCCAATCTCCTGTGGGGTCTCATTATCCAAGTTGGTAAATGGGAAAAAGCTGTATTTAAGTGTTGGAACGGATGGATGCACTTGTAGCCACCTAAGCTTCGCGCAAATTGGAAGGAAAATCAAGGTTGCTGTAATATGAGTGGATCGTACGGGGGGATCTCTATGTGACCTGTAATGCGGATTACTGTCTAGGTTGTTGTGAGGGACCAAATCAGATCCGAAATAGAGTAGGAAGTTAGAGGATAGGATAGTGGGTCTTCAACCACTATACTTCATTGAAGGAGTGGTGAGCCTACCACTCTCAAAGTAAAACGCCAATCCCTCCAATGGTTAAATAAAGGTAAAATCAAACCGGATTGGTTCAAAGTGAAACCTAGGACCGGAAGTAGTAGGATCTTGGGTTGTGAGTATTTTATATATTAGAAAACTTGTAGATCGGACAAGATTATTAATCTTGTCCAAGGTTTTTGTGTGTTTTGATGTTTTGAGTTTCCGATCTGGAACCRGAAAGGAAAGATTTGTGCTTGTGTGTGTAAAAGAGCTAACTACTTCACAGGATCTCTTGGGTTCGATCTTTAGAGTCACTTAGTTGTACTCTAGGGTGGTTTTTGTGAGTATAATAGGGAATTTACCTACCTTGTGCTGCAACATCATGTCCATAAGCAACATGGTGCCTTGCCACAATCGCAATTTTTTTAATTTGAGCACCTCTGCATTGATTGTAGGCACACGGATATTCTGGTAGTGCTAGCCTATTTGCTATGGAACGCTCAATATGTTATGCTGCACGTAATCTTCGATGCATCCCGCAAAATTCTTCAACTGAAATAAAATTTAAACACTGCTGGCAGAACTCAAACACTATAGCCCCATTCTCTGTCATGATATTTATGTGAAAAAAGTGCTTAATTCCTGTTTAGAACAGTGATTACAAATATTACTTTCAGGATGTGAGGAACTACAATACAAGTCCAATTCACTTGGAGTCAAGTATACACCAGACTAGAACCTCACTTTACTTCCAATATATTGGTCCATCCTTATTGGACATTTCAATATTTCTCTATAATTCATGCACTTCCATAATTCACTTACTTATAAAATCATTAAAATGATCTTGCTTCCCATATGTATATTTCTATTGGTACGTTTTTTAATTCCTGGAATAGACTCTCTATAAATCAATTTGCCATTCAGAATATATCTGGAAACCATATTTTCTTCCTACATCTAATATTACATCACCCCTTTGTGTGGCTTTTCCAAATCCCAGGACATTGACTTTCCATACCATACATTTTGCTTACCACAAGAAATGGGTGTTCCTAAATACTTGTATATCTCAAAACAAAACATCTCATGGTTACAAAATGATTGATTCATTTATAAAATATAATAAGCAATGCATGTGCATATTTTTCCTTATGCAARRAAGCCAACTRTATWATTCATAAGACATGATGACARTGAACAATCATAYGTTGTAAAGGWTTAATCATTTAGTATATKTTTCAATTGTGTTYGAAYATAGGATAAATTCACATTTTGCTTCAATTTTTTCCTTCRAGACRACCATGCCTATGTTGTTTCACATCAATGTTCAATTTGTAATAAGCGTCAGTGCCGTCAAGAAATAATCCTTGTTTCATATTGCAAAACATATTTTGCAAAGAAACAAAGTCTCACTCTTCTAMTGAATTGCTTATTAAACGWCCACCTCAAAGCCTYTTRTTATGTCCTCTTTAAGTTCATTTATAACCCTCAATGATCACATACTCAAGCGAGCTGTGGAAGGCAAGTTCAAGGAACTACCACCATTGCCTAAACGGCAAACAAGGGCTCTAACTCATTTGCATCAATCACTTAATGTGCTATTCTCTGTAGCTAATTAATTTATGAATTCCAGGATTTCACCTCAAATTACAGGAAACATCAATGTAGTACACAGTAATTGAGACGCATAAATTGTATTGCATCAGGTACTAATCATTAAAGAGAAATGAAATTGGTAAGACATGAGAAAAAATACATTAAAACACAAACCTGGTCCTAGGTGCACATGTTGCGCACAAAATGAACAATAACTACAGAATGTTGCCACAAAGCGTTGACACTAGAAGAAAACTATAATTAACTTGTTGAAAACTGCGTTGAACTTGTCAAAATTATGTTGTATTTGATAGAAACTACGTTTCACTCAACATGAAAGTGTAGGCTGGATTTTGTTGAGTTCTCCCTTCATAGCACAAAATTCTATGTTTCAGCATTTCAACACAGAATTTGACCAGTGAAATGCAAAATTTTGTGTTAAAATGCAAAAAATTTGGATTTGAAAGGGAGATCTCAACAAAATCTAGTCCACACTTTTATGTTGAACAAAACGTGGTTTTTGACAAGTTCAACTCAATTTACTTCTAGTGTGGAAAAGTCTCTGAGCATGACAACCACAAGGAAGTGGTCATCCTATGTTCACTGTTCACACAATTACARACGTGGAGGTGCATGCATGCATGCTAGTTCTACATGCACAATCATGCTTTTCAGCAAAATTAAATCATATGTGCTTCTGTATTGAAAAACAAGATACTTGTACGTATTAGGTTTTAGTTCCCTTGAACTAAAGCCTAGAGGCATTCCATCTACTCAATACAATCTTGCAACAAAAATCTAGCATTTTTTTCAAGTGAGTTAGCCTTCTCTAAAAGTATGCATGAATTGCTGAGCATTTGCAACAACTGATTTCTCATGCGCACCTTCCTACTGTGAAGTCTACTACTCACTCTTGGGTTTTCAACACTAACAATTTCAAGTCTTGCAAGACTTGGTAGCAAACAATCATCCTCAGTATCCAAAGTGTCCAAGCAAATTGCACATCTAAGCTCATTTGACACACACTCATGTGCCTTCTTGTTGACATCCCCAGTAATACTAATTTCATTAGYGACCATCTTGCGCACACAATCCCTGTATTCTTGGATCATCATGAAAGGGAACATGCAATACAATAATTCATTGTCAGGATTGTGAAACATATGCCTTTCACTTTCCATTGACAGCAAGTTCAGTTACACCTTTAGAAATACGCACTTATAAATCAAAGAGACTTAAAAATAAATGAGTATTTATATTTCTTCTCCATTGATCTCCATAAAGATGGTTAAGCTATGAAGGTGTCTGTACTTTACATAAATTCTTTACATGACCAACCTTTCCAATACTAAAACATAGGTCTACATGAAGTGGTTCCGGGAATGCTCACAATGAAGAGTATGTGTTGTGTTGTCGGCAATGTCCCTTGTTGCCMTAAACGTCTTCAATTTGAACTGCACAAGAGAAGAATAGCAGACAAACAAAGTTTAGATAGTTATATTTCAAATTTTCTATTGCAAAATTTTGTCTCCAAGTTACAATAGAAACGGTCGACACTTATGAAGTGTTAGAGGCATACATAAATATGAGGAATACTAGACATTGTTTCCCAATTTAAGCTTCAAAACGTGTTGTACTTCAAATTCTGCAACTCCTATATTGCTTTCCAAGTTTCCTCCGTACATTACTCTTTGAAAATTCTTGAATAAAACAATGCTCAAATTTCATGAAAATTTGTTTGATTCAAGAACTTCTTTTGTAGAAACATAAAGTCTTAGAAAATTACCTACTAAAATGCTTTTCTTTGTAATCAGCAAAAACAATCATGTGCGTACTAATAAAATACTAGGAAGTTGAAGTCCTGCRTTCTACAAAAAATGAGTTTCAGTTATAAGTCCTGGCAAAGCCTCTTCCTTACAGCAGAGTTGAGTAGAATTTCTTTAATTGCACCAACAAAGTTTGTTGGACATGTAAGAATAACATACCACAGTATGCAGTACAACCTAGAATATCCAACAAATAGAAAGGACTTACAGGACTTTGAATGTTATACGATGAAAATCATGTAACCATCAAAATTTTAGAAAGCGGAAAGATAATCAATTCAACTCATGATCCTATGGAAGAACTCTTTTGAGGTAATGGAGCCATGCACTACACGCTCATACCTACCAACTATGACAACATTAGCATTCTATTATGACGTCCATGCCTTGAACCTCGAATTGAACTTTGCGGGTAAAGTAGACTAGTCATTTTCTTGGAGAATTGCATGCATATCTAAGAACTCGAGAACGCTTTTCCACATGTCAAAAATTCATTGAATTCTAGGTACAACAACATGTAAAAGAATGAGACCGAAGTTGCAAAGTCAACACGGAGAAGCCATCATCTTAATTGAAGTGCAAAAAATATTTGCTAAATCAAGCCCTTTGACAAAGGTTACCAAAGACCATTCCATTTCTAGGATTGACTGAGAGGGTCCACATCTGGAGTCACAATGTGAACTCTGTCTACGAAAATGAACTTTAAACACACAAAAATGGGTGCACTTTGTAATTGCATGATGAAAACGATATTGGAGGGAGCCATGGCTAGTTTAACAATGGGATTGCAGTCGCACTGTGCATGGTAATAAACCTACTGTGCAGATTTATGAACTGAAATAGGATTTTGCAATTTTTAACCTAMTCTTCTGGACATAATTGCGATAGTAAGTAGTCAATCATTATTGTGTGCAATAAGTTATTACTTCTTTTTATTTGATCGAGCTTTCAAATCTGAATGAATAAAGTGATATTTGGAAAATCAACTCAATCATAATGACTAATGCCTACAGCTTGGTGAAAACATCATTAATGAGGAACCGCACTTATACAAAATGAAATTCAGTAACGGAATAAACTTACTTGCATTGGTGAAGTTGTTGGTGGACTCTCTGAAGATGCACTCCTTTACAAACTTGCACTAACAACATATGAGATGATTTGCCAGGGTCAACCTCTCCATTTCTGATAGCAGAGTACAAGACAAATTCTGTTTAGAAGCTGGAATGCCGATTCCTACAGAGTGTGAGGTTCTACGCCTGCGTGTGATCGTGGACAACAATCGGCAACTCTAGGAAGCATTGCACCACAAGAACTCGGTGTAAGTACTTGAAATTGCAAAGTCACTAACTATTACATCTGAGGTTGTGGACTTCCATGAAAACCTTACTTTAAGTGTGTGTGTGTAAGTAGAGTAGTAGAATTCATCACCTGAGGGAGTTGGAAGTCGCCATTTTTTAGGTTGCCTTGTGACTTCTTTGTATGTTTTGTAGGCGCCACTCGTCATGCAACTTGTATTTTGCGAGAGCTTTGCATTTATTGAATGCAATGGTAGAAGACCCAAACACTACAAAAAAATGAGAGAAAGAATGAATGGCAAATACGACTAAAATGCAGTCATTGTGGACACAACGATTGGAAAATGACTGGAAGGCCCTGTAGTCATTGTTGTTTAGTCGTTTAGCTAAACAACTGCAATTGTATTATCACCATCCGTCTTTACGATGGATGTATTCAGGATAATAGAAAGGATGATAGAGGTATAGGTGGATGCTGATGTGGTTTGGGCGCGTGGGTGGCACACGCCCTGACACCGAGTGACCTGGCACTCTTTTATCAAACGAGAACAAAAAAAATGGATAGTCGTTTCCGAGTTATTTTGCAGTCATTTCTCTGACACGTCTGACATGCATTCTGACATGTCGGAGCCTGGGCGATAGTCATGCTCCAGTCATTTATAAGTTACGTTTCAAATCTCGAAAGCAGTCACACCCAGTCATTTGTGAGACTCGTGACAGCGGTTTTGTAGTCACATTCCAGTCATTTTTTAGTGATTAACCTGTAATAGGCCCTTCAATGATAGACATGGATCTCTACCACCAGTGAAGACCCTGTGTTTTTGTTGTCATGCCAGAGTTCTACAGTGATTATTACATTAGGTGCACTTCGATAAGGGTCATGCATGCAATCAATAGGAAGTTCTGTTGGGGTCCAACAGCAAAGCAAGGTTTGACAAGTACAATCTACTGCTGAACATAAGGCATCATCATATTCACTTAGAAATTTTGATACAAAGTGACTTCTGCAATTTCAAAAAAATTCAGTCTTGTTCTTGATACACAAAGGGGTCTCGAGGAACCCAGTCTTCGCACCTGTCTGAACATGTCTAGCGTTCCCTGCATTAGCAGTTTAGGGGCTCTCTGCAAAAGTCAACTCAACTGCACAACCTTATGTACTTTTCCACCCACATTGCGTTTGATCCCTTTGCGTCTTCACGGATGTACTGCTCTGCTTGGTTGTTGGGGTACATAAGTGCAACCCCCTTCTGTAGTACGTCTTTTACGTCCATCTTCCACCATCCCTCCAGAATGTCTTCGAAGTGAAATTTGTGTTCCCCTGGTACTCCGCTAATGATTGCAAATGCCACTTTTTGCTTCACCACGCGTGGATTCATCAAAAATACTTCGTCCCCGACCTTCAACTACATGGAAAAACCAATTAGGAGGGCTACCTTGGTAGTGATGCATTCTTCACAAACATGCATTTCATTGTAAAAACACTCTAACTACCACTTCACTTACAAGTATGTACTAATTGACTCGCAAAAGGATTACATGAACTCTCATAACTACAATGCAACTTCTGCGCGACTGTAGAAAGAGAAGTCAGGGAAGTCCTACCCAAAACAATGCAAATGCACAATTACTCTAGAACTAAACAGAGAGAACCACCTCAAACCTTCTTTGATGGGCCACTTCATTTCTTCTCCGTCACTGACTGCTGCTTGCTCCAAGTTTCCCGCTTCTTCGTCAGTACCTACGCATCCACATTTATAAGGTCAAGGGCAGAAATAATTGAAGGTGAGGGGGAACACCACTGCAGCAACCATGTGGTCTACAAGCCCCCTCACCTTCCACAATGTCAAGGAACTGATATGGTGATCCACTTCGCTGTTTTTGAATCATTTTTGCCAAAGATTCATGGACAATTTTTGGGTACTTGGCACGGAATGCTGGGATGTCTGGGCACTTCTTCAGCACTTGAAGCAACGGCCACATGTAGCACTTCAAATACTCCTTGTCATCAGCCACTATCGAGAGCCACTTCATGTAAAAAGGTGTACTCATGATGACATTGTCATTCGGGTTGCAGGCGATCCTACTAAGCTTTCTATCTACAATTACTGCGTTCAGTGCACTAAAACAAGGCCACTGTGCATATACTTTGGACAGAAATTTCCCCCCCATCTCGGGCTGACCATCTTCGTCTTTGTCTAACTCACAATGCTTGCCAAACCAAGAAAAATGGGGGTCTGCATTTAAAGGACCCTTCAATCCTGCAAGCATGGTGGGGACAACATCATCCATGTAGGATGCTTGAGAGGTGCTCCAAAATGCAGCCGCAAAGTGAGCAAAACATCTAGATAGAAATGGCTTGAGCCAAGGCCGGAACACGACTCTTCTAAACTCAGTTTTCATACTACCACGGATATGGCTATTTGGGTTCACCTCAGAAAGCAAACTACAGTCCAGTAGTGTGCCATGGACATTAAAAACTATTAATTTGGAACCCCCATGTGTGCGTCTGCAGATGATGTCGTTGATTGCAAAACTTAGACCCACCTCAGTTGAAGCACAAGGATGACTGTCTAAGGGGGCTTTTACCTTGGCAGGAGACTTCGGCAGTCTCCTCACCTTCTTCTACCCAGTCTCATCAGGAACGGCTGGAACGGGTTTTCCCTTTGCGGAAATTTCCTTGGGGGATTTGGTTCCTGCCTCCATAGCAACTGCGGAAACCACCATTTCTGCGTCTTGCACACCCAAACCCTGCACTTCCGCAGTGAACGGCTCCACATTTCTTTTGGTCTCATCGTAAATCAAAGGCTGTAGTTCCGGTATGAGAGGTAAATTTCCTTTTCCCCACCTTTGCAGAAGCCTGCGCTTCCTATCTGGGGGGTGCATTTTGGGGCTCCGGGTTATTTGCTTCCGTAGGATTTGTAGTACCCAACCGGGCATTCAATGAAATTACGCCCACACCAGGAGTAGTTGGCGAACTTGGACTCTTCCACCATGGCATAAGATTTTGGAATGTCAGAATGGTGCTCTAGGATAGTGTCCTCACCAGGAAATTCCCTTTCCTTCACCCCCCACTCAAGGCCAAAACCTCCTGAATGTACGGTAGGAGTCTCTTTCATAGACAACTCTAAGTCCAAGGAGAGTGTCACCTCTGCGGCTGTAGCTGTTATGGCAACTGCCATCTGAGTTTGTGGCGCCGACCCCATAGAGTCCGCATTCTCCATTGCCGACTGAGTGATGGATGGGCTTCCGTCTTCAAGAAACTTAGAATTCCGCATGAAGCCGCGGAGCATGGAGTGCAAGTCGTCAATTGCTTCCGCTTGTATAGTTGACGTCGCCAACATTTGGCTGATCTTAACGTCCACGTCCTTCTTGAAAGCAGCCATCTCTGACTGCAGGACTGACTCCGACGTTAGCCCGCTCTGCTTCAAAAAACCAACACCGGTAGTCATTAGGCAGTTACTCGAATGCACACGGCATTGTTGTCGTGTAGGACTAACATGCGCGCGAGCGCTAATCCATACTCTGCAATTGAGATGCAACTGTAGAAAAATTGAGATACAACTGCGCCGCAACTTCTGTGTAACTGAGATGCAATTGCTACGCGATTGACATGCGACTGACATGCAACTGCCTTGGACTTTCAGAAAGCCGCACATAAGCATCCCAACACATGGAGCAACATTGCATGCGTACGAAAGACGGATCACACAAGCACTGCATACAAGGCCAGCACTACTGAATTGCAACCTTTTCCATTCGTAAGCAACAATGCAACTCTGTTTCACACGGACGTGTACAATCTTTAAGTCACAATAATTCGGTACACTTCACATCAAGTGGTACTCACAACAACAGAGATGATTTACACAGTTACAGTTCATATTGCACACACATTACAAAATTTATTCACTATGTTCATATCCGAGTTCTTACAACATCCGGATTCACAATGCAGGAGTGACTACCAACAATTCTGCTTGCCAAGTGCTTCGCGTGCAGTTGCAGTGCTATGGACAGACCCTAAACCCAATAGACCAAGCACAGGAAGCAAGAGAGGGCCATTCCGCCTACTCAGTGTTTTCTCATTTACAAGGTACAACAACGAAAGAAGGCGACGGTGTGAAAAAAACTTAACGACGCTGCAGGTACTACAGTAGGAATTGACCGCCTACCTCGGCTAAGTCAGTGATACCTGGGCTGCTTGCCCTCTCCTCTCTCTACACAGTTGATGGCATACAATGAAGACAGAGCTGTGGCATTCTCACTAAAAATAAAAATTCATGGACAACGTAACATGCGAATACCGAGGCAAGAACAGAGTACATCAAGTACATGAACTTACCAGTGGGGCATCGGCGCCTGCTTTCCCTCTCCTCCCCACTGCACTAAAATTCTTCACGCTTTGGCACACAAGAGCCATCTTTTGGGACTTGAGTTTCTGCGCATTTGTCTCCCAGTAGGCAACGAGCCTTTCCCACTGCTCATCATCGGATATGTGGATAGGAGTCGCCGTATGGCCTCTCAAGTACCGCATCTTCAACTGAGACCTCTCGGATTTCATGAACCGAGTGACAGCACTCCGAAATCCAGACATGCTCAAAGTATGACCTACATACTCAAACTCATTATCTAGAGCTTCACGTAATTTTGTCAACGTGTGTGGCTTGTGTTTGGAACATTCCACGATGCTCATATCAAGAATTTTTGGCGTGAAGTTCCGCACTGCCTAGTCGAAGGCATTCTTTCCTTCACACGCAGCATCCACTTCACCACCGTCTTGGACAAATACAAAATTTGGTTTACCACCCGTCACGGAGCGGTCACAATTTCCCACTTCAAATGCTGTGTGTTTCTTCTGCCTGCTTGTGCGGTCCTCCACGTCCTGCCCGGCAGGACATGCTTCCCATAGCCCTTGGTAAGCTCCTGGCGGAACTGCTAACCACGACGGAGGTGCTGGATTGGGTTGCTGCGGCATCAACTGTTTGGGAATCCAAGTGTACTGCCCGTAAGATCCTCCAAGTGGCGGTGCGTGTTGCTGGGAAGGACCGAACGGACCAACCAGTTCTTTCTTTGTTGTGGACTTCTGTGGGACAAGCAAACGCAGTCTCTTCTTCCGCCGATCTACTAGCAGCTCCACCTCCTCCTCATCAATGGAGTCGAACAACGGAAGTTTTGCCTCTGCGCTCACAAAATTCAATGCAATCGTCAATTCAAGCTTGGGGACCAGCACACTGAGGAAACTGAAAGGTAGAAATTATCGCTCAGTTGCACAGTCATTACGGTTTAGGGGTGCTCAAATGGATTCCTAGGAAGCAAGGATAGGATACTAAAAACGGTTTACAACGCCACGAGACCTAAGAATGAGGACGTTCCTTCTCCTACGAGTTGGGGTTGAGGGATTAGGTAGTGAGAGGAAACAAGTTCACTGACATTGCACAATGTAGAACAAAGGAGAGGGACCACGGAACATTGAAATGAGCAACGACAGAGTAGACAGAGCCCCATCCCCGTAACCCTAACCAAGAATCAATATAGCATTTTTCAAACTTACTAGCGCTAGCTGGCTCACAGTTGGATTGCTGCTGAGCATGTGTACAAGCAATTGCTAAATTCATCATACCTGCTGCGATGGCCTCTTGATTGGACTCCGTGGCCTCAAAGGAGGAGTTGTTGTTGCTGCTCATCGGTGCGTAATCGGAATCGCCTTAAGGGTCTTCCCTGGATCCCTCCGCAGACTTCCTCCGCCCTAAGCGTCCTCTGAGGCCTCGCTGCCTCGTACTTCACCGCTTCGCGAAACCAAGCTTCGTCGCAACAATCCCTCTCTCCTTTCCTTGCTTCTTTTCTAACGACTCATTCCTACAAGGCAGATGTCCAGATGTCACCAAGGCCGGCTTCAATCACAACGACAAACAAGAAGCGCTGAAGCAAGGGTCTCAGAGAAAGCAGGAACAACGTCACAAAGGCAAGACCCCCACGTATAGGCARAAGAGGGACGTTTAGGGTTTAGGAAAACAGGATCTCAGCGTCTCCGCGAGAAGTTCCACGTGGCCGGTTGCCCGGCTATACCCAGTATGGGATGAGCTCCAATGGGGTCGTGACTACAACAACACTTCTATACGACTACTAAACGACTTAAAATAAGTCGCGTGACTGAAACAAGGCTTACCACGCAACTGCTACAGGACTACGAGACGACTGTGGCACTCCTGACTTCTAAAACGACGTAGTAATTAATAGTCATGCTGGAAGTTCAAACCCTAGCACGTCGCCCATGCGGAATGCAATCAGAATTCCAAGCTTGAATGACGCCTGTGTCTGAACAGTAAGTTCACAAGTTTGTCCCATTTCCTTAATTTCAGTTTTCCTCTGATGCTTGCCTAGTTCAGGTCATTGATAAATGCCAAGCGTTCAAAGCTGTATCCTGCATTTATTTCGCCGAAGCGCTAAGTGTTGTGTCTTCTTGCGTAGGGCAATCTCATCCTCACCTTCTCCAGTCATTTCTTAGTCGCGTTCACCGGGAAATGACATATGAGTTACTTCCTGTAGTCGCACGGTAGTTGCAGCTAAGTTAAGGAGACGCGCAGAAGGATTCATCTTCAGCGTACAACAATGATACTTGCTACATTGCCCCAGTCGGACATACGTCGGCAGAGACTTTGGGATGACAGATTGTAGAGTAGAGAAATGCAGAGAGCAGCGCAATACAACGTCAAGAGATTGCATTGTCCATGTACAAAATGCTAGGGGGGAGAAGACTTCTTGCACGGAACATCAGGGAGCACCTCATTTGAAACGGAAGACATCCAGACTGTCGCATCTGGAGAGGGCCAGGCGCTAGAGACTCTTCTGACGAAGAGTGGGAGTAACAATTCTGGGGACCAGCTGCTGAAGAAGCATGGGAGGTGGATGCCACTGTTGACACTCGCGGCATGATTGACCAGGCGGTTGGGCAAGTGGACGTCACAGAGAAGTCCGCGGAAAGACTCCATCATGAAGTTAGCGATGCTTTTGCAACGGCGGACTCAATCCACGACTCCTACCAAGACATGGGTTTGGAAGATGCAGCAGAGCCTGCTGAATGTAGGGACGAACCACCTGCCGGTGACAATCACATAGATGGTGAAGGGGATGATGTCAACCTCGATGGCCCCCCATTGGAGGAGTCCTTACAGGGCTTGTATGAGGGTAGCAAGTCCAGCAAGCTTTCCGCAACTGTGTTATTGATGAATTTGTGTACCGTGCATGGGGTGAGCAATCACTATGCAAATGAGCTTTTCAGCATTTTGCACCTGCATCTTTTGCCGGAGAAGAATACGTTGCCCAAAACATATCATGCCGCCAAGACGTTGACATCGAAACTTGGTCTGACATACAACACTATCCATGCATACGAGAAAGGATGTGTCCTCTTCCGTGGGGAACACGAAGAAGCCTTACGTTGCCTAAAATGTGGGTGATGCAGATACAGGGATGAAGAGCACCGGGCCTTCCCAGTGAAAGTTCTTCTTCACTTTCCAATTATTCCACGTTTGTAGAGAATGTACCAGAGTCCTGCCATTTCTAAGTTGATGGTGTGGCATTCTGAAAACCGCAGCAACCGAGATGGTGGTGACGACCTTGTCCGRCATCCATGTGACTCCAAGGCATGGCACCATTTCCATGCAAATGTGGATCCAACCTTCGACAATGATCCCCGTAACGCTCACTTCGCACTTGCAGCCGATGGAGTGAATCCTTTCAAGCAGAACCAGTCCTCGTGGTCAACATGGCCAGTGTTGTTGTTGAATTACAATCTCCCTCCATGGCTGACCACGAAGAAGTTCTTTGTTTGGCTGTCGCTATTGATTCCTGGAAAAGAGTCTGTGACTTYGGAAGTCTTTGACGTGTACTTGGAGCCACTTGTTGAAGAGCTTCTGGAGTTATGGATAGGAGTTCAAGCATACGACGTCTCCAAGGATGTTGGTAGCAGGTCATTCCAGTTGCGTGCCATGCTACTATGGACTATTCATGACTTTCCAGGATATGGGACGATAGGAGGATTTTTCCATCAAGGRTACGCAGCATGTCCTTGGTGCGGTGTGGATCTCAGAGCTGAGCATTTGGTGGAGCTTGGGAAACAGACATATGGTGGCACTCGTCGGTGGTTGCCCAATGATCATCCCTACAGACAAGAAGGAATGAAGGACCACTTCAACGGCTCCATTGAAAACCGTCCGAAACCATGTTCAGTGACAGTGGAAGAGCAGATGCAATACGCAGCTCAATATCAAGCATGGAGGGAAAGCGGTCATGTATCTGGTTCTGCTAGGGATCCATCTAAAGTCTACGGTGTCAAGGGGCTCAGCATTCTTTACAGCCTGTCTTACTGGAAGGTGAGGAAGCCTCAGGTATTGTAGGACCGTCATCCTAACTCTCACGCAACTTGTATGCTTCTCTGCAATTACCTGGAAGTAACATTTTAGTAGTGGTACAATCGTGTGAATGACAAGTGCTTGACATATACAGTCTGTGACCGCCTCTATCTCCTTGTCAGTGACCGTGTGCTCAGTCCCTAGAATCACTCATATGCAGGGCAGTAAATTTAGTTATGTGCGATGGGAAGACAGAGTACCTTACAGAAGCGTTGGTACTGAAGGTTGTGTGTAATCTAACCCCATATTTGTATTGCATGGTGTACAGAAACTCTTGATTYGCTACACCCTAGATGTGATGCATTGCGAAATGAACCTAGCGAAGAACTTCYTGAAAACCATAATAGGGAAGAAGGACACTGTAAAGGTGAGGAGAGATTTGTAGAGACGTGTTATTAGAAGATACTTGTGGTTGACTCCAAACCCCAGGAGGCCGGGCAAGATGGTGAAGCCTCGCACATCATATGTCTTGACGGAGGCAGAGTTTGAGAAGTTCGCGAACTGCTTGGAGTTGTTGTAAACACCAAGCGTCTTTTCTTCTGACCTGGGCAAGTGCACTCARAAGAAGAATTTTGGGGGTCTGAAGTACCACGATTACCATGTGTTGATGCAGCAAGTGATGCCATTAGCTCTAAGAGGCCTAATGGAACCTRGTCCACGCATGGTGGTCATGCGAATGTGCAAGGTATTTAGGCGTCTTTGCACAAAGGTGTACAATCTTGCGGACTTTGCGTCTCTAGAAGCTGATGTGGCGGAAAGCATGGCCTTGTTGGAGATCGAGTTTCCACCATCCTTTTTTGACATTATGACCCATCTTCCATATCATCTAGCCAAAGAACTGGATCTATGTGGACCAATAAGTGCTCGCTGGATGTATCCGGTGGAACGGTACATGAAAGTCTTAAAAAACCATGTTCGAAATATGGCAGGCCCTAAAGCATGCATGGCTGAGGGTTACTTGAAAGACGAATGCATTGGTTTTGTAACGGAGTACCTCCACGAATATGAGGCAACACAAAGATGTGTATGGGATGAGGATGAAGAATATGGCGACGCTGAGGAGGTGCTGCAAGGCGCAGGGAAGCCGTACGTGATGAGTGCGGAGCTTCGGGATGTAGCACACCAATATGTGCTGATGAACACATCAATTATGCAAGATTTATACCAGTAAGTTTCTTTGACGAGCATGTGTTTTCATCTCCTTGGTGTTCTATTAACTTGATTTAGGTACGAAAGAATTCATTGTCACGAAACGAATTCCCCTACGTTAGTCTCCAGGCGTGCTTTGCAGTTCCGTAGAAGATGCGACAGAGACACTTCCGCGTCACATAACCTGTGGTACACCTAGTCACGCGACTCAGTGGTAACTGCAATGTGTCACCTATAAGTCATGGTGCCTCGGTACAGTGGTAGCAGCACGGGAGTGGTAAGGTAGGAAGAGATTTGTGCTTGGCTTGCTTCTGTTGGGCTTGTGCTGAGCATGCAACCTVGAATTCGTGGTTGCAGACAGCGGCGGACCGCAGAATGCGGAAACCTTGGCACTCCCCCTCTTGCTGAATGGATTCAGCTTGCAATGCAGGATCCTGCACCGGAATCAGGACCGTCAGAGGACTCCGACCTGTTGTTATTGAGCAAAAAGTCATCACAGAGAGCGACTCGATACACTCGTATTATGGCGTTTGGTAACCACTTCAGAGTGGAAGACGAGACGACATCAAGGTTGGTGAGTTACAATAGTGGTGTGGCTTCAATGTTTGAAGTGCCGGGGGCTACAGCAGGAGATCTCGCAGCTCCGTACGTTGGAGTTATGAAGGACATACTGCTGTTAGATTATGGAGCACTAAAAACACAGATGACCTTCTTGCGATGCGAGTGGGTGAAGCCCTACGATAGTCGCGGTAACCCTACATACACAAGGGATGATTCCGGTTTCCTCGTGGTGAACTTTCACCATAAACTCCCTCGATTGGCGGAGCCCTTCATCTTCCCTAGCCAAGCCACATAGGTTTTTTTCTCTGATGTTATAGAGAAAGCTGGCTAGAAAGTTGTTCTATGGAAAGAAGCCAGAGCAAGACGTGAAATTGCAGACACCTCARATACCTTCATCAGCACTACAATGGAGACCGCAGGGCTCACAACTCCACGACAACTGCCAGTTCCAACACAGGAGGTTAATCTAGTAGGCGCCATTGAGTTGTCTGCAAAGGACAACTTACTTGCACAAGAAGTATACTAGGATCAATGGAAGCACAGAGTKAGGAGCTCTTCTTTGAGATTGGTCACTTCATAATCCCAGTACAGCGAGTGGTAGTGATGTGTTCCCTCTTGTGTGTCCAAATCATAGAGAGCTCCTAGTACTGTTGTATACCTCTCGGAACTCATTCTGTAGTCTTGAAGTGGTCATTGCAATTTTTCTGTTGTTCCATGCTATAAGCCAGAAGGGTGGCTAACTTGTGCCTCATTGTTCTAGAATTCACAATACATTGAGATTCATCTTTGAAAACACCCTGAAATCGCTCCTCATATGTGGCATGTGACGTCTACAATTTTTTATCGTAGTACATTGCAGCACACTCATGTACGTGGGTCCGGATTTCATTGCAAATCTGATCATTCCCAGTGATGTTATACCTAATGTCATAATTTGGGTATGCACATCAGTTACATACCAGTAACCGTGGACTCATTTTTGAGTCGTTTTGAAGAGATGCGTAGTTGTAACATATGACTTCACTCAAGTAGTATTTGACTAGGAGTCCACGGCGGCACTGACACCTTGCCACATCAGACTGTGGATGACGCTGCGAATAGAATGTTGAGGATGAAACTATCCTGTCGTCCCCTGAACATGTAGCAGTTACGCCGGTGACTCTAAAATGACTGGAATGCTGGGGAGAAATTCCCGCTGGTGCAATTACAGAGTGCCAGTCACTCTTTAGTCATTGTGGACATGCAGTCATTCTGTGCAGTTGCATATTTAGCCATTTTCTTGTAGTGAAAATTAGTTGACGCTGCATGTGGTAACGTCTCCCTACGTTCCAGTTTGTAACACTTGCAAGTCACACCAATGAATGATGACAATAAGATGTACATCTCTTTAACAATTTAATATTTACTTACTAAAAGCCAGCCTTAAGCAAAAACAAGTGAAAGTGAAAACATGTCAAAAGTAGGTATTGAAAATGAGATGAAGAGTACATGCCAGATTCTAGCGGCGCAGAAGAGGCTCAAAAACTCCATGGTGAAATACAGAATGACCTCTTAGTAAGTCTCGATATTTGTGCCTTCTTTGTAAACCTAATTTAGCAAACATGGATGAAAAGCAATTGATTCCATTGTGCCGTCGAAAGCGTTCCAGTTAACATTGCATGCGTTGTCTTTGTTAAGTGAACAGTGTCCACTGACGCCACTGTTGAATTCTTCGGTTTTGTGGTGTTCTTGTTCACATTTCATATCGTGAATTTTTCTTTACCTCTAAAGCAAACGCTGTTGTCTTCTATTTACTTCGTGTTGCTTGAGGTGACTAGCAAATGCGGTAACGTCCACAGAGCCCCCCGTGTATTTGTGGTGAACCACAATGACAAAGCACTTTTTTAATTTTGCCCATTCTAATGTAGAAGCCTTCCTGAAAGTGTTGGCAAGTATGAGCAGCTGAACCGCATTGCATTGCTGGACACTGAGTTATATTTTAGAATTGGCAGAATAAGGACCCCATCACCAACACTTGTCAGCAACACAGACGGAGATATTCCAGCACTTCAAACGGGAAATTATGATGAAAGCGGCCATGTTGCAAAAAACAATGCTCATGTTCCTCTGAAAGAGGTTTCTAACCGATGCTTATAGTATCTCTATTTAGGGTTGTCCTAATGTCTAGAGTCACGTTTGAACATCCTTCGTCCGCGGACAATGCCTCTCGGACATCGCTCGACATTTGGTCGGGCCGTTCGTTGGGGTTGTCCGCCTCGTCCGTACGGGCCATCCGCCCCGTTTGTTGAGGTTGTCCGCTAGGGCCGTCCGCACAGGCCGTCCACATAGGCCGTCCGCCCCGTCTGCCAAGGTCGTGCGTCGAAGCCGTCTGCCACAAGGTCTGCAAAAATTATTATTATTATTATTATTATTATTTTGTTTGCGCGAATGGCCTAGTGTGTGAGGCAGATCCCAAACAATCCGCCCCATCACAATCCCAAGGTTGTCCAGCGTCCACGCAACGAAATAAAATAATAAAATAAAAAATAAAAATTCTGGCAAACAGGCGGACGGGCAAACAGCCGTGTGTGTGATGCGGATCCCAAATAGTCTGCCCTATTACAGCCTCAAGGCTGTCCAACATCCGCCCCACAAAAAAAAAAGAAAAAGGCTTAATGTGTGCTTGAGGTAGACTTCAAGCACACTTCAAGCACATTTTTACTTTTTTCATGGAAACTAAATTAAAAATGAAACAAATAAAAAAAATAATCTCAAGGCGTGCATGAGGTGTGCTTGGGGTCTACCTCAAGCACACGTCAAGCACATTTTTACATAAATTGACTTGACATGTTCCTTTTAATCCATGGGTTGTTGTTTTATTTAAAACCAACCATGGCAAGGACTTTACTTTTTAGAGAAGGTGAAAAGCCTTTCTAATTATTGGTCCTAGTTTTAATCATAGGGTTATGATTTAAACTTGCATAAAGTATGGTACAAGTTCTATTGACGAGACTTGCTTTTTTTAAATCCATTGGTTGCCATTGATTTATCCAAACCAACCATGTCAAGGACTTCACATGGGAGTACTATTAAAAATGATGGCTCCTTAATTAGTCATGAGCGATGCTGAATCGTCTATATGGGAACCTTCTTGGGCAAGTTCGTTTGACTTGACCTAATTTTTCCCCCTCATTTTGCTTGGAGACCAAGGCATATCTGGCCATGGCTAGGCTTGGCCATGGTTGGATGCTTGTAGTATAAATATTTGGCCAAAACCATTGTTGATCCTCTTCACTTTGCGTTAGGCGCTGCTCTCTACAAGGGATTTAGAAGTGATTTAGTTGTTACGGGTGTTTTGAGATCACATACAAAGTCTTCACAGGTGCCTTTGATTTGACAATTTGTTAGACTATGATGTGTTGGCCAAGTTATTGTGTGAGGTTTTTCAACCCTTGGCTTGGCAATTTGGGAGACTATGAGGGGGTTGCCATGTTATTATGTGAGGTTTGGACTGTGCTTAGTGTTTTTCCTTTTGTGATTGCTATAACACGCTGCTGTGAGCTGTAGACACCTGACATGCGCATTCTAATTGACTACGTGTTTGTTGGATTGTATGGGTGCAGATGAGGTTCACAGGCTTTTGAGTGAATTCACTAATTTGCAGCTCAGTCCAAGTTCAAGGCAACCTCTTCTCTCTCTTTTGGGTTCTAAATCATATTGCTTTTGCAAGATTTAGTTTATAGCATGATTTGTTGTTAATTAGTTTCAAGTTACTTAATATCTTCATTTGTTGAAATCATTCCATACATTGATCTTGATGTAATCTAATTTGGTTTATTGTAAACAATTCTTTGCAAAAGTTTACTAAAAAACGTAAAAGACGTCGTGATGGCTTTGTTGATTTGAGAGCTTGACTTGAGAGACGTCTATCTTGTCAATAAGATTTTGGTTCATTGTAAATACTTTTTTTTAGTAGTTTACTAAGAAGTACGAAAGAGGTCATGAGGACTCTATTGATTTGATGGCGCAAACTGAGAGGTTTCTATCTTGTCRATTAGATTTGGTTTATTGCAAAATACTTCTTTGCCAAAGTTTACAAAGAAGTGTTGAAGATGACTTGATAGAATCTGTTATTTGATGGCTTGACCAAAGCAAGTTCTATCTTGTCAAGTAGTTTTTGGGAATTATAAGTCTGGTTAAGTTTATGATTGTCTTGAAATGGATAGGAAGGGCCCTATATAGGGATGTCCCTCTTACCCATGCGGGTTACCTAAACCCTATATCTTCTAGCCTAAACTAACTTTGAACCTTATATCAATTATCCAAAATGTTGGTGCAGTGTGCATAATATGTTTGATTTTCAATTTCTTTTAGTGTAATTATCAAAATGCACTAAATATGTAAATGTCATTGATTTATTGATTTATATTGTCAATGTTTTTGAAGGTTTAAAGCATGAATTATTAAGCATGCTGCATTGTACAAAATTAGAACACATAATTATAACTTAAACTATGATTTTAAGTTTTGTTGTAAAATGCATAGATATTGCAAAATTCCAAGGTATACATAGTATAAGCAATTCTATCATTTTATTATTCTATTAGAAAATGCTGCTAAAAAAGCTCTAAGCACTTTAATGTGATTTAATGTAGTATATTGAACATTAAAATTAAATATATCATTCATTTAACAATAGTTTAATTGAAGTTATTATCCTACACCCTTATAACTATATGTACATCCTAAATTATAAACTCTAAACAGTCAACATTATATCCCGTACTAAAAAAAGTGGTGCTTTGGTAGTGAAGAATGTAATTGACCCTCCATTATGATGACCCTTCATGTACAAAAACTAATCATTTATGGACCTCATATGTACATTTGTACTTTGTGATGTATCTTTACATAAAAATGGATAGGCTATACTTCATCTCCTTGTATGCAAATTTGAAACCTATATTTAGTAATGTAAATACTGAACAAGAAAATAGCATATTGCCACAACATGCACATGTATATGTCCTTACTTGTGTAATGGTCCTTCAAGTTGTGTTTGTTCGTGCAAAAATTTGTTAGGTAAAACAATATGATATAAACGAAAATTTACTAATTGACGATGGCAGCTACTGATGAACTTCAAGGACAGTGAGTATATGGGTGATTGCAAGAAACACCTGTTGATTTTGTTGCGTTTGACTAATGTTTTTGGGAGTACTTTAAAATTAGAAAATTAATTTTAAAATTTCTTAAAAAATATGACTAATGTATATACCTTTAAGAAAAACATACCCGAGGAAGGAAAAGTGTAGGAAAATTCTCTAAGTAGGAGAACTTGAAAAAGGCCAAGTCTCATTTAAATACATACTTTGATATTTTAATTAGTAAAAAATAGGATAAAACAACTTCCACATACAACGTGTGACGCAAAATAGTACAAGTTTTTCTTGCAATCACCCATACAAAAGCCTTTAAGTTGTACTACCACTAAATTTGTGTTGAAGGAAATCAATGAACTTCTTCTAAAGCTCTATTGTTTGCTTAGTGAATATGTTTATCAGGGTTGCATGGTTTCTGTTTCATATTACAAATTCAGAACTATGAAATGGACAATTGTAACAAAGGTCAGCTTCATATGGAATTCCGTTTGAAAAAAGATAAAGCAAGATTGCCAAACTAGAGGAAAACAAGAGTGTCTTCTAAAGTAATTGCTGCTGGAGATATGAACGCCGAGGACGAATTTCCTAACGAGTCCGTGAACCCCAATACACGACGGAAGTCTATGTAAAAAGAGGCAAAAGAATTGAAGCGGAAAAGAAAAGGAAAGAATTTAGCGCCTGCAGTCGTGGATGCTGTATTTGGGAAATCCAGAAGTTGTATTCCAAATGTGTAGGAACTTTGTCGGATGAGCGAAGAAGACGCGTTAAGGTGTGGCTGAGTAATGAGAACTATAGGACATGCACCAAAGAAGAATCACTTTTTGAAGACGRCAGCAAAGCCTTTGCAAGTGGATTCGTTGAAGAGCAATATGACTTTGGGCATGCRTTCTAACTATAATGAATCTACCGCAAACTTGTCACCTTTGTCGCTATCAGTCGGTGAGTTTCTTGTACTTTAAAAGTTCAGTATATGAGAATTTGACAATGAGTAAAGGATTATCAAGAACTGGAGTAAACAAAATTGGATTCCGACGTTTGTAATATGTTTAAGAAGTTCCCAAGAAAAGAGAGATGCCATCAATGCAACTTCCTGAAGATGCACACAATGAAGATGATCAACGTTCTGTTGAAGGATTTCCAAAAGTGCCTAGTAAATTACATTTGATGGAAGTATTGGCCACTTTGATTGCGTCTTCTAGCAGAGTTGGCCGTAGAGTCGTCAACAGAGGTGTCCTTGCTAACCATGTCATAGAAAAACTTGAATCCTCTTCTAGAGCCAATACAGGATCGACAAGAATATCCGCGCCATTTAGCACCCAACAGTGCGGACCGCCACTATGTAAGCATTTTGTTTTTTTATCAATACACAGTTTGTAAACCATTATTGTATGTAGTTTCCAGTGATCAATGTGGAAACTTTTAGTTAGCAGACCATTGTAGAGAGAAAGTTTACCACATAAATTGTTTATTGCAAGAATTTCAGATCGTGTCAAGTTCTACGTAGTCCGGTATAGGTTTAGTGGTTTTCTGTCATTAGTCTTGCTTTTTATGAGCAGAAGTTCTTTGTCAGAGTAAAATTCTAACTTAGTTTGTAAACTTCTAATAGTAAATGTTCTAAACGCCAGATGTTGACAGTATACACCATTTTTCTTGTGAATATTTGGTGATAGTCATATTTGACATCTATTTGTGTATTTGACATTACGGAATGTCAAGAGTTTTTTTTTGTGAAATTTTTTTTTTAATTTAATTTCCACGTCTGTTTCAATTGAAGGCCTATTGTGCACTTGAAGATGCATGAGTATAAGAAGTCCCAAGTGCAAGCATTTTTGAAGTAAAATGACGGTGGTCACTAATCCTGACTTTCTGCTTTTTTGGCAGTATGCAGAAAGGACAGAAGGAAGATGGAAAGAGTCTTTTTAACATGAATATTGGTCAAGAGTGGATCAATTCTATGATTCGACACAAAGAAACCCTCGCCAACATGCATCAAGGGAAAACGCGAGATGACCATCCAAGAGCCCACAAAAAAGTCGTTCGAGGAGTCTAGGATACCAGAAAGCACGACATGACTCTAGAAGGGTTTTGAACTACATGGAAGGAAGCAGTTGACGATCTCTTTCAGACATGAATTTGCAAGGTATGTACATGGATGCATCCATTGTCCTGAAGGATGTCTTGTCGTAAATGTGGTTCACCTTAGCGCACGTAAAGTCGATTTGATTGACGGCAGAAATACTTGAACAAACGTTGAGTGCCTTTAAGAAGGTATACCGTATACATATTGTACTCAAATTGGATGTAGAACACTGCATTTCTTTAAGAATAGGAGCAAGTTGTTAGACTTCCGTGCTACATGGAAGATGTCAAAGTATATAGTGCAGTACATCTACAAACATTTGACATTGCACATACTTTGCAAAGCGCTTCGTTGTCAAGCATTGGTCACGAGTGCCAATGGGACTGAGCAGAATGTAGTTGCATGCAAAGTTCAATCTTGTTGTTGTGTTGATCATTCTTCGGATTTGCATTTTGAAGAAGACTTGTATAGACTATTGGACAAGTCCAAAAAAAAAAATTTATAGAAGGAATAGATGTACCAMCTTCTTTCTACAGACAAGAGTTTGAAATTTTTTCGAACTTGTACAGGTGCTTCCTATCTTTCAAGGGACAGTAGAAGGGACCAAGAAAATCAGCGCCTTTGAGACTCGACATGTAGTGGCAGTCTGTACAAGCACTGTACATCTCAAACACCTGAGCAAGGCCAAAAAGAGAGGAGGAGTCCAAGTGCTTCAAGATCAAGATCCCTCTCAATGTCGTTCACACTAGCGTCCCCTGATGCACGCTTGAGAATCAAAATGGGGGTGCACAATAGGAAAAAAAACATGTAGGAGTGTCAAGTCCATCAATTGATAAAAGAACGCGATGCCATAAGCAAGCAACTCGTGAAGCAGAGATTTTTGAACAAGAAAAGAAAGGGAAGAAGACGCATTACCTTATCCTTGACAATGAAGGCAAGCCTTATGGACCAGGTAAACCGGCATGGATATCCAAAGTGAACAAATCAGCTGCATGGCTAGATGCATCTAGTTTGCACATTCGGAAGCAAACTCACAAAGACATGTGTATTTTGAAGGACCTCCTCAATGTCAATTTTGAGTACTCAAGAGATCTTAATGAAGACTACATAAGGAGCTTGCTTGGTAAGGCTGTCACCAGAAAGAGGACAAAACTCATAAAATTGATAAGAAAAGACGGCGAGAAGCCGGTAACTATGAACCCAGACATTTTGAAACAACTATAGAAAATCGCAAGCAATAAACAAAGGCAAGARAGAAGTGATCATGGCCGCTATGCTAATGCATGTCGCCAAACACTTGGAAGAACCGATTCGTTGGGCATCAAGGGAGTGCGGCAGAAGCTTCTTGAATTGCATGGCAGGTCACCGGACCCAGATGAAGTGGCCAAGGAAATACAACGCTATAAAGGTTATGGAAAAAGAAAAGCCAGTTCGCCTGCAATGACGATGTCACGGATGGAGAGATCCAGTGATGACGATGTCGGTGAATAGAGAACGCATATAGTGTCGCAAAGAATTGAGTTACAGAAATACAACTCTGACTTGGGACAAAATGACAGCTAGAAGTTATGCGTAAAAGATCGTTATAGGTAAATGGATTGTACATGATGGGACATTGGATAATTCTCACAATAAAGCAGATCAAGAATTGAAAATAAGGAAAAATAATGTTTTTTTTTTTTTTTTTTGCAGGGGCACGTTAGAATGGTTGGATTAAAACAAAACGGCATTTCAAAGATTCCACGGCCTAAAGCACTCCTTGATAGAGAAGAAGCAGACACTCTTGATTCCAATAAGATGTCCAAAGAACAACACATTGTTTGGCTTGAAGCTGAACTTCGAAGTCTTCAAGGGGACAAATGAGAGAATCCTTCTTTTTGGGCAGCACTACTACCTGCATCTAGAGTTAGTACAAGACAGCACAACAGTGGATTGCTAGTAAAATACACAACCTTTACAAGAATCAGACGTGCCTTAGAAAAAAATTCTGCGCTTTTAGATTCTGTTTCTATTACTATGTTTACTTAAGGTATATGATAATATGTAAAAGATTGTGCCTGAAAGCATAATGACTTTGTCAATGTAGGACAAATACAAAGGACAAACGTCTAGGGCAGTAAAGGGAAGGGGCACAAAATTGCGGGAAGGAGTTATAGAGAGGAGCTTCATTATAGAGTACAGCGCAGATTGACCAAAAAATACTTCCAATGTTTGAAGAGAAGTAGACCACAGCAAATGCATGACTTCATGGCTAATACTAGAAATGGAGTAGTTGAGTGCCATCTTATATATGTATAATGAGCATCCAAAGTTGTTGTTGTATGTAGATGTCAGTGTACTATCTCGTTACGAACTATGTGTTGTGTAGCGTAACATGTATGTAGAAACCATATTGGCTCCAGGAAGTCTGTCATGAATGCATAGGGATGTGTTCTCTTGTTGTTTTTTGTGTCATTTGTTATTGTTGGTCAGTGGGATCATGGTCAAGGGGGACTTGTACTATTGCAGGGGGGTACTTAGTTCTGTGTAATGATGAACAACTAGCACTTCAAAAGGAGAGAGCTTCCTTGATGTAATAAGTATTTATTTTTGTGTTGTTATATACCTATATGTAGAGGTCATTGGAGCCAACACGTGTTTCATGTCATTGTATGTGTTGCTTGCTCAATTATATGAAGTAGTGCATGTTTTTGTGAAGCAAACAATGCTAATTCGTAACATGAGGGCATTTTTGTTGTGTATGTTGTGTTTGCACTTGACARTGACACTGTATAGAAGTGGGAGGTCAAAGTTATTATGGATTTGTGCACACCATGAAGAGGAAGGCAATGGAGAGGACGTTCATGATTCTTTTTTTTTTTTGGTCCTTGGTATATATTTGTCACAAGACCATTGTGAATGCAATGTTTGCCAGTGGGGACCTCTTTGGATTCATTATTTAATGTGTAGGAGCTTGGAATAATGCAACAAGCATTTGTTGTTTGCATTCTTGTGGAAAGTGAACTATGTGTAGCTCTCTTTTGATAGTTGAACTTTGAGTTGGAAGAGTGGATATGTGTGAAAGTAAAACCCTCATGTGAGAAAATAGTGGTTTGAACAAAATCATGTGTGGAATGAAGAGATTTGAGGCAGGTGTTGAATTTTTCTTTCACCAGATTGCAGAGGAAGCTTAGAAGAAGCTKCTACTTTTAATCAAGTAATAAATGTTTGAGGAGTTGGAATGTATAGTGAGTGGTGTTTCATGTATTATGTAATCAATCTTCATTCTGTACCAGAAGAAGAYCGTAAACTTGGGAACGTGTTTAGTATTGGTATTGAGTTATCAATCAAAGTAGGCGGATGTACGCACTGAACACTATTCTTTAATGTGGAGTTGAGAGGGTGATGTTCTCGTACGTAGTAGATTTCTTTTCAGTGAATAAGTACTACAGGAAAAGCTGTAGAATTGTGCAGGCACTTCCAAATGTTGTGATAGACTTTCTGTTGTTTGTTTATTAGGGAACGCATCAGTACGGTGAATAACTATGGTATATGAAAGCAAGAGAACAATATGGAGTTTCGAGGATGTCAACGTCTCTGTACTTTCATGTCGATACTAATGTGTTTTGTGGATTGTGTTCTACTGTGTAAGTAGCAGTATTGGTCATGGAAGTTTGCAGTTGCTTGTCCCTGTGATATGGTTGTCATTGAACAGTTGTTGCTCAAATCGGCGTGGAAAACAGGTAATGCATGTGAAATSTATGTGGCATTCTACTTTCAAGCTACCTTTAGTTGTTTTGAAGTCTGATTTGYTGTCARCGATTGCARCTATAGTTTCTGGGRTCTACAACATGTAAGAAAGAGTGTGGTGTTGATAGGGAAGGTTATTGWAAGCTCAAGAGGTGTGYAGTCATTATGGCATTTGGAGTTAGCTATTGGTGTGTGGTCTTTGTGTTGAAGGTTTGYGTCTCCATAAGATTTATGYAGTCTGGTTTTAGAGGCRGTGGAGGGTGAATTTTCCATGTCTTKATGGAAATAGAAGTCTGCAGATGTATTCCATTCATGCRAAAGAATAATTGTGAATGTTCAGTGTTGTATGTTTATGACATTGACTAATTCAAATGTAYGTTGAATGTRTATGTTGAAACCCTGAACACTATACATAGGAGCAAGAAGAGAGAGSGTTGTAAGGAAATGTGTCGGTCAATACTACAACATAGCACAGGTAGGTAGAGAATTTTCTAGTTTAAAGTRATAACGCAGCATGTATTCTCGTAAGTCATGTTTACAATAAGGTTATAATTGGTATTCAATGARAACCTCTGAGGAATTYTTTTTTTTCATGCWMTTTTTTTTTTYTAAYTTGTTTGCTTCATTTGAGAACTGTATACTAATCTCCACTTGGATATAATGCWTGGRGAAYGCAGTCACTRGTAGTGTCTAGGCACTGCAGTACAATGTATTTGGAAATTATGTCACAGTCATAGTTTCACATGTYGTTTGTACACAGTAGATGCTAGTTTTTGGACATATCTATGCTTTTAAGATATGAAAAGGATGAAAGGATTATAATTGTGCTGTTGTGGGGACGTTGACATAGTTGTAAAAGGTATGCAGAGCTTGTTGGACTTGTGATTTCGAAATGTTGTAGCTAGTTTTGTTGTTGCGTGTTGTGCAAATAAAGACTAACCATAATCTGTGTACAACATAATTGCTTTGATTTGCAGACCAATGAAGATAAGGGATAATCTTGACTCTTGAATGGGTAGGTAGTCRAAAACGATTTTATGGAGTATTGTTTTTTAACATATTTTCAAATCCTGTTATATATATTTTSAGGATGCTATGCTTGTACCAATGTGGCAAGTAAAGGTGGAACTCAAGGTGAAGTGCRTTGTGAAGGACTTCARTTTGTGGAGCCCAGTTTGCAACGTYAAAAATGAAATTATGAGGAKCTTGGAAAGGTAACATTTAGGCATGATGTCAAACCATTGTAGGTCTCATTTTCTTGATCTATTGTATAATTAATGACCTATAGGGGTAGGTGTATGTAAGTTCCTTACGAATGTAAATTGTTTGAAGAAATTTTGAAGTAAAACATGTTTTTTTCATAGCCATTAGAATTGGGAATTCTAGAAGTTGTTGCTAGAGTGTTGACATGGTTCTAAAGAACAACCATGTCTTGTACAATACAAGAAGTAGTTGATAGTGCTTTGAAATTGTTATGGTAAGGTAGTTTTGCAGTAGATGTTGTGGAGCTAATTTTTTGTGTGTCCTTATCTTTGGTTTCCRAAATGAAGTGGATTTGCCAAGCAATGGACAACCAATTTCCTCACAATGTCTATGTCGCCTTCATATAGGTGGCTATCAAACTGTATGTGGAATCAGTTAAATTCTTCTTTGTGGAAAAACCACAAAATAGATGTGCTTGTAAATCACAAAGGTTACTAGGGTATGCATTTTTCAAGTAGAGAGTTGAGGAAGTGCTGAGAAGGCTATTGGAGGATGGCATGGGTCAAGCAGAAATGATTATTGGTCACGTGATGGAGTGGGGGAACTTTGAGGGTGGTGTAATATGCCATGTTCATTTCCATGTGAGAAAGTGCAAGCATTATACTTCATATTCCCCATAATTCAGGTTTGGATGTCAAATCTTGGATGAATTGTGAAGGAAGAAAGGAAGGAGGTTTTATTGATATTCGTACGTAGTAGATGTGCTATATGTATGGTGTTGAATTTAGGGTAATTGAAATCATTTGTGGAAGCGAAACCAAAGTGTTAGGTCTATGACTGCAGATAGAGTAGTGGGTCTTTCATGTGCATCTTAGGAAACCCGGGCTTGAGGCATGGAGTATAGAAGTCTGTGTTTGTAATTGAGTAGACATATTCATTGAAGGTGTTTTTGCTTTTTTTTTCCACTGCATAATTTCACTAGTTCATTGACAGTTACAAGTGTCAAACACTAAGAGTTGCTATTATACCATACTGTTGGGCAGTGTAGATGTTGAATATTTGATTTCATAAGACGTTAGTGTAAAGGATTCTATGTAGAAGGTTATTGAAGGCGAGCTTGCTGTCCTAACTCTTCTTATTCTATGTGCGTACAAGTGTTGTGTGCTGATTTTGAATAGCACTTTGTTTAAGTAGACAAGAGGAAGAGCAAAGAAGTGTTGGTGAAGTAGAGTGATTTTCAAGCAAGTGTTCTGATTACATGACTTTTTGGCTTTTTACAGAAAACATAAGTTAGATATTTCATTCAATACGTTTAGGGCTATAGTGTTGTACGTTCAAGTGAGGTACAGTATCCTGAACCCGCACAATATGTTTTTTTGTCTAGCCTATGCTGAACATTGTAGTTGGTGGTAAGATGTTCTTCACTACAAAGGAATAGAGCGATTGAGATTGATGAGTACCATAAACCAATGGACACAAGGCAATTTTTAGTCGGAAGAATTGTAGGTACAGATGCATGTCATGAGTCTTTGACAGTGTGGAAGAGAAACATGCATCCAAATTGTAGAGTTTGAGTGCAGTGGACTTAGCATTCTCTTGGATYTGCGAAGTTGTTAGGGACAAGTGTTTTGGCACATTGAACAATGTAGTATAGTGGCTTACYACRTRTAGGTACAATTGAAGGGTTTGGTTTTGAATTATTTTTAGTGTAATATGAAGTCTGTARTAGGTTTTGAATTCTTATTATTGTGTTATGAAGTCTCTGATTTTGAAGGTTTAAATTGTAGATTTGAGGTCCCACTTCTGAAAAACGTAGAGAAGTAGACTTCTTCTACACATTKCCARATAGWTTCAACAATGACAATYRAATACGAGAAGCTTTCRWAATRTCCRTGCACTATGAAGTACTTTGTTATCTTCTGAATTCACAATAGAAGACCTTTCCTTTCTAAAGTTCAATATACCGTAGTTGCARGAGGTGGTTAATGGAAGTTAGCATTGTAAACACCGTTATGTTCTTGCTAAGGTGTTTGTAGTGGTGGTGACATTCTTTGATTTGGAAGACAACAAAGTAATTGACTTCCTTTTCAATAGAGAAATGAATAACAAAATGATAAGAAGGTTTTTGGTAAGCGTTTGATTACTATGGCCTAGCTACTAGCATGAGTGTTGTTATTTTACAATCCTCTTTAACCTTCTCGTCATTCTCTTGTTGTAATTGGAAGTTTCCAAAATTCTGACTAACTAGAAGATGAGYAGGCATGGGAAGTTGAGGTGTAGCATGTGATTATAAAAGTATTGGGAGGAGTTCARGGAATATGACCATGAAGGAACAATAGGTTCAACTTGGACGGTATGAACAATGTCAAGAGACGATGGAATCAACATATGTTAGAATTGTGCTTTACAAGGTATGTCGTAGAGAAGATCATATTGTCAAACATAGTGGCTACAGATCTATATGTTAAGGATGATGTTGTTATAGAATCATACTAGTGTGCCTTGTGCTGTTGCCACAGGCAAACCTAAAGTAAAAGTAATTTTCTAATTTAAAAAACCAAAAATAACTCAAAATTCAATAACTTTCATCCCGTAGGTCGGAATGCCACGAAACCAAGCCTGTGCACCCCTTCTCGCCAAGAGCTTTCTGACGATACCAAGCACGCTACCTGTGGACACACGGTTTGAGAGATCTCAACGTAACAAACAAACAAACAAACAAACAAACAAACAAACAAACAATCTGATGTAAAGGATAGATTGTATTCATTTGTGGATGAGAGAAAAAGTTTTGTATGAAAATAGTCTTTATGCTCTTGCTTCAATTGGCAATTTCTGAAAGTGAACTTTTTGAGGAACACGTTTTCTATTCATCTGAAATAATGGGAGAAGTTGTTGGAAAGAAAAGTTGTTGTGTGTGATATAATACAAATTCTATGGAAGATCAATCACACCATGTGTTCCAAAAGTGACTATAATTATGACATTTTGGAAGAGGTCATTTCTGTTTGATTACTTAGTACATTTTTGGTTTTTTTCTTATCTCTAAATTTGTTGCTGTAAGACTTCAGAAGCTAGGTGATGAAGAACTAAAGATGTGCTTGCAACAAATTCACTAGTAGAAAATTCAGTTTTTCTGTTGATTTGGTTGCGTTGATTTGGTCACATTTTGAGAGAAATCTGTTGATTTTTGTCATAATGTGACTGAATCAACGCGACCAAATGAACAGAAAAACTGAATTTTCTAATAGTGATTTGGAAAAAGAATATGTATGGATGCATATTCGAGGTGCTCTTTTTTGAGGTTGTCAACACAAACTGAATTCGCAGGCACTACATACATATATATGCTGAATTCAATTATATATGGAATGGAGTCTACAGAAGATATGCACAGTTTTGTGATTAGCATTGAAAGTGTACATGAAACGGTAGAAGTATCTCTCATTGTGCGAAGCATGGTAGCACATGATGATAGGGATGAAAACATTTCACATGTATAGAGATCATTCTATAAACATCTGTATGAGCGTAGAGAAATAAATGGTCTCATTTCATATATGGTTTCAAAATGGATTCCATATCACTAGTAGAAAATTTAGTTTTTTTGTTGATTTGGTCGCATTGTCCCGGTCACTTTTTGACAGAAATCTGTTGATTTGAGCAGATTTCTATCAAAAAGTGACCGGGACAACACGACCGAATCAACAGAAAAACTGAATTTTCTATTAGTGTATGTTTGGACCATTTGATTGGAGTAACACTGAGAATATGGATTTGTCCACAAAGTTAACATACTATAAGACAATTTGGAAGGGTATGAAAATAACAGTATGCCATACAAAACGTTTGACATGCAAACGTCCCAATCAATAGTGATGACCACTATTGAAGTAGCTTAAATCAACAACCAAGTCAACATTTTTTTGTTACGAAAGTGCCCTCATCAACAGCCAAGTCAACAATTGTTTTTTGTTTTGCAATGTCCGGGACAACACGTCCAAATCAACAAATTGAATCAACGGTTCTCTGTTAAATTTTTAATAAGCTGGACATGATTTTTCTAGTAGTATAAATATTGTGAGCATGAATAAAAATCCTAGCATATTACAAAATTGATGGGTTATCCAATACAATTCATGGAACTGACAATGTGCATAAAAATAATACAACCATGTGTTCCAAAAGTGACTATAATTATGACATTTTGGAAGAGGTCATTTCTGTTTGATTACTCAGTACATTTATGGGTTTTTTTTCTTATCTCTAAATTTGTTGCTGTAAAACTTCAGAAGCTAGGTGATGAAGAACTAAAGATGTGCATGCAACAAATTCACTAGTAGAAAATTCAGTTTTTCTGTTGATTTGGTTGCGTTGATTTGGTCACATTTTGAGAGAAATCTGTTGATTTTTGTCATAATGTGACTGAATCAACGCGACCAAATGAACAGAAAAACTGAATTTTCTAATAGTGATTTGGAAAAAGAATATGTATGGATGCATATTCGAGGTGCTCTTTTTTGAGGTTCTCAACACAAACTGAATTCGCAGGCACTACATACATATATATGCTG
Organism: Pleurozium schreberi; assembly: GCA_006891605.1. Taxonomy (NCBI): domain Eukaryota; kingdom Viridiplantae; phylum Streptophyta; class Bryopsida; order Hypnales; family Hylocomiaceae; genus Pleurozium; species Pleurozium schreberi. Next base: position 415,661 of record VACF01001417.1, on the reverse strand, counting down.
AATTCAATTATATATGGAATGGAGTCTACAGAAGATATGCACAGTTTTGTGATTAGCATTGAAAGTGTACATGAAACGGTAGAAGTATCTCTCATTGTGCGAAGCATGGTAGCACATGATGATAGGGATGAAAACATTTCACATGTATAGAGATCATTCTATAAACATCTGTATGAGCGTAGAGAAATAAATGGTCTCATTTCATATATGGTTTCAAAATGGATTCCATATCACTAGTAGAAAATTTAGTTTTTTTGTTGATTTGGTCGCATTGTCCCGGTCACTTTTTGACAGAAATCTGTTGATTTGAGCAGATTTCTATCAAAAAGTGACCGGGACAACACGACCGAATCAACAGAAAAACTGAATTTTCTATTAGTGTATGTTTGGACCATTTGATTGGAGTAACACTGAGAATATGGATTTGTCCACAAAGTTAACATACTATAAGACAATTTGGAAGGGTATGAAAATAACAGTATGCCATACGAAACGTTTGACATGCAAACGTCCCAATCAATAGTGATGACCACTATTGAAGTAGCTTAAATCAACAACCAAGTCAACATTTTTTTGTTACGAAAGTGCCCTCATCAACAGCCAAGTCAACAATTGTTTTTTGTTTTGCAATGTCCGGGACAACACGTCCAAATCAACAAATTGAATCAACGGTTCTCTGTTAAATTTTTAATAAGCTGGACATGATTTTTCTAGTAGTATAAATAYTGTGAGCATGAATAAAAATCCTAGCATATTACAAAATTGATGGGTTATCCAATACAATTCATGGAACTGACAATGTGCATAAAAATAATACAAAGAAAAGGTTTAACAAGATTCACTATGGCCAAGAAGGCAAGGACATTGTTGAAGGCCTTTTCATTATCTGAAAGAATACCCACGGACAAGTTAAGAATGCACTCATCTATGTCAGGAAGTGGGCCTACATCCTGTGCAGTTGGCGTCAGTCCATGCACTAGGCGCTCTTGAGTGAGGGAGAAACYACATGATCCTTTGGGCTTGTCGGCCGCGCTGGTAGCGGGTTCTTGCAACAGTGTCTCCGCCTTCCTCTTTGTGCCCTTCTTCTTGGCCTTCTCTTCTTCTCTCTCAACTTGGGCAGCAAGCCTCTTCTTATTACCTTCACTCTTATTTTTTTCTTCTTCCCATCTCTCTAGATACCTTCTTCTTGTCAAAAGCCTCACGTCTTTTGATGGCTCTTTCTCTGGACTCTGGAGCCAGTCAAGMAAATTCATCGAATTCCATTTCCAYAGCYTTAGAGTTTTTCAGTGTTTGGAATAAAAAATGTTCTTCCGGTGGAKTTGCTYTGAAGTTGCACTCAAGGTGTCAAGAGCACGCCTGCAAATRAAAGCYGGTCCAATTTGCTAACTGCRTAGGAAAAAACATACAGTCCATGGAAAATGGATCCAACCAAGTGGTCAAAAAATGGTGGTAAATCACCTTTTGCAATGACTTTCTTGGCGTATAATTTGAAGTATTTGTAGTAGGGCTAGAAATCATGATTAATATTGCTTCATATACTAGTAGAAAATTTAGTTTTTTTGTTGATTTGGTCGCGTTGATCCAGTCACTTTGTGACAAAAATATATTGGTTTCAACATAATTCTGTCACAAAGTGATCGGATCAATGCGACCAAATCAACAAAAAAACTAAATTTTCTATTAGTGATAAAACAATGCAAATGACACTAGTGCTTCAGAAATAGTGCAAGGCATCTTGAATGATAGCATGTGGCATAATAGAATGTATCTGAAACAATCAAAGGATTAAGGATTGTTTGGCAAAATGATTTATTTGTATATTATGCGCTTCACAGCAAGTATCAATTTCTAAAATCTTGGAAGGATTCCAACTTCTTGAAAGCATCAATTCCTTTGAACGTAATCGTGTAGGCATGATCCCAAAGCTTCATCCACCAACCCTCCAAATACTCTAGTAGTGTTTGTGGCTTGGTAGCAACCGACATGTCTACAATAATATTATCAGTCCAAATGATTGACTCAAACATTTCAATTGTTGCCTCTTCTATGTGCATGAAGACAATATTTATGAACAATGAATTGATTTCCACAACTTTCAAACATGATGACAATGTGATAGAATAGAAAATTGGATTAAATCCAACACAACACACATGCCTAAATCAACCAAAGCAAAACATTTCTCTTAAACACTTACCCCAGCATATCAACATGCCTTTGCTAGAAAGAGCTGTAGTTTCTCCTCATTGACGGGACGAGTTGGAAATCAATGTGCCTTTTGGAATGGTCCAGAGGCATTGATCCATTTCAGCCACTTGACCTTGAATAGTGGACTGACGTTTGCGGTGGCTATCATTTGCAACTTCTCTAGAGTAAACTCGGGCACGGCAAATAGAATCCAATGGCGCTCAATATGCGTCCATGAACAATGAGCTATCAAACATGAAGGAATGAACAAGCAAAATTGCATTTCAATGGAGATGGGAATAGAATTCACCTCCTCCAACCACTTCCTACCAAGCGTCGGTGAGTCTACAATTGTAATTTTAGAGAGTTTCTTATATAATCTCTTTGTGGAGTCTTTGATGGATGCTCGCATTGCCGCTGCAGCTCCTTTTGGCAAAACATCCTCCTTTGGGTAGTCTTTGTAGTATTTTTGGACTGCTGCATTAGCAGCTACTGCTATTTCTTGCTGAATGATCATAGACAATATCAAAGTATGTGAACCAATGACCTTGAAAAGTAAGATCCAGATTAGAGAGAAAGCATACGCATCGGAAGGCAGTGCCTTCCCTTAAAAATGAAGGACATGAAAACCTCAAGAGGCATTGTGTACCAAGTCTTGCGAGTAGTTTGCTAGCAGGTTTTCTCTTTCTCAGGACTGAAGAGCTCATTGAACTTCTTGAGATCCATAACCCCGTAYTTTTGTACTTGATATAGTGTGTGTACAAGGTTAGTTTTGACATATGAGCTCTCTGTTTGCCTGCAATAAAAATGATTCATCAAATTAGACTGGAGAAAGGCTTCCAAAATTTCTCAAACACATTATGATCTTGGGATACTATCACAAATAGGCAGATGAAATAAAAGGAAGTACTTACTTGTTGATATCATGCATTGCTTGCATGGCAACACCAATTCTGTTCCTTATATCTAGCACTATAGAGTCYACGGAGATATGCTAATCTGGGTTCTTGGAGTTAAGGGTGCTGAATGTGGTTCATCCAAGCAATTTGTCTGTGATTTCCATCGCAAACAAAGAATTTGTAGTCCACTAAATGCTTTAGCACCGGTTGGGATTTTAACTCCATATTGAACTTGCCATTCACTACATTCCTAGGCAGGCCCCACTCTTCTTTCTTGGCGTCTGAAAACATTGCAGACTGACCATCTTTGCTTAATATGGATACGTAAAAGATTCAAGCTCCTTCCTCATATCCGACACTGAATTTACTTTCAAGCAATGTCAAATCGCAAGAGAGTGTTGGGCAGACCATTAGCATGGGCACCAACTGGCACAATGGAATGCGCATTTGCAAAAGGTCCAAAGTTGTTAACCTCAAACTTGAAATGATTGATATGGTGTCCATCCTTTGGGATTTTTTGATGTTGTCGTCCATGAAGTCATCTTGAGCACCTAGAATATGGCTTTCTTTCTCTTCCATTTCTACGTCAAGGCTATGTTCAGTCCTTTAACAAGTTTCCACCATTGACAAGGCCGTGTTCTCCTGTCTTATGGAGGTGGTTTGCTTTAGACGGATACAATTTGAGCGTGTAGAACATGAAACCAACCAAGGGATTAGGTGTGTCATCTAAAAACAATGAATTGACTAATTTAGTCATATACAATGTGTCAAGATACTAAAGGTGCCTGCAAAACAACACAAGGGACTGCGTCGTGTACAATCAATATATACAACAACAAGTCATTGTGTCTCAAGCAACWCATAGGCAAGAATTGGTAAGAGATCTATACTAGATGCAACACTAACCAAGGATGTCAAAATCAAACTCTAATCTGTAAGTGACATCATCAACACCATGGCCACAAGTGCAAAAATCACTAGTRTCATCAGACTTAGGCTCTAAGAGCACTTGCACGTTTTCATTGATGGAGGTGTGTGGGAGTATGAAAATTGTGGATAGATATAATTAGAATAAAATAGATATAGATTAGGATAAAATTTTAATTTTTTTTGGTACGTAACCAAAAGTAGAGCCATGTATGTTTGAATTTGGGCTTAGTCACTTTCCAGTTGCATAGGAGCAATTACAGAAGTTCCGTAACCGGATCAAAATTAGATCCGGAAATTCGGATGAGACCAGATAGGGGAGACCTAAGACCTAAAATTGCGATCTAGGAATCTAGGACACCGTTACACTAAAATGGCTCTCCCCTAGAATTGTTGGCAGAGCAATAGGTACTTATATCCTCTGCCATTTCTTTCTCTTCTTCTTTTCTTCCGCACTATTCCTGTGCAGGTATAGTTGAGAGAAAGAATGGGGAGATAGTGATCATAATAGTAGAATTGGTAAAACCGCACGGATCCAACTTTTTTAAAATTTTCCATGGCAGGAGGAAGTAGCCGGAAGAGTACATTTACGGCTCAAATGGTCTGTTCGACCATCCTTGAGGAAGCAAGCATCCGGAAGCAACTGGACAAAGATTTAGTGGGGATAGGATGTTACGGGTTGATCTGGAAGCTGTGGAGCCTCAGAAATGAGGACATGATTTAGGAGCTCATCACTAAAGCTTCAAATCAATATAAAAGAATAGTAAGGGTGACTAGAGACTTRGACTAAGGATGCCTAGACAAAAGTCTACAAATTTATAAAATCCGTATCCGGATTAGCCTCTAGAGTGGATAAATTTGTGGCGGGAAAATTTATGAATCCGGCTCATGCCAAATAGGATTATGCTATTAACAATTGTGCAAATGAGAGGCACAGACGGATGTTGGAATTCCTAATTCCAATTCTGTACCCAAACAAGCTGACCCGGGTTACAATCACAGTAGCCAACACCATCTTTGGTGCGATAGAAGGTAGATTGATACACTAGGGAAAAGTCATTGTAGGGGTAGTGTCCAAACTGGTGGATCACATAAGGAAGGGGAATCATAGCCCTATTAGTCCCTATCTCTTCCACCTTTACTGTCAAAATGAGGTCCTAAAAGAAGGAGAGTTGGTAGAATACAAAACCAGATTGGAAATCCTGAAATACAACCTCATGAGTGAAGTAGAGAGGTAGCATCCAGGATATGAAGGAGAGGAGCTGAAGATGGTGGAGCCTCTGATCAAATAAAGGGAGAAGAAGAAAAGAAAATCAATCGATCCAGCCTCACGGATAAACCTGCCAGAAAGCAGTCCGGAAAGAATTTTGGAAGGACCGAGGAAATAAAAAGTGTGGCAGACTTCTACGACGCCGGAGTCAAGTGGGTGATGAAAGCAAGGGCATATCACAATACAGTTGTAGAGTTCTTGGTCAGGATTTTAGAGGAGCTAGATGTCGAGCCAAATTACGTCATAGAAAAAATTTGACGTCGTCTGGATTCCAAAGTGATGAGAAGAAAAGAGGAAGAGATCCAAAACCTTAAGAAGGAACGAGACGACCTTTAACCCCGGGTGAACTGGGCAGAAGGGTAGTTGGCAGCGTGAAGACAGAAGGAAAAAGAGTCTCTACAACTCGTGAAGTATTTATCCACATTGGTGGCGGAACTGGCAAGTGCTGTCACCAAAGCCGCCTTTTTTGCCGCCCGGCTAACCAAAGAAGTGCTTGTAACTGGACTGACGGAGGTGACCATCTTGGTTGATTTTTCATCGCGGATGGAAACCGTATTAAGCAAGATGCGCCATTTGTTGGAATGGCTCGATTCGAATCAATTAATGGACTTCTCCCACTTTCCGGAATTACYTTTTGTTGAGTGGATTCCAGGTAAGCAGACTCCACCAGTACCGACGCAGTTGCAACCAAAAAGACTGAAGGCCCTTCTATCTCAGTTAGCTGAACCTTCATGTCAAGCACAAGTGGAACRGGGAAACAAAAAGACGGTAGTTGAGTCGGAAAGAAGACCAAAGGGGAAGAGCGTACGGCTTCACCTAAAGTTTCCGCCCCATCCAATGCTCTGACTTCCTCTCAAACTCCAACATGCGTTTTTAAGGAATGCGGACCGCTTTTTCGGTCCAATCTGTTTGGTCAGATGGGAGTATTGAACCCAACCTGGATTCATCTGAAAAACTTCAACTACATGCGGTAGGCTACACCAAAGAGGGAGAGCGCCAAGATTGTGTTGAAGGATACGTCCYCAACATCCAACGAAGAGGAGGAGGTCTAGATCATYRAGAAGTCARAAGAGGACAAGTTTGAATCYGGAGAGGAAGAAACAKATGATGAAGWTTCACCCCYACTAATGACACAAAAAATACAGACTCGGGCTACAAGAAAAACAGCTCCAGTCACGACTCCGGATAAGACAACTGTCCAAATGCCATTGAGTTTGATCGGCAACAGTTCGAAGAAGGAAAAGAAGGRAAAGTAGTTAAGACATTTTTCAATTAGTTAGGGGTTGATTTTAGGTTCCGGAACACGTTTCCAAGCGTGGGCTTGGGTTGATTTCTAAGATCCTGAGGGTTTGATTTCCCGAGTATCTTGGAAGGCCATTTAATTTCACTAATAGAAAATTCCGTTTTTTTGTTGATTTGGTCGCATTGATCCGGTCACTTTTGGACACAAATTTGTTGATTTCAACAGATTTAAGTCAAAAAGMAATCGGATCAACGTGACCAAATCAACAAAAAAACGGAATTTTCTACTAGTGTTTGCTACCCGGATTTCCAGTGCAGCTTTTTTATTTTGGTTTTTTGGTTTTAAAAGGTGGGCAAGTTTGTTGCCCTTTTGTTCCATCCTAGCGTTTTCAATCATCTATTTGTACTTCTATCTTTTAATCTAATCCATTAGTGGGCATTTTGTTTTTTACTTCAATTGTGAGAGTTTCTATCTTGGGTGTTTGTTTGAGAATGGAGGTGTAAGGGGGAGGGAGAAGAGGGAAAATCCAGATCTTGGAGGACTAGGTTAGACAGTGAGAGAGCGTTTGCACTAAGGTTTTAGGTTTGTGAACGATAGTTTGAGCATAGTGCCTTTAAATGACGGAAACGCTAATTTGGTGAGAAAAGTGGTGCAGATGCGGGTCCGGAATCCAGTTGATTTTGTGCGGAGGGAAACGACCGCCAGTGGAAATCCCCACACACGAGAAGGTCTACTAGCCACCGGATCAATCTAACCACTAGAGAACAATCCCTCTATCGGATTCGAGGTGTCTTTGATATGTTGTTGTAGTGAAAGAAGGGGGAGACGGATTTGAGTGACCTGTTTTCCGGATAGGCCATTTAAGAAGTTGTGAGGATATTTTTTTATTGATCCCACTACAATAATATGTCATCAATGTTTGTGTTTTTGTTGAGAGAGGAGAGATAGTGAGACAAGTGGTGAGTCCCTACCCCTTTATAAGATCAAAGGCGGATCCTATGAGGATAAAACGGAGGCATTGAAAAACAATTGAGTGAGAAAAGATGCAACCGGAAGATGAAAAAGGCCAGATCTGGATTGAATTCTAGAAAGACACACATCCGGAATAGAGAGAAAAGTTGAATGGATTGAGAAAGGAGGTTAATCCAATCATTTTAGGCTTGCAACAACATACTAGGATCTCTTGGGACGATATTCTGTGTCATTTTACAACCTTTGGATGTTATGAGGATACTTACTCCTAGATTGTGCGCACAACAACACTCAAATGGCCCGCTCTTGAATTTGTTGTGCAACATACTTGTATACATGAATCAAAAGCACGTATTTCTTAATGGTGGTGTGATGCAATGATGGGCTATTGATGAATTTTTTTTCATTCAATCCAAATAATCATTGATAAAAAAATAATATAAATGGCTATAAGAAAATGGGTTTGGATTCAACCAAGCRATTCAATAAACCAAATGRTTTACTTCTCTGTTAAATGCGGATGCAAGGAAATAATAGATGTGAAGAAATCCAAAAGAAGGGCTTGTTTTGGAATGTTTGGGTGCGGATATTGGGATCCAAAATTACTCCAAAGGCGTTCTAGTGGTCGGACGTTAGGTGTGGATGTTCAAAACCCAAAATCTCTCCAAAAGCATCATGGTGATCGAGACGCTTAGGCACAGTCGTTAGGGCGTGGATGTTGGGGATCCAAAATCTCTCCAAAGGCGTTGTGGTGGTTGGGATGTTGGTAGGCAAATGTTAAGCGTCAACTTGTGCGCAGCAAAAACATGAAGGGATCCTTTAGGTTTTGTGCTACGTGGGGGCTGACGCTAGGATACAGACTTGAAAGTGGGGCATGGATGCTAGGGAGCGGATGTCACAGTGCGACGTGGACAACAAAGGAACAGCAAGCTCGGCGGAACTTTCAAATGCACTTGGCCATGGAATTTTTTTCTACATAAAGAGTAGGACACAAGTAAATGCCATCAGCTCTATTTTTGCACGGCTKACCAAGTCATGAAGTACATGGCAATGAAATGGCCACATTACAAGCTCCACCTATAAAGTACAACTTGCACAAGAGTTGAGGCCTTGTAGGCAAAATGCCTTCACTCTTCTGTGGCCTAACTTCCACTGTGTTATTTCTTCACAAGCCCTTGGTATAGTCATTCTTGAATTGAACAATGAAAATTTGGGAGTGGAACTTTGATTAGATTTTAGTCTTTTAATATATTTATTCAATTGCTGGCGTGTAARGAAGAGATTATTCRGGACARAGGTAGCATATTTTCTGAATTTTATATTTATCAATWTTAAATTTAAAAGCTTCAATGTAWTGTGATAAAGAACACAAAATAATTAGAATGATTCCAAATCTTTTCAAGACAATGCCAAAAATATGATAACAATATCAATATTGAAATTATAAAGTTGACTRATTTCCTCATTTCTTCAATTGAGGATTTGTGGTTGGATCCAATTTGGTAAATTTTGGTTTCATAGTTCATACTCTTTGTATTTGAATTTTGAAAATGGATCCAAGATTACTAATTTGAGAAAAATTTCCGTTTTTTCATTTCCGAGAGTAGGAAATACCCCATTCACTTTTGATTCCTAGTCAATTTTTTTTGGTGGAAAACGAAAATTATTTGTCTTTTGTAAAAATACTCTCCAGTATTTATGTTCCTTGCATATGAAATTCATTACTCAAAGTTGTCATAGGGTAAAAGTTGAAGTGTCAAAAAATTCCACCATTCATTCCATGTATATTAGACAAAGTGGTTTTTATTTTTATTTTTAAAAAAAAAGTGGTCTCTGATTTTGAATGGTCAAAATAAAAAATTTCAAGCACATTTTTATTGCCCAAAATAATAAAGGGGCACAATTCATTCAAAATCTTCATAATCAAAAAATCATTGGACATTGAAGATTTAAAAGGGGGGAGAAGGGCATTTCCTCTCTATCTTTGTCATGTGGATGTAGAGTTTGTATTTTTTTAGATATTTTTTCATGTAGTTTAATGTGTGAACAAAGTATTGATACAAACACTTTGCTAGCCTTCTTTCATCAGATTCAAGTGTTGTTTGCATATATTAATTCTAAAAGTATTTAACCAAATTTTTGAAGTCGTTTTCTTTTCCGTTTAGTGAAACTTTGAATATTTCATGTGCACTGAAAAATTGATTATTGATAGTTAAAAACTCATATGCAATTTCTAGTGTAATGTAATGAAAATATGGTATTTGTATTTTGGTATCATGGAATTGCCTACATTGCGCACACACAATACTACACATTGTTTTGTGACTTTGTAAGTTATGCATGAACCCTGTCTTATTTACGTGAATTAACAAAAAATGGACATTGGAAAAGACAAAAGAAATATTAGAAGGTCACCATTTTTGTGAATATCAATGAAATGAGATAATCCAAATATCACACATGTACATGTTTGGATAGAAACTTAAGAAGGTCAACATGTATTTCATATATGTCATGCAATACAAAACTAGAAAAGTATATGACATCGTCACTATACAAATACTATAGATGATACAGTGTATAATTGCATGTAGTTCATAATAGTGAAGCAAAATTCTATGTGCTTGTATAATGCTAAATTCTATTTAATTGTACGTGGTACTAAGTACTAATTACAATACATGGAAGCACACCTAGTGAAGCTGCATGGGGCTGTGTGCTGTGCCGCTTGGGCCTGCCTTGTTGTCATGAGTCCTTGCTTTCACAACAAGGTCTTTGTCTAATACAAAATGTTGGCTTTGAGCTCTAGACTGTCTTCTTTTAGTTGGCCCATCTTTCTCCAATTTCGCCATTAGGATTTGTTATTCCTTCAATTCCTACAGAGCTTGACATATTGCTGGAGTGTSCTCCTCGAGCATAAAGTCCATCCTATTGTTCTTAAGAATTTYTCTCCACTCTAATTCCGATAGTTGCAACATTGTCATAGGTTAGGCATTTCCAATTTGTGATCTTCAATGATACAAACGCCGTTATCATTAGTGATTTGAACTCCATCAATGCCCCAAAACAATTGTTTGGGATAGGGTCCAAATTGGATTTTTTTATGGGCCTCATTCCAATGCCCATTGAAGCATTGGTAGGAAAATTTTTGTTTTCCTTGACTGAATTTGTCCCTCATTGGGATCAATTTATGGCACACCCTCTCAAATTCAGCAAGATTATTTTTCCAACCCCATTCAATGGAAAACAATGGCTTCCGCAAAGAGTAAATGTTGTGTCSCTAGCTCCAAACCAAGTTTGTTCCCCATTTACAAGGATGCTCAAGGGCATTTACAACGTTGAATTTCCAATCAAGTGGCATGTATGGAACTAAGCCAAACCATTCATACAAGATTTCATAGAAAGGAGCCTTGTATATTGAGCATGTCCRCCAAGTGATCATTAGACCAATCAAGCAATTTGGATGGTAGAGGTATTTGCATGTGCCTAGATGTAATCCACCTTCAAGCCAAATGGATTTAAACATATGGGTCATGTWGTACTGTCTAATACGAAGCTAGAAGGATTTGGCCACAAAAACATTGGATTGCCTTAGCATCAAAGGRAGATGAAATTTGAAATTTGAAATTCCAATTGAATTGAGACCAGTCAATGATGGAGTGTGTCGAAGTCCGTATTCGACGAATGCAATTAGTTAGGATAGATTAGTGTTGTCATAGGCTAGATTTTTCAAATTTTTAGAATAGAATTCCGGATTGGAAACGGAAATGGATACGGAGGTAGTTAGAATACTACCAAAATAGGTTAGCAAATTATGGAACTTCCGTAAGTACGGATCCAATCCGGATCCGGAAAATCCGGGGACATTCAGATTCCAAAAACCTACGTCCTACAAATTATAGGTCCAACCTACGAAACTAGGTCACCGTTACGGAATTAATTGCCAGTTTTGAGGCCATTGCCGGAGCGATGGGTACTTAACCAACTCTCGTTTTTGTCATTTCTCTTTTTCTCTACGGAATTTACTCCAGCGCTCGTGATAGTTGAGAGAAAGAGTGGCGAGATAAAGATTGCAATGGTAGGGTTGGTGAATCCGCACGGATCCGACCCACACTATTAGGGTTTAGTATGGCGAAGAGCAGCCAGTGGAAGGCAGCCCATATGGTGTTGCCCACATATCCGGAAGACAAAGGCAAGAGGCAGACGCTGGACGAAGACCTCGAGCGGATGGGGTGTGCCAGATTGATTCGTCGACCTTGGAGTCTGAAAAATGAAGAAATGATTCAGGAGCCCTTTCTCGGAGCTCCTAATCAAAATGAGCGGACCGTCAAAGCCAAGAGAGAGACGTGGTCAGAAGATGCTTGAGTGGAGGTATACAGTTTACCGAAACAATGTGCGGAGATTGGCCTCCTAGACAGACAAATTCACGGCAAGAAAGTTTTCCAATCCGGCCAATGCGAAGGAGGGGTTTGCTATATTCAGAAAAGAACACCAAGCCAATGTATTCCAATGAGGATCACAAACAAGTGTGAGAAAAAGGGTGCTAAATCCAGGCTAAGGGCTACCCTCTTATACTACTCTCCTACCAAGTGCCATGACTAACCATATGGGTTATGTTTTCACCTCTCTATTATCACGCTGTCCTTCTCTATTATCACCGTTGCTTTGGCTACAAACAACACCTAACTAAGAGTTTCCACAAACAATCTAAACTATACAACTTGCTTCGTTCAACACTCCTACTTTGTTTATTGCCAAACAATGTTAAACCCATCTTACTCATGGTGTTGGTCATGATGATCAAGTCATCCACATAAACAATGACAATCATCAAATATGCATTTGTTTGTTTGATGTAGAGAGGATGGTTCACGTGACTCCTTGTGTAGCCCTCTCTTGCAAACAATACATCCACATCCATGTACCATGCTCTTCCCGATTGCCTCAACCCATAGATGGCCTTCTTCAGCTTACACTTCAAGTGCTCGTGGCCCACATGAATAAAGCCCTTGGGTTGATCTATGTAGATCACCTCTTCAAGACTTGGGTTGAGAAACGCTGTGATTACGTCCATTTGATGCATCTCCAAGTCTATGATTACCCCAATTGCCGCCATGCATCAAATGGTGCAAAACTTGGTCACGGATGCAAAAGTCTCATTGAAGTCCACTACTTTGACTTGAGAATACCCCTTGGCCACCAACCTCCCCATGTAGCACACAATGTTGCCCAATGCATCTCTCTTGCTGCAAAACACCCACTTGCATCTAATACTTGTACAATCACGAAGAAGGGAAGAGAGTTTCCATGTACCTTTGGTCATAAGTGAGGCATACTCTTTTTGCATGGCTTGCTTCCACTTGTTTGCATCCGCGCTCTTTATGGCTTCACCAACTTTGTGTGGATCTCTTGCATATGCCACATTGGCGTGCTTCACTTGTTCATGAGACAAGATGTGGTTCTTCCACCATCCTCCAAGCGGTCTACGTTCTCTCATAGGGTATCTTGGCTCCTCGAAAGCACCTCCATCTTCATCTTCACTTGGTGCCATACTCGGAGATGGATTTGCCTTTTCTTTGGGTGTTGATGGTGTCTCATCATGCTCTTTCTCCTTCTCCTTGGGCAAAGCTTCCATGCTTGGAGATTTGTCCACATCATGTGCAAATTGCTCATTGCTTCCACTTGGACACATCTCTAAAGCATCGGTCATCCCTTGCTTGTCTTCAATACAAGCCTTGCACTTCAAATCACTGGAGCCCTTCTCCACTTGCATACCACCCACAATGCTTTGGAGGTTCTTCACACTCTTCTCATTGAGATGGCCCAATCTCTTGAGCCATAGCTCCAAAGAGTGTTGGTGAAGTGCACTTTGCGCCAAACACGCCATATTGGTGCCATTCACTGTTTTGAACCTCAATTGATACAAATTGCCTTTTCTCGGTGCCATCACAATCATCTTTCCGTTGGTTGCACCCAAAACACACCATTTGTTGTTGAATTGTACCTTCAAATCTTGTGACACTAACTTGCTCACCAAGAGCAAGTTGGCATGCAATTTGGGCACATGCAATACATCTTGAATGCGAATTGTTCTCATTTGGTCTTTTTTATCCACCTCCACCACAATGCAACCCATGCCAATTGCATCTACCACACTTTTGTCACCCAAATACACCTTGCGGTTGTTAATGGAGTGATAAGTGAGGAATGCTTGTCTATGTGGGGTCATGTGTTGCGTTGTACTTGAGTCAATAATCCACTTGAACATGTCAAAGTTGTCATATCTATGATTGGCCGCAAATGCAAAGTCATCCTCTACCTCCTTTACACTCACCTTGTTTGCACTTTCTTTCTTAGGCAACCTACAAAACCGTGCAAGGTGGCCGGGCTTACCACAATTGTAGCATGTGCGTGTCTCCTTGCATAGTTGAGAGCTCTCTCCTTGTCCATATCGTGAGTAGAGTGCGGCCCTTCTTTCTTGAGATTCATTCTCCTTCCTCTTGGACACTTCATGCATCAATCTTACCGTGATGAAGTCAAGAGTGAGCTCCGCCATAGGTCTTGTCTCCAATGCCTTGATGAAATACTCATATGAAGGCGGTAAACTCTCTAGCAAAGATATCACAATATCTTCATCCGTGACGGGCACCTCCAAATACGCGAGTTGATCCGCAAGCGCCTTGACCTTGTTGATGTGGTCGAGCATGTCTTTGTTCTCTTGCATCTTGCACGTGAAGAACTTGTGTCGAATGAAAAGCATGTTGAACAAGCTCTTTGTCTTATGAATGTTGCAAAGCACCTTCCATACTTCCGCGGGGCCCTTGCATGCTCGAACATGTGCAAGTTGCCTATCCACAAGATTGCAAGCAATCATGGAAAAAGCTTTCTTGACCCACGTCTCATAGGACTTCTTGACTTTGACATCCGCAACGGTTGCGGGAACCTCTTCAGTGCCCTCCACAATCTCCCACAAATCCTTCTCGGCCAAGATCATGTCCATCTTGAACTTCCATAGTCCAAAGTTCTCTCCATTGAACTTGTCAATGACCCTCACGCCATCTCCATCACTATTGGCCATGGTGGATAACTTCCACTCCAATCCAAGTTATTCAAATCCCTACAATAAACCTCAAATGTGCACCACCCTCTCTCTTGTAGTTGCACTAAGTCCAATAGGGCCTCAAATAGCCCAAATCTTTCCAATGCACAGTCAAGTGCTCCAAATCTCTCAAATCAGACCTTAAGTGGTCTTAAACTCTCCTATGCACATTCAAGTGCTCAAAATCACTCAAATCAGACCCCAAGTGGTCCAAACCTCTCCAGTGAACACTCAAATGCTCCAAATCACTCAAATTAGACCTCAAGTGGTCCAAATCTCTCCAGTGACCACACAAATGCTCTAAATCACTCAAATCTAAACTCTTCAAAGCTCCAAATCACTCAATTTAGACCCCAAGTGGTCCAAATCTCTCCAGTAAACACTCAAATGCTCCAAATCACTCAAATCAGAGCTTCTTGAGAGCCCAACAAGTACAATTAGCCCTCATTAAACTAAAATGAGTTCAAAACAAGAAAATACCTCATCAAAAGGTCAAAATCTTGAATAAAAATGCTCCAATCGACCCCAAACTTTAATTGCTCCAAGCTCCAATAGTGCTCCTCCAACACACCTTGCAATGAAATTTGATCTCTAATAGCAACTCACATGAGTGGGCCCATAACCTATTGAGAAAAGAACACCAAGCCAATGTATTCCAATGAGAATCACAAACAAGTGTGAGAAAAGGGGTGCTAAACCCAAGCTAAGGGCTGCCCTCTTATACTACTCTTACCAAGTGCCATGACAAACCATATGAAATATGTCTTCACCTCTCTATTATCCGCTGTCACTCTCTATTATCACCGTTGCTTTGGCTACAAACAACTCCTAACTAAGAGCTTCCACAAACAATCTATACTATACAACTCACTTCGTTCAACATGCTATTGCGGACTCTGCCACTATGAGGCATAGATGGATCTTGGAATTTTTAATTCCGATCCTCTATTTGGATAAGCCGACCCGGGTTACGGTTATGGTGGCGAACACCATTTTCGGGACTTTGGAGGGGAGAGCCGTTCACTGGGGACAAGTAATCCAAGGAGTGGTGAACAAGCTGGCGGACAATGTCGGAAAGGCAAAACAGAGCCCGATCAACGCTTACCTGTTCCATATGTACCGCCAGCACGAGATACTTAATCCGTAAGAAATGGTGGAGTACAATACCAAATGCGCCCTTCTCAAATACGAGTTCCAGTCGTAACGTGAGAAGGAGCAACAGGAGTCAAAAGCGGAAGAAGTCGGACGTGCTGAGCCGCTAAAGGACAAGTGGAAGCATAAGAAGCGCAAGTCGACCAATTCGGGATCTCGGAAGGCCCTAACAGAAAGTAGTGCGGATGACTCTCCGGAAAGGACCATGACAGGAACCAAATTGGACGAGTTTTATGACGAAGGTACCAAGTGGGTGGAGAAGGCCAATGGTTATATCTGGGCATATGCGGATATTCTCATTGACGTAACCAACGAGTTGAAGTGCGCTCCCCATGGGTTGGTGCAAGCCATCCGGAAGCGGCCATCTCCGGAACTTTTAGAAGAACGGGACCTGGAAATTGGAAGAATCCGGAAGGAGGCGGAAGACATGCGGAACAAGATCAACTAGTTGGAGGGCGAACTTGGAGCAGCCCAGAAAAGGGAGAGGGACGCGTTACATCTGGTGAAGGGATTGGGGCGGTTGATAGCAGAACTGGTGGATACTATCAACCGAGCCGCCCTATTCAGCAATCGGATCACCAAGGATGCTGTAACCGGATCGAAGGTCATTACAGTACTGGTGGACTTTTCTACCCGAATGGATGTAACACTGACGAAGATGCGGCAGCTATTGGACCGGGTGGATCCGGACAAGCCAATGGACTTCTCCGAGTTTCCGGGACTTCCGCAAGTCCACGCGGCCACCTGAATGACACCAACGGGAAAGCAGACCCATCAAACAAAGGCACAAGAGTTCAAATAGCTTTTGTCCCAAGCGGTACAACACAGAGAATCCGGAGCGGGTCGAGCGAGCTCAAGGGCCAGTACAAAGTCTGGACAGAAAGGGAAAGGAAAGTCCATGGAGACACTTTCCGGAAGTGCCCGTCTTATCCGAACCATTGGAGGTAGACCGGCCGAGAGCAGCAAGTTCAGACCACCGGCGGATCAGTTGAAGACGGATCTCATGGAGCGGATGGCGAAGTTGAATCTTGCTAGAACCAACCTGGATGACTTTGATCTGGGTAAAGACAGTCCGGAACGACCCAACTCAAGGTTGCCAATCCGGACTGAGATTTCGTCCAAGGAAGAGGAAGAGGAAGATGACACTAAGCTCATCAGCAAATCGGAGGAGGGTGAATTTGAGAGCGACAACGATATGGATGAGGATGACTCACCGCCTCCCGTGAACCGGAAGATTCAGACCCGGGCCACAACGAGGACAACCCCCGTGTCAACACCGAAAACAACTTCGGTCAAGACTTCAATCAGGATTCCACCGAGTTTGATTGCGAGCGTGTTGAAGAAGACCAAGAAGGGTTAGTTTGTTAGTAGTGCATAGTCCGGTTAGTTCCGGACTTTGTTTCGGAACCGGATCGGATTTCCAAGCTTGGGCCCGGATCCGGGTTATATTTTTAGGCAATTAGGTTGATTCTCCGGGAATCTCGGCGGGTCTTTTCATTGGCCACATGGGTTTCCAGATGCCTCACTTTCTGTTTTTGATTTTGGTTTTTAAGGGTAGGCAGCTTATTGCCTTGCCATTCCATCCTTGCATTTCATTTTTATCTATTTTGTACTTCTAGTAAAGCTAATCTTAACCTTCAGTGTAAGTGTTGGGTAATTTTCACCTGAGGAATGTGTTGCCTTGTGCAGATCACTTGAGTATGGACGGCGGACAAGTTGGGAGTGAAAAGAAGGGGGGGGGGGGAATCCGGAATTGAGGGAGTTTGGGTCTGTCTCTAGTGTAAACGTTCGTATTGAGGGACGGGAATCGTGACGAAGGTCTTGAGCGTGAAATCTTTAAACTATCGGAACGATAATCCGGATGTTTGGTGGAGAAGAATGCAATTTCGGAACCTCGTAAGTTCTGTGCGGAGATCAGCGACTGCCTAAGGAAGTTCCCTCACACCGGAAGGTCTGCCAGTCTCCGGCACAGTCCATTCTTTTAGAGAGCAATCCCTAGACGGATCCTAAATCTTATTGTTCTGTCATTGTAGTGAGGAGTGCTGGAAACGGCTCTAAGTGACCTACTGTCTGGATAGTCCATCCGGACGGCTATGAGAGTAGTTTCGGAACGACCTACTGCTGCATATTTCATATTGGATGTTAGTGAACTTTAGAAGGAAACTGTGTGAAACCAAAGTGGTTAGTCCCAATCCCTTTTAAAGAACCAAAGGTGACCCTCTGAGGGTAAAACAAAGGTAACATAAACCAAATTGTCAAGAGAGTATTAACCGGAAACCGGAAGGGTAATGATCCGGAATCCAATCCGGATCAATACCGGATCAATTTCTTTGGAAAGACTAGGATAAAAAGTGAGGAAAAGTGGCCAATATCTTTAAAACGGATAAACAAAACTTGTAATAGCTCAACTAGAGTCTCCTGGGACGATATTCCGTGTCGATTACAGCATTTAGTGCATTAAAGGTACTTTTTGCTAGATTACATCAACGACACTTTTGGCGCCGCTGTCGGGGATTCTAATAGTTTGTTGCAAGTTACGTAAATATTCCGGAACAGAGTCAGAAAGGATAAACAAACCGAAGTCTAGTCAGGATCAGTATCGCAGGTAACATTAGTTTTTCAGAAATCAATAAATTAATGAAGAAAACCTTTACGGAATTCTTGAAAACTACTACTTCATGAGTAGACCTCAAAGACAGATTTCGGCCAGAAGACGTTCTGAGAGGTTAGAAGAGGGATCTAGGAGAGTAGTCGTTCACGGATTACCTGCGTCGGGTTCAGAAGAAGAGTTTGTAGCTGTATCCAACCAGTTCAGATCGGAAACAAGTCCGGAAAGACTGTCGAGTCCGGAGATCGATCCAGTAGGGACGCATGACAACCTGGAACCTGAGAGAGTACCTTCTGACGAAGAGCATTCTTCCGGTGAAGAGCGCGTCATGGTGAATAACACGCACTTTAGGTACGGAAAGTTCCGGGGTGATGGAAGTAAAGATGTGGATGACTGGATGGGTGAGTTTGAGGCTACTATCGTAGCAAACCAGAAGGATCAAGCYGCAAGGCAGTGGAGCTTTCAAGGTCTATTGAAGGGTGAAGTGTTGTGATGGTACCAAGACGTTCCGGACCCAATCCGGAATGACTGGGACCAACTCAAAGAGCACTTCCTCTAGACATTCAGAGAAGTCAGAGGCAAGGCTAGAGCTCTGGGTAGACTCAGTAAGGTGTCAATGAGATCTATCAAGTCAGTTCGAAAATACGGTCAGAGAGTGAAGGGCCTGATAAAAAAACTGACCACAGATATAGCTCCCAGCATATAGGTGGAGTGGTATGTGGCAGGATTTCCGGAAGAGATGGGCTTTCAAATCCGTTAGAGCCGATCCGGAACGTTACGGGAGGCCATGGAGTCAGCCCAGAATTACAAGAACTCAGGTCAGTCACTCAAGCGATCCATCAAGAAAAGCGAGAAGATGGAGAGAAGCCGAAGTAAGAAGTACAAAACATGGATGAGGCAGAGATAGAAGTTTTTGGAATCCGAAACATCGAGTTCTGGATCCAAGACGGATGCCTCAACTACGGAATCAAATAGCTCTTCCAGTGAGGCGGAAGCTTCCAGCAGCAAGCATTAGGCACGAGGCAAGAACGAGAAGGCTATCCGGAAGACGATGAAGGTCAAACTTGAGGAGGAGGATTCCAAGAAGTTTATGAAGAGCATCCAGGAGTCCCTGGAGGCGTTAAAGTTAACTTGGCCGATACCCGGTCACCAAGACGGATGATTCTGACCTCGTGCCCAAATGTTGGGTGTTTCAGATGTGGAAAGCCGGGTCACTACCCAAGTGAATGTCCGCTGGATACCGCAAAGCACGTACACTTTGTGGACGATGAAGGAGTGTTTTACACACTACCAAAAACTGTGGAATACAAGGAGCAGGTGAATCCGGTATTCCAGATCCAAGCCGGATACGGAAGAGGGAGAATTCCGCCACAACTGATCCGAACCAACGTCCATATCCATGTAGGGCATGCGGCACCCAGTTAGGGCCATTACTATTACTCCCGGTTTCCACCCGGATGTTGTTTCCGGTGTGGAAGTCCTAAGCATCGTGAGCGGGATTGCCCTATTGAACCAGGGGCTCCTATACCCTTGCCGTGCCAAAACTGTGGAGAATATAGACATGGAGATGGACAGTGTATCAAGCCTTGCCAGGTCCAAACCATCTACAAACAAGTGGAGGTTCCAGCGCAAAGTCAAACGGCACTGAATTACGGGTCCACTGCCGGAATAGAGAATTCTGGGAAGTGACAACCAACGGTGGAACTTCCGGGGATTCAAGAGGAGACTGTTCACCGTGTTACGACCTGGAGTTCCACCCTGACTAGAGAAGAAAGGTACAAGGGTAGAGAGAAAAGAAAGAAGGATAAGACCAGTTCAAGTAAAGTTAGGAAAGATCCAGAATCGAGTGATTCTGATCACTCGATTAGAGAAGAATCCACCCAACCCATAGTAGAATTAGAAAAAGGGGTCATGGAGTTTTCTGCCATAAACCTCTTGAAGTATGGCCTATTTGGGTGATCAACTCCATATTGTGACATCCAAATGTTCAGGCACCACTAAAATTGCACTTGTATCTCCAAATCTTCAAATTTCATATCACATGTTGAAATGGTCATCACCTTCTTGTACTCTAAATCGTACCTGTGGCAAGTCATTTTAGTCCACTCTTTCACATGCTTCATGTAGTAAAACATGAACCACACATTCTGTAGATCTATATCCTTCGGGTTTCATGTGATTTACCAGGTCCACTCTACTTCTAGGTCCTTTGGTGAGCATCTCCAAAATGTATACCTTCTCTTTGTCTTGGCAAGAGAAAACACTATCATTTATGAATTTGAGCTTCAACTTTTTTTCCATGGTCATAATGTTGTTGATGACACCTTCTGAGTCATTTGTGCAAAACGAAGATATCATATTTTGTATATTTAGACTACTTAAATATTGGAAGTGATCCATGACCTCCTCAAATTTTTTCCCTATAACATATCCTTCTCTCTTCTATTGTATTTAAATAGATGGTTTGTTCAGAAATCTTTGCTAGAGAGTAATTGCGCAGTTGGTGGCCATTGGTATTTTGGCCACCTGCTTCACAATGAGTCTACAAAAATTCTCCAAGGAACTTCTAAACATGAACTTTGCAATAAGATCAATATGATTCTTGAAGTACATTGCAACCTTACTCATTTTTGAATTATCAGTATAGGAGTAGTACGTCTTGATATCGCATGTGCTGAGGCACGTAGATGATTTCATATAAACCTTGATTACTAGAGTAGTATCTTTGGAAGGACTATTCCTTAATGCAAAATTGAAATTGTGCATCCACTTTACCCTATTTTATTCTTTTTGAAAGCCTCCTTGAAGTAATTACACTTTGCATTTATACAAGCAACATTACTAGAATACCGTAATTTATGGATCTTTAGATTGTTTGAGTTGTAAATATCTATCATGTTGTTTGTCCATTTCCTTTGAATTTTGGGCTATCGATGAAGAGGAAGTTGAGCGACACAGATACAACCCAAAGTTGACATCTACATAATGTTTCTTCACARTATTGAAATCCATTGTTCCAAGAGTGGTGCACACTTGCTAGTGTCCTCAAGCACCCCATCATACTTATTCAATTGTCTAGAATTGAGTACAATAAAGGACAAGAGAACAATGACAATGCTAACTATATGATGGAGTACCTACTACAAAGCTAACAAGTGCTTTATTAATCAATGTAGTTTGGATAGAACAAGGATATTTGTAATGCATCAATCATAAAACTATCCTTTGGATTTGCTAGATCTCTCAATAATAGGATCTAATTATTGAACCTTGATTGTTTGGAGAATTGTACTCAAAAAGACCAGAAAAACTTTTCAAGATGAACTTAGTAAAATTGCGCAAGTCATACATGTACAACATATTTTTTGTCAATGCATATGATTGGCAACTTACTATCTTTGTTGACGTAGCTAACATAGACAGAGATAGTCTAAAAGCTBTGTAGTTTTTGAATGGAAAGTACAATCAACGCCCTTCTTCTTCCATGAACTTTAGAACATGGATAGACTATTGTACTTCACATGATTCAAACTTCCTAGCTCTATTGTTTGGCATAGGTAGATAACTCCAAAAATCTAAATCAGACAAGAACTTAGAGGTGATTTAACACTTTAGTACTTCTTGCATAATCCTTAAGAAAAAAAAGGAGAAACTCATGAACATCTCTTCAAATTCAAGCCATACATATACAAGCGGGGGGATACATGAGATGAAATAGTCAATGCTTCGGGTAATATGAAAAAAATACTTCATAAAGTATTATAATATCTTTGATTCAAGAACTATTTGTTAGACAATATGACAACATTATATAAGACAGTGGATGAAAATTTAAATTTAAGTTATTGAATAGTTRTCACTTGGCTAGATCTACATYCTTTTCAATTGATGAAATTTTAACACTATCTTYKAAAAGAAAATAAAGCAAAAAACTAMCTAAGTCAAGAATTWCAAAACAAAATGTACTTWAAATAGTTGAGTATCTACTTCAAGTCCTTYGTATTTTGATTTGATTTTAAGTTAGAAGTGTCAAAGTTTTTTAGAAAAACAAAATCCAAATGATTTGCAAATGAAACGATAAGGCATGCAAAATTTGACGTTGGCACAGGAGGTCTTCAAATTCATTAATCATTTCAAGCGTTTTAATACTTGAGAGTAAAGAAAATGTTCACCAAAAACCGTTTGAAATTTGGGCCAAAGGTAAAAAAAACTTGAAATAATCCTTGGACGTATCCTCAATGGGAGGGCAAGGAGTCAAGGACGGACCTTTGAACTAGTGTCACTAGTTTGAAGGTCCCTCTTTGACCCACCATTGAGGGTACCTTTATGTATTTTTCAAAAAACTTTTGACACATCCAACGGAAAAACAAAATCCCAAGGCTTTTAATATTTATTTTCTTTCCTCTCAAACACTAAAATGATTTAAAATGCTTAATGAATTGGAAGACCTCCTATTTTTGTTCATGCCAATGTCAAATTCTACATGCCTTAATGTCTTTTTAGCAAAACGTTTTGAATTTGTTTTTCCCTTACAGGTATAAATGGTTTTTTGAAAAATACATAAGGATTCCCAAAGTGGGTGGTTAAGAAAAGACCTCCAAACCTAGTGTCGATCCAACACTAGCTTTGGAGGTCCCTCCTTGACCCTCCATTTTGGGTACTTTGAAGGATTATTTCAAGTTTTAAATGCTTAACGAATTTGAAGGCCTCCTATTTCTGTTATTGTTGCATTTGCAAAAAAATTGGATTTCGTTTTTCTGTTGGAGGTGTTAAAAGTTTTATGAAAATACATAAGGATATCCAAAATGGAAGGTCAAGGAGAAACCTCCAAACTTAGTGTTGGATCCGACACTAGTTTGAAGGTCTGTCATTTGCACAATCTAGGCGTAAGTATCTTTACAACATCCAAACGTTGTAAAATGACATGGAATATTGTCCCAGGAGATCCTAGTATGTTCTTTCAAGCCTAAAGTATCCGGATGAACTCTCTTTTGTTTATCCGTCCAACTCTCTCTCTCTCTTCCGGATGTCTACATATTTGGAATCCAATCCGGATCCAGCCTTATAGAGGGCTAGGGATTCACCACTTGGATTCTTCACAATCTCTCTTCTCTCAACAAAATACATAAACACCTAGAATAATATATTGCAGTAGAATTGACAAGGTACCACCGTCACAACTTCCGGATGACCTATCCAAGAAGCAAGTCACATAGAGCCAATTCCAGCCTCTCCATCTACAACAATAGATCAAAGACACTTGGAATCCGACAGGGGGATTTTTCTCTAGTGGCTAGGCTGATCCAATAGTTGGTAGACCTTCCGGTGAGTGGGGATTTCCGCTGGCGGTTGCACTAGTAGAAAATTCAGTTTTTCTGTTGATTTGGTGGCGTTGATCCTGTCACATTTTGATAGAAATTTGTTGATTTCTATCAAATTTCTATCAAAATGTGACCGGATCAACGCGACCAAATCAACAAAAAAATTGAATTTTCTACTAATGTTGCTTCTCTCTGCAGGGAATCATGCTAGATTTTGGACCCGCATCTACGCCACTTGCTTCACCGGATTACCATTCCAGTCATTCAAACGCACCATGCACAAGCCCTTTTTCACAAACCTAAAACTTCAGTACAAACGTTCCTTCACAGTCTGGCCTAGTCATCCAAGATTTGGATTCCTCTTTTTCTCACTCCCTCTTACACTTCAACACTCATGGAAAACAATCAAATCAAAACTCCCACAATTGAAGTAAAAACTAGAATGCCCAACTCATGGCTCAAATTAAATTAAGGAGTATAATAGATAAATGAAAATGCTAGGATGGAATAGGAGGGCAATAAACCTGACCACCCTTCAAAACCCTAAACCAAAAGCAAAAAGCTGTCCCAAAAATACGGGCAGCAAATCAAATGACCTCTCGAGAAACCTGAAAGTTCAAGCACACAAGATCCTAAAAATACGGAACTCGGTCCCACGCTTGGAAACCCGTTCTGGAACCAAAAATCAAATCCTAACTAATTCAAAATTATTCTAACTACTTTTCCTTCTTCAAACTGTTGCCAACAAGACTTGATGGTGCTTTGACGGCTGTCTTTACCGGAGTTATGACCAGAGTTGTTTTGATTGCCACCCGGGTCTAGATCTTCCGAGTCACTGGTGGAGGTGAATCCTCATCATTCATTTCTTCTTCATTGGATTCAAACTCGTCCTCCTCTGATTTCTCGATGATCCGGACCTCTTTTTCTTTGTCGGATGCTCGGGACATATCCTCCAACACAATCTTTTTGCTCTCCCTTCTTGGCGTAGCTTGCTGCATGTAGTCAAAAATTTCCGGATGGGTCCAAGCTGGATTGAAGACTCCCATGCGGCTAAGCAGAACGGACTGGTCAGGTGGATCAAGTTCCTTAAAAGCGTTTGTCGGAGTTGGACAAGAAGCCGGAGTATTTGGTGGGACGGAAACTTTTGGAGAAACCGGGATGCTCTTTTCTTTTGGTCTCCTTTATGGCTCAGGTACCGTTGCCCGTGTGGCCTGTGCTTAATTGGCATGAAGGTTCTATTAATTGAGGTAGAAGGGTCTTTAATCCTTCCGCAACTGCATTGATACTGGTGGAGTTTGCTTAGCTGGAGTCTCTTTAACAAAAGGTAATTCTGGAAAGTGGGAGAAGTCCAATGGTTGATTCGGATTGAGGTGTTCCAACAAATGGCGCATCTCACTTAATATGGTTTCCATTTGCGATGAGAAATCCATCAAAATGGTCACCACCTTAGATCCAATTACATGTAATTCTTTGGTCAGCTGAGCATTGAAGAGAACGGCCTTCGCGACGACATTTGCCAATTCCACCACCAATCTTGATAAACCCTTAACAAGGTGCAATGCCTCCTTTTCCTTCTGTCTTGATGCTATCAACTCCTCTTCCGCCCAATTCACTTGGGATTGGATATTGTCCTGTTCCTTTTTCAGGTTTTGGATCTCCTACTTTTTCTCTCTCAACACTTCCGGACTCGGCTGACGTCAAATTTCTCCTATGATAGTATCCAGCTCGATGCCCAACTCTTTGGAGACGTTGATTAGTATCTCTGCAAAGGCACTATGATATGCTTTTGCTTTCATCACCCACTCGAGTCCAGCGTCGTAGAACTTGGCGTCTTGGCCACCCTTTCCATCTTCTTCAATCTTTCCGGACTTCTCTCCAGACTTCTTTCTGATAGATTCTTCCGCAAGGCTGGATCGGTGGATTTTCTTTTATTCTTATCTCGTTGATTGATCAGAGGTTCTACCTTATCAAGCTCTTCTCCTTCAGATCCTGGCTTCTCCGTCTCTATTTTACGCATGAGGCTGTATTTCAAGATTTCACTAGTAGAAAATTCAATTTTTCTATTGATTTGGTCGCGTTAAATGGTCACTTTTTGATAGAATTCTGTTGATTTCAACAGATTTTTGTCAAAAAGTGATCGAATCAATGTGACCAAATCAACATAAAAACTAAATTTTTTACTAGTGTTTCTAATCTAGTTTTGTACTCTACCAACTCCCCTTCCTTTAAGACCATGTTTTGATGGTAAAGGTGGAAGAGATAGGGATTGAAAGGGCTATGTTTTCCCTTCCCTATATGATCCGCCAGTTTGGACACTACTCGTGCAATGAATTTCCCTTAGTGTACTTATCTACCTTCTATCGCACCAAAGATGGTGTTGGCTACCATGACTGTAACTCGGGTTGGCTTGTTTGGGTACATAATCGAAATTAGGAATTCCAACACCCATCTGTGCTTCACGTTTGTATAGTTGCTCATAGCGTGAGCCAGAGTCATAAATTTTCTTGCTAAAAATTTATCCACTCAAAATGCCAGTCCGTATTTGGATTTTGTAAATACATATACTTCCGTCCAGGCATCCTCTGTCCAAGTCTATTGTTGATCCCTTACTGTTCTCTCATACTGATTTGGAGCTCTAGTGATCAACTCCTGAATCATGTCTTTATTTCTGAGGCTCCATGGCCTCCTAACTAGCTCGTATCATCCTATCCCCATTGAATCTTTGTCCAGTTGCTTCTGGATGCTTGCTTTTTCAAGGATAGTTGGACAAACCATCCGAGCCATAATCATATTCTTCCGGCTACTCCCTTCCGCCATGGAATATTAACAAAGAAAGTCAGATCCGTGCGAAAACGTCAATCCCATTGTTAGAATCAATATCTCACCACTATTTCTCTCAACTATATGTGCGCAAGAATACCACGGAAGAAATGAAAAAGAGAAAGAAATGGTGGAGGGTATAAGTATCCGTCTCCCTGTCAACGGTTCTAGGGAAGAGCCGTTTTACCATAATGGTATCCTAGATTCCTAGGTCGGAATTCTAGGTTTTAGGTCTCCCCTATCCGATCTCATTTGGATTTTTGGATCCAATTTTGATCCGGTTTTGGAACTTCCGTAATCCCTCCTACACAATCGGAAAGTGTCAAAGCCCAAATTCATACATACATCGCTCTACTTCCGGTATCGTACCAAAAAATATTGAAAACTTTACCCTATTATAGTTCTATTTCATTTGAGATTTCATTCTAATTCTATCCGTTCACGGTTTCCGTACTTCCACAAGGTCCCTCCTTGACTCTCCATTGAAGGTACCTTTATGTATTTTTCAAAAAACTTTTGACACATCCAACGGAAAAACAAATTCCAAACACTTTTGATATTTATTGTCTTTCCTCTCAAACACTAAAATGATTTAAAATGCTTAATGAATTGGAAGACCTCCTATTTTTGTTCATGCCAATGTCAAATTCTACATGCCTTAATGTCTTTTTTGCAAAACGTTTCGAATTTGTTTTTTCCTTACAGGTATAAATGTTTTTTTGAAAAATACATAAAGATACCCAAAGTGGGTGGTTAAGAAAAGACCTCCAAACCTAGTGTCGATCCAACACTAGCTTTGGAGGTCCCTCCTTGACCCTCCATTTTGGATACTTTCAAGGATTATTTCAAGTTTTTTTTTCTTCGACCCAAATTTCATGCGGATTTTGGAAAGTATTGTTTTTATTCTCAAACATAAAAACGCTTAAATGCTTAACGAATTTGAAGACCTCCTATTTTTGTTCATACTAATGTTAAATTCTACATGTTTTGTTGTTGCATTTGCAAAACATTTGGATTTTGTTTTTTGTTGGAGGTGTGAAAAGTTTTTTGAATTATACATAAAGGTGCAAGATTTGTGGGTGTAGTTGGAGAGACTTCCAAGACCCTAGTTGGATTGATCTCTTGTTTGGGGAGGTTTTTCATGCTACCTTTGTGAAGTTTTATGAAAACCTTTGGCACCTCAAATTTAAAATCAAATTTAAGTTACAAAGAATTGCACAATTGCTAGATCTTGCCAAAATGACAATTGTTTTTTGATTCAAATTGGTGACATTGTCTGCAGTAGTAGCATCACTAACTTCTATCATTGGTTTGTCCTCTAGAGCCACTGACACATCAGCAAGAATTTCATTGATTGTTGTATGTTTGGCCCTCTTTTTTGCACGTAGTTGCGCTCTATCACTCAATGGACAAAATGCAGTATGAGACCCATCTAAGTTGGTATCCGCATTAGAGTCAATTGTGATATAAGTGTCTGGTCGTTCGACCATTGTCTTGATTTTGACCAATCCACCTTGTAGATACCTTTGCACCCCCTTTGGAATGAATCCATTGGCAAGGGCTGTAATTTTTACATTGTTRCCTAAAGTCTTCAAAGTCAACCAATCCACTTTATTTATTCAACTTCACTTTAGCATGAACACCTCGTGCAATGAAGAGATTTACTTTATTCCATTTGACRGTAGGATGGTTGTACAAGACTTGATACACCTCAATGCATTGATCTTTGAATGCATCGTTGATGCAATGCTTCAACTTTGCCTTGTAGAAATATYGGTGGTAGTTGTGTCATGSTTCCCATAAAACCTTGTTGATGTRGCACAACTTGATGTATTGAGWGCAATCTTCAAAAGTGCATGGCTCGGGTAGTTTCTCCCAACCCTTGAAGGCAAGTTTTTTTGGATTGCTTACACTAGTAGAAAAAATTCTTGAATCAAACAGCTCATGAATGCAAAATTCACGTTTGGAAAAAAGAGGATCTGGTTGAGAATCACGTTCTTAACGCAAAGAATTAGACGTGTGTTCAGGTTGTTTTTTCAATGTTTGGGCAAACGTCTCAATGAGACGTGTTGTATACAGATACTACCATACTATCGCATTCATGTAATTGCTTTGATCTTTCATTATTTAATTTCTATTATTTCTTAATCTTTGGTCCCTATTTGTTACCGTTGCTTCCAAAAATTGATGAAAATGTTTTGTTTGTTTTTATTTCATAAACTACTTGTTGATCATGACATTTGCCCTCCAAATTTCAGTAACTTCATGCTAGTTCTAGTTTCCAAGAATGCAAATTCCAGCAGAAGCTGCACCAACATTTCTCCTTCACTAGTAGAAAACGCAGGAATTTTGACAGAATTCTGTTGAATTGGTCGTGTTGTCCCAGTCACTGTTTTTTTAAAGATTTCTGTTGAAATCAACAAAACAGTGACCGGGACAACGCGACCAAATCAACAAAATTCTGTCAAAATTCCTGCGTTTTCTACTAGTGCTTTTTTGGCTGTAGAAAGGCTCAAATCTTTGCATGTATACATTTGAGCAGTTGAAGAAATTCAAAGCTATACACTTAGAAGTGGGAGGGTGGTACCTTGATTGTCATCGAAATTGCACCCCTGATTTGGAGGTTGCTAAGAGGACAACTCTTGATGGTGGAAAGTATCCTTTTGTTGACCTTGATGATGCGCACGAAGTGAATCCCAAAGAAATTCAACCATAAGACTAGGTTCCAAGGAAAAAGCGGCTCACAAAGAAGAAGAAGGAAGAGACTGAGAGGGTGGCAAAAGAAAAGGAAGAGAAAGAGAAGGTGAAAAAAGAAGACRCGGTAAGAGAGAAGTCTCATGCAAATGAGCTTATAGCCGTGCCTTTAGAGAGTCATGAGACTACCCCCATGTTAGACCAAGGCCATGATGACAACGTTGCACTCAATGCTCTAGATTGCTTCTTGTCAAATATTGTTCATGCCACTAGTAACCAAAAGAAGAAACAATTCATTTTCCCTTCAGTTAGCTTTTCTATAATAGAGCCTAAACACTCCTTTTATGTCTTTGTAGAGTGCACTTCTTGAATCACTCTCTTAAATAGTTTACAAGAGCCCTCAGCCTTGATCCTCGATGAATAAGATTGCATGATACCATAGCCAAGATATTATATTCTAAACCTAATTCCAGCATTTCTCGTTTTATGCCACTGCTTTGAAGGTTTTAGATGTATGAAATGCACAAATTAGCGCTACTCGCAAACATACTGTCACATCCAACTTTTGTAAGAAATACAAGCATAGAGGGGCTTGATTTTATTATTGCAGATATTCACGGGAATCTCCTAGTTCTAGGCATTTTAACTTCAGTTCCAGACTGGAACATGCACAAAGAAAACTATGTTGAGACTCTCTTTGAGATGGCGGATATGTATTTGCATGATGATGGTGCCCTTCTACTCATACATTGCAATATATGACCGCAGTTTGCTAAAAAAAGTTGATGAGTTGGCCGACCAGTATGGCATGAAGTTGGTGGGAGATCAATGAGCTACATCTTGCATCTGCACGCAACCCATCATTGACGGTAAATAGATCATTCGCAATATACCTTTTGATCATTTGAAAGAATTTGGGAAGATGGTTGAATTGGATTCCTTATGCTAGAATTGAATTTATGGTTTTGTAAATACAATTTCTCTTCTAATATTCAATTTCTCAATGCTTCCAATTTGTTTGATTTTGGATTCAATTGTTCATTTGGTAGGACATTCCTTCACAATTTTCATTCTAAGAAAATCGTGACTCTTTTTATGATGGTGAGCCTTTAGAAAAAAAATGATGCTCTCTTCAATCTTACGGACATCAAAAACCATTCTATGAACAAGAAAGTTCTATGGAGAGGTCCACGTGAGAAGAACTTATCCTTCATGCGAGATGTCACCTTACAATTTTGCAAGCCTCAAGATATTGTCCTTGATTGCAAAGTTGCAACAATTAATCTTTCTTCTACAACTTTAGGTTCTCTTCATCATTTTTTAACATCAATTTTCATGATTTATTCATATATCTTTTGTTTTCCATTAGGTTCATCAATCAAGGCTTGTTTGGAAACTGGACAACACATCTTACCTTTAAAAGATGATCCTCTCATTTTCAAGGCCATGATTGCTCCATTTGCCCCTATCGCAATCTTTGTTCCTACAAACAAGAGCAGAGTCACTACTCCACCAACTAATCAGCCACCTACAAAAAAGCCAAAAAAGAATCGATTTAATTCTTGTGTGCAAGTTGTATTTAATTTGTCACTAATTTTTATTTGATGAGTATATTTCATTATACTAAGATAATATTTGCATTCTATTTTACTAACCTTCTTTTTTGTCTTATATCATTACTATAGTAGAACGAGTGCAAGATGCAAATGAGCAAAATCCACCTTTCAATTTCAATCTCCCAATTTATACAAAAACAATTGCTCAAGCATATATTCATCTCTTATAGTAAATTGAAGGAAATTTCAATATGACCCAAAGGTATTGGAGTTCTTGAATATTGAAACAGATCGAGGAGAAAAACTTGAAATTGAAGATTTAGCCTCTAGTGATTGTAGCTCTAGAGATGATTTTTGAGTGATTTTCATTTTTCAGTGTATTTCACTATTGTAGCTTTGAATTGCCCTACAATTTTATGGCATCTGCTTTGTTATATATATTATGCAAGCATTTAGTTGTGTGCTCTTAACTATGACATGATATATCCAAGTAGACCATTTATTTTAAATTATTGTATCTTTTATTCTTAATGAGTGTGCAATTTCTCTTTCTATGCATTTTTTCAAAATAAGAGTTATTTTTAGATGTTTCACAATTGTTTATAATCTTAATGGTTGCATTATTATGTCATAGCTAAATATCTAGTTATTCATTCAATCTCTTCTAAATTGCTTGATTTTTTTATTGTACGTTTTAAATGACAAAAATCCATGGTCATGGATCTCCTTCCACTTGCACTAAAATTGAAAACCATCATTTTATTAGTTATCCTTAATTTTTTACAACCCACAGCTTTACATTCTTTTTTAATCTAAAAATTAAATTTTAATGACAAATACACGCCAATAGGCTCTCTAATCTTTCCTCTCTGCCCTTATAGAATGCTTTAAATGTCAAAAAATTACATAATCATAATGCACACATCACATAGCTTTAGGTCTAAGCTTCAAAAATTCCAGGGCTTTAAGTCAAACTTAGATTAAAAAAATTTATCTATAAATTTTTTGGACAAACTAATTACTCAAATTTAGGTACTCTCTTTCACGGTAATAGGATTAAAAAAGGCCTTTTCCAGCTCCGTGCTCGCTTTCTCTTGCTCCTTACTCCGTGCTCGCTGCTCCTTGCTCTCATACCAACATTCCTTACTCATTTTCCAACTTTAGAGCTCAAGCAGTATAACTACATCAAGTTCGCCTACGTGACAACAAGAGGGGAGATGTTTGACAACATCACCAGTTCTAGAGCTGCTGTGGACATGCCGCTTCTTTTTCTTTTTAGAGTAAGGTGAGGGACAAGGAAATTGCAAAGACAAATGCAAAGATTTTGAAGTTGACCCAAAAGAAATTTGATACACTTTAGACTTTGCTTGAAATGCTCATGAAAGCAATGAATTTCCAATCAAGACTGCCTATTAGCTCACCCTTTGTTTTCGATGTTGCTCCACCAATGCAACCTCCAACTCCATGCACCACTACTCCAATTCTAAAGAAAGTCCAATATCTAATATCTAGGTTGTTATATCCTTGAGTGGAGGATAAAGATGACATAGTTTTGTTGGAACATAATGATGTGGTGCCTTGCACACTTGCATTCCAAATGTGGAGGGTGCCCTCTCCTGACCAAGGGGTGTTTCAAGTCATCATCTCGTACGTCTCAGATGCCACGGAAGATGAAGGGCATTATCATCAAGGCAATGATTATGTTGAGGTAGGTTCACAACATCACAAAATTTAGAACCTACGATTTTTCAGCAATTATCATATGGTCATTGTTGCTTCAAGGATTTGGTTGTCAATATACAAATTAGCGCATCATCACAATGTATTACTTTACAATTTATCGCATTGTTACAATGCATTAGTTTCAATTGCAAGTAATGGATTGTAACAGTGCAATAAATTGTATGTTATCGTGCAAACCCATGAAGCAACAATAACTACATAACAATTKTTGACAAACCATAGGATCTAAACTTTGTGATGAAACTACAAAAGAGGTTGACATGGAGGATGTGCTGGCATGTGAGATGGCTCTCCAAGACTTCGTGGAGTTGCAATCACCGTTGTTTCTCTAGCAAGAAAGGGTGGACTACAAAGTCGGCAAAGAGGATCTCCACAACAATGTCCTTGAGAGCAAAGGGGCTCCACTTGCTATGGGAGCAATGGAGATGGATGATCCTCAAGCAAAAGAGTCCGCTGAAATTATCTATGTAAATAAAATCTACAGATTTCTATACATCATGTGCACATTGGTCCTATTGTATCACACTTTCCATATATTTGCTGCTCAGCTCAAAAACAAAATAGCATGCACTATCCAATGCCTTTGAAAGCACATCCTAATGGAAGCCTCCAATCAATCAATAAAATGCAATGCTATTTTACATTGTCTGGCTCTTCCATATCTACATTCAAACTAGTAACTTCCTTATTATGTTGTTATGCTTTTATCAAGTAGAATTGAAGATCAGAAGAAAAGTTGTGCCGTGGAATGTGGCCCCCGTAATTTCTCAACCCCACAAAAGTAGTCAAACATTGTCTTCGACTTGAATAGCTTAAATAGCCCTAAAAAGTCAAGCCAAACACACTTAAGGGCTAGGAGTGAAGGGTTCCCAAGGATTTCTCCAATAATGTATAGCAGTTTTTAGTTCAATTATTATTTTTTTTAAAGAATTTTTCAATAAATATCATTTTGTCTCAAAATCTGAAAAAAGGCTCAATTTAACAAATATGGCTTTACTTGGGTTTTGGAGGACCACCCGCAATCTATAAGTTATGCCTCCTTTTGGATTCCCAAACTTCCAATAGGTGTAACTTTGCGATCAGAGCTCCAAATTTTGCATGCGAGCCTATTTTGGATATCTACATAATAAGTAGATGCTATGGACTACTCACTTATCTCATCGAACAAAGTCTCACAAAATTATGGCCCTCCAAAGATTCGGGTTTCCAGAGAGCAGCATCATGCCTTCACCATGGCCCTTCTCTTGGCCATAACTTTTGTTTTATAGCTTAGAATCTTGTAATGCTTGTCATTTTAGCTTCCTTGTGTTCATACCTTTTCAATAATATGCTACATGTCAATTATCATTGGAGAAATCCTTGGGAACCCCTCACTCCTAGCCCTTAAGTGTCTTGGCGTCACTAGGACAACCCCAACTTTGAATGCCATAACTTTTGACTCACTAGTCCAGATCAGAAGTTCTTTGGAAGTTTAGAAGCATCTTCTTATGATGTTTCCAAGCATATATGACCCTTTACCATGATTGTCAAAATCAAGGTGCTATTGCGCTCTATTTGCTTGAAAATCACTCATTTCTCCAGAAAGGCTTGGAAAGTCACCTCCAAGATCTTCCTTACTCACTAAAGAACTTTGGTCACTTTAAAGAGATAGAAATGTCACGAACTAAATATGGTGAATTTGGTTGTATCATAATAAATTGTGCCTTCTTTTCTCTAAAAATGCCTTCCCATTTCATCCACAACAATAATTTTTGGTGGTAAGTATACCCATTTCGGCATGCCACCTAGCTACGTCACCATCATTTTTAAATGTTGGGTTCTACACCCTATAGACATTTGGATAAGGCAAGATTTAGCTTCTCATTTTATACCTATCTACATTCATCCAATGTTTCTAGAGTAAAATAATTTGCGGCTACTATGCCATCCGCTTGAAGAAGCAACAAACATGCACTTGTTTGGTAGAACCTTTGGTTTCAACCCYAGCACCATGAATATTCAAAGTTGCCAATGAAAGTTCAGACTCTGTCATTCAATCCCTAGCTTTAGTGAGCTTACCAATTCTTGGTCCCTATCTTATTTCTTTTTAAATATTCTGGTGGCAATTGTATAAATAGGCAAAGGTCTGCTATCAGAGTTGCGGAAAATTGTTCTAGTGAGTTCAAGTCAATTCAATTTCCCATATTCTCTCTTTTGGAATGCTGTAATCAAATGTAATGTTAAATACACATAACTTGTCTTACAATGTTGATTGCATGGTTTCATTTGGCTTGCATTGAATGTGAGATTGGTTTTGGTGGATGAATTGCTATGTGAATTATCAATGCATGTGTAAAATGAAGTCTTGGTTGGGTGAATGAATTGTGTTGTAGCTCTTAAGCAAGGTTGCTAGTAGGCAAGCCTAGGAGCGTGAGCCTTGGAGCCTGTGAGCGGGAAAAAAATAATTGGAAAAATTTCAAATTTTGTACATGGGACCTATGATTGTGGATTTTCTTAGAGTGTGCAATGTGGTTGCAATAAAGGTTTGTTTCTGAGATGTGATTTGCCTATTTGTATATTTCAGTCTTTCATTTTGGCAAAGACCAAACATTGTTAGTTTAAATAAAAATGAAGCAATTGAACAACACTGAAGGAAATTAAATACATGCAAGAAGTAGCCATAAAACACACAAATCCAATCATAATAAAATCAACACACAATAGTTTGACTCAAGAGATTTGTCAATCTCATGAATCTAAGTTACATGTAGACTTAGTCGCAAAATCAGAACCTGTAGATGACTCTGAGGATTCTCTACCTTCAGATGTAGATACATCTACATACTGCAAGGCATTTAGAGCATAAGTATCTTTATGGCGCTTTGGTTTGGAACAACCAAACTATGCAAAGGCACTTGCCATTTTCTCGGCATAGGGTGGAAGCTCAAAAGTTTTCTTTGGACTAATGAAAAGACTTTGTATTGACATGATGGCATCTTTCAACATCAATCTACAATCCTTGCAAAAAAAAGTAAGACATGCTGTTAGGCATTTGCAACGCAACAATCACCATACAAATGAACATTTTGAAAATTGCCAACTTCCTTACTAAATTTTCCCTTGCGAACAAATTGGCAAGGCACTATGGGCATGTCTTCTAGATCTTGTGAAACCTCAACCAACGGAGCAAACATTGGTGTTGCCACCACGAACGTTGATGACTTCCTCATTGGCTTGAAGATGACAGTTAAATGTCTTCACTCCCCTCTAAAGCCACAATGTGGCGGCCAGTGCCACGGCAAGCTGTAATGCATGCACCAAAAGGCAATGAAATTGAAATAAAATAGTTCCATGATTGAATTAATACAATAGAAATTGGGCTTTAAATTATTTGAATGGAGCACTAACCTGTGGATGCGGTGCAATTCAAAATCAAATTTCCTTCAACGCTTGTAGCTTCGAGGAAGATAGTGAAGAGCCACGGATCTTTTTTTTTTACGCCCACCTCGCCATGGCTTATCTCCATTCATGGCCATGTCATCTGCATGGGTGTAGTTCATCAACATGTCATCGTGTGCAATGTCAACACCGACCTTCATCATGGTATTAGTAGGCTTGAAAGAGAATTTGGATTTTCTTTTTGAGCCAAGGTCCTTGACAAGGAGGGTGACTCCAAACTTCTATGTATGCAACATTCACGCCAAATATACATTAGAATGCATTGAATGTAGTGCGTTATAAATTGTGGAGGGAAGCCCAAAAATTTGAATGGAATTTACCATCTTGGTATTGTCTACAGTTGAGGTCAGGTGCATGCGATTCATTCCCATCCACTCTTTTTTGTTCACCAAATCATACGTCTGACACACTCCAACAAGGTTTTGCATCGACTTGATGCTGTACGAGTGAAACACTATCATGCATCCATCGTCTTGCAGAGGCTCTGCGGCAAAGCTGCACATTAACTGCAGAGCCTCATCCTCKACATCAACGTTCCATTTTGGCACTTTGTCTGTCGGAAAAGAGAGCCTTGGCACGGGCAAGTTCTCTGAACAATCAATAAATATGACGTCCACCTCGGGCCTAGCATTTGGCACACCTTCAAACATACGAGTCTTCCCAATCAACATCTGCAAACATTAGTATATTAAAATACTTATAAATACAAGCAATATTCATGTCACTGCAAAGAAATAAATGAAATTTTTACCATAAAGATAATATTGGTTACCTTCTTCAAGAAGCGCAACAGCTTGTTGTACCAAGTTGGCTTTTCTTCTAGCATGTCCTTTGCAAGGACATCAATGGAGATGTTGAGGATTAAATCCTCTGTCTTTGCCAAATCATCTTCAGTGAGGAAAATTGCTTGTGTCACGTGAGTGATGACTTCCTCAATGACCTGCGATAGAGTGGCCCTCTTCTTCACTCCGCTTTGCATTTGCAAACCTTGATCCGTTGTGGAAGATGGTACAACCTCACCTCCTGCTTCATCATTCTTCTTGCTTTTTCCCTTTCCCTCCTTCTCCTTCTCCGCCTTCTTGGCTGCTTGCTCCACCGCCTTTTTCTCCTTGTTTTCAAGTTGAACTTGGGCTCGAGCCTCTTTCTTTCTATCATTTGCATCCCTCCTTATAAAGGCTCAATTCCTTGCATTCCCATCGAGGCCAACAAACTCATCAATCTCCAAGTCCACGACCCCTTTGCCGTCCAAAGACCTCCTCAACTCAACCTCTGAAAGAAGAGTGTAATTGAGGGTATAATCCAAGTACCATCCTCTTGCACTCAGATGAGCTGTGGTATAGGTGCGGATTTGGTGCGCAGTGAACATATAGGACGCCGAGTTGCAATCAAAGTATTCTCCTAGGAAGTTGGAAAGGTCTAAGCGTGCAATGGCCCTTTTGGCTTCGAGCTCAAACTTGAAATACTTGCAACACAACCATGCTCATTCATTAGAGAGATTGATAATTGTGAAAATGGAAGCGTCTGACTATACTACTATGCAAAATTTCATTAAACAAGAACATAATTACCGGAAAAGAACTCTACTCACTACTGTGGCTAAATCTTTGTGAGCCATGAATGAGTCCCCTTTTTTGAAATACTTTTGCTCCTTAAAGTAATTCATAATCCCATGATCCTAGATTGTGCGCCTATATTCTTCAATATAATCTGGCAAGTACTCTGGCTGCTCTAGGATCTTGTAGTTAATGTTGATATTGACTTGCTTCACCACCAAATTGAAGTACTCCACGGTTGCGTCTTCAATCTAGAAAAGGAGCCACTATATGGAAATCCAGAATTTTTGATGTGAAAAGTGCAATTGTAAACTCGTGAATGAAATATCCAATACCAATCATCATCACCTAGAATTACATGAATATGAAAAATTATTCACTTACCCCCGCATACCAAACGCATTTGGCAAGAAATTGGAGAAGGAGATTTTCAAAAACGGGCTTTGGTGGGAACTTCCTTGCTTCGCAAGATGGAATAGAGGAGTTCCACCATTTCAAGATCTTGATCTTGTGTGCAGTTGTCATGCAGCATGTGGCCACCAACTGTAGCTTTTCCAATGTCATTTTGGACATTGTTCATGCTCCAATGCCTCTCCACCTACACCAACTGTATATTACTTCATGGTGACCCCAAAAAGAAATGTAATCCACATCATTGTAGTCATACAACATGTCGAAGTTGAACTCACCTCTCCCATGAAGCTAGGCCCATTAGATGGTTGAGCCACCGCCAGCAGTTTCCCCATTTTCCCCATCAAGTTTTTTGTTCTTTCTTTTGCTCCAATCCTCATGACATGAGCGCCTCTTTTGGCTTCCTTTTGTTTTTTGGTGTCATATTGGTATACTTCTGCACTATAGCAAATGCGGCTTTAGAAATCTCTTACTGCTTATTATCCCATGTTTTCAATTAGTCATCATAGAAGTTTTTGAAGGATGCAAGCTCAAAGAATTTGAGGTTGTGATAAAACAATGTAGCTTACCCAAAAAATAAATGATGTGAAAACCTTGACGGGTAAGTTGTACCATTTCCTGAAAACCTTGTTTTCAAGACATCTTTTCTTCTCCCCGGGCTTGAGCAAATCAGCAAATTGCTCAATCAGTAGAAGTCCATATTTTTGCACTTGGTACAAAGTGTGTACCAAATTTGTCTTCATGTGTAAGTCCTCAACCGATCCGCAAGTGAACCGTTGTTTAGAAAATCTTTGTGTGATAGAACTTTTTAGAGCTTTTGAAAATCGAATTGCTAAGAATCTCAGAATGCCTCAAAAATCAAAGTGACAGAACTCACTTGTTGATGTCGTGCATCACTTGCATGACGAGCTTAGTTCGGCCTTTGGTGTCCAGTACAATACAATCAACAACACAGTGCCACTTTTCTTGCAATGTATAGCACCTATCAATCAGATTCATCCATGCGATTTGGCAATGATTGCCATTGCAAATGAAGAGCTTCAAGTTCTTCAAGAACTTCAGGTTAGGATTGGTCTCCAAATTCTAGGTGAACACTTGGTTCTTCTCCCTCCAAATCACGTCCCGCGTATTCATCTCTGCCTCCATGAACTCCAAGCTCTGCCCTTCTTTATTAGTAGTGGAGACATAGAACACTATCACTCCGACACGGTATCCGCTAGCGAATTCATGCTCCAATTTTGTAATGTCAGAAGAAAATGTAGGCCTTACCATGGACATGGCAACAAGTCTGCAATGTGGAATGCATAGCCGAGAAAGGTCTTCGGGCTTCATGCACAAACTGGAGAGAATATCCACTGAATCCCCTTTTTGAATACGCCGAAGTTCATCCTCCATCATCCCTTTCTCTTCTTCATCTTCGACAACATCTAGCTGCATGGACTCCTCTCCTTCGTTTTTATCTCCTTCATTTTCATCTTCTTTTTCTTCTCCAATCCTTGGCTATCTAGTATCATTTGTGCCTGGAGTCTCCAAAATGGTTTCTTCTTGCGTTTCCATAAGAGGTGAGACATCCATCTGCATGCACAATTTCTAATTCAATAAATTTGTCGTTCACATCATGCRAGCAATGAGACCCTTGCAATAGAGTTCTTGCTTAG
This sequence comes from Pleurozium schreberi, assembly GCA_006891605.1. Taxonomy (NCBI): domain Eukaryota; kingdom Viridiplantae; phylum Streptophyta; class Bryopsida; order Hypnales; family Hylocomiaceae; genus Pleurozium; species Pleurozium schreberi. Next base: position 376,110 of record VACF01001417.1, on the reverse strand, counting down.
ATCTCTGTTGRRAATGMTGTACTTTGTAATGAAGCATTACACTTGCATAATAGTAGTCAAGTGATTATGTGAAGCAAAATGAGTCTGTAGTAGGCTTCCGAGTCCTAGACCACAAATAATGTATCACTAGAGAAAACAGTCCTACTCTATGATATCAATGTCGGCATCCTCATCAGAGTCCGAGCTCAAAATGATGACTTCATTGGGATAAACTCTACCCGTACGTGTGAACTCATAGACCTCCTCAAACGAAGGGCTAGAGCTTGCATTTGAGAGCTCAACAGCGGAGGAATACTCTATGTCCAAGCTCTCAAACAAAAACCATGGTCCATGAATTCGATTTTGACTGAGCTTGTCTCCCTCAAAGTCATTTGCCGCATGCTGTCGGGTAGAGAGGAACACGCTTTGGGAATACACGAAGTATCTGGATGCAACCGGGAATAGCTCGCTAGAGAGTTCAGTCAAATCTTCGGTCTTCTATCTTCAATCTTCTCATCTTCACACTTCAATCTTCAATCGCTTCCCCATTGGCCTATCCTGTGGTGGCTGTAAAGGGCCAAGGTAAGGGTGTGTGATAAGAAACAAGGCCTGGGACAGGTAAAACGGGACGGCCAACACGAGTGATCGTCCAGATGATGGGATCCTAAACTTCAAACCCATGGTGACCAGGAGGCGTCTTTTGCCAGTAGGAACAACATAAAAGATCAACCATGTGGGCCATTAACCCCACTTTGTCGCCACAAACACAAAATGGAGCGCAAACTGCACTATAAGAAAACAATGATTTTAGTGACGTCAAAAGAAACATGCCTATGCGTTTTTTTTAACACCTGAGACCTTATCGGCGATGTCGGCTAAAATCCATATTTTTTTGACATGAAAACATGTCAAAATTTTCGGTCATGTCACTTAAAACATGAAAAATTTTGCGTGACGTCACCAGAAATCAGGGTGTTGCAAACAATTTTGAAGGTGGCACGTGGAGGGGTCCAGGTTGCCAACTCAGCTTTTTTTAAAGGCAAGTCTTGCCACGTGGTTATTTTTTGGACCTGCCCTTTCTACCTGGAGTGGTGACGTGGACCCCTAAAAAATTTGACGTGGCAGATTTAAAAATCTGATGTGTCACTTCCACGTCAGATGCCAGCTCATATTCTTACGAGGATTTCTGATCTACAAGTACGTTTTCACTGATGTCGTAGACGACGCCAGCATGTTTTTGACGACATCAACTTTGACGTTACGTTGTTGTCCATGACTGGTTCTGGGTTTTTCATTACGACAGGGAGTCTGTTTCGAATGACATCGTCATGTTTTAGAAGATATCCACCATGACATGTCATCGAACGCGGCTTAATGTTTTGTGAAATTCATCAACGTTGCTCACGACATTAACTACTACATGAAAGTCAACGACTACAAGGAAACATACTATATGAGGTCGTGTCATGACTGACATGGGTATAAAGCATGTAGTGTATTGCTATCGTCAAAGAAAGTCATCCATTCACCTATCTTTAAAGTGTGTCTACCTGCCACCAATGAGTGCAAGAACAAAATGTATGCAAATAAATACAACAACATAGTGTGACTCCATGTTAGGAAGAAAGTGTGAAAGTATTGCCAATAATATGAACGTTCACTTCAATTACATACAAACAAATTTTGAATGAACGTGAAAAGTAATCACCTAACCATGACGAAAATGGCCATGATATGTAAAGATACAATAGAATGTGCTATAAAAGAGGTAGTTGCACCAACATGCCTAATACAAAATCCACTACAATAGCACTAAGTCTTTCAAATGACTTTTCTTGAAAACTTGACTTGAAGGCCAACATAGTTGACATTGTGATAAGACTTAATGAAGATCACATGCTCACACTGAGCTCCCTCACCCCATTTGCCTCTTGCCACTGCCACAATCCCTTGCTTCCAAGCATGTCATACAAACGCGCTTCCTTGAACACTATAGCGGAATTCAAGTGTCTCTCTTGATGTCAAAGCCAAAAACATCATGTCGTCAGAGACATGAAAGAAAACATCGATACATAAGGGAATCACTTTTTCCAAGGTGATCTCTTACCACTAGACGCCTGCATCATTCAACACCATGACAGCATCAGTAAAAGGTTTTACTGAAGGACATGTTCTCCACAATAAAAATTGAAAGGACTCCTTCATTCAAAAAAGCATGCATGAATACCGGTTGAAGGAACAAAGGGCTAAGAAGGAATTGGAGTCCTACTCATTGCTCATCAACTACCAAAAAGACCTCCAATCAACGTTCTAAACGCTTTTGACCTCCAACATTTCTAACTCTTCAACTACCAATTGCACAAACGATTCAAACCACTACATCAAAATCCTAAGCCAACGATATTCTCCACGAACGACAGAAAGAACCTACCCTAATGACGAGAGGAGTAAGGGTCAAGAAGTAGGGGTAGGCAAGGGAAGGATAAACAAACACACAAGTGCTTTCTCTCATGCACCAGGTTGCCATCGACGATGTGGCCGTCACATGGACCTGTTGATCCATGTACATTTAAAGTCAAATTGTGTCCACCAAAATACCATGAAGAAAGCTGAAATGTAAGAAACAATCAATAGCAAACCGCAACTCACAGATTCATTACCTCTCCTCTCCAACCATCTCACTTTTCTTCACTTGGACGCCGACGTGTTCAGGTCACTTGCAGCACAACATGCTCACAGACTCACAGACTCCGCTCCATTGCAACACAAAGCACCAAAACTCACGCTAACAACGAGGAAGAAGCACTTACTAGGTGAAGCACATTAATGCTCACATCGCCGGCCACTACGCCCTCAATGGTTACCAGCAGCACATTGCTTGCAACATCCCCAAAGTTTTTACTGGTCACAATTTCTTGCATGTTAGAGTACTGCAGATACACCGTCTTCCCACAAACTTGAGCCGGCTTCGATGACGACGAGTAATAAGACACCATTGCAATAGCTTGATTCAAATCCAACTGAAAAAGGCAACTCCAGAATTAGACATCTCCCACAGAAAACAAAACACCTTCCACGACGACACTCCAAAACCCCACGTCCCAATGCCGACACACAAACACACAAAAACACGAAACTACAAAGACAAGGCACCCAACCCCACGATCACGCTCGACGTGCAACCAAACACACCCCGGGTGCACCACCTACTCGCAAAAGAATGAGAATGAGAATGAGCTGCACATACGATTTCTTTTTTTTTATAACTTGGAAATAGAAATAGATTTCAGTTCACTTCCAGTTGAAACCGAAAATTGAGTGCCTATCCAACTGAATATAATCTTCTTGTTACTGAGATTGTAAGCAGAATGGGGTGGTTACACTACAAGAAAATGGCCAAATATGCGACTGCATAGAATGACTGCATGTCCACAATGACTAAAGAGTGACTGGCACTCTGTAATTGCACCAGCGGGAATTTCTCCCCAGCATTCCAGTCATTTTAGAGTCACCGGCGTAACTGCTACATGTTCAGGGGACGACAGGATAGTTTCATCCTCAACATTCTATTCGCAGCGTCATCCACAGTCTGATGTGGCAAGGTGTCAGTGCCGCCGTGGACTCCTAGTCAAATACTACTTGAGTGAAGTCATATGTTACAACTACGCATCTCTTCAAAACGACTCAAAAATGAGTCCACGGTTACTGGTATGTAACTGATGTGCATACCCAAATTATGACATTAGGTATAACATCACTGGGAATGATCAGATTTGCAATGAAATCCGGACCCACGTACATGAGTGTGCTGCAATGTACTACGATAAAAAATTGTAGACGTCACATGCCACATATGAGGAGCGATTTCAGGGTGTTTTCAAAGATGAATCTCAATGTATTGTGAATTCTAGAACAATGAGGCACAAGTTAGCCACCCTTCTGGCTTATAGCATGGAACAACAGAAAAATTGCAATGACCACTTCAAGACTACAGAATGAGTTCCGAGAGGTATACAACAGTACTAGGAGCTCTCTATGATTTGGACACACAAGAGGGAACACATCACTACCACTCGCTGTACTGGGATTATGAAGTGACCAATCTCAAAGAAGAGCTCCTTTGTTGCCAGAAATGAGTTGTGAGTTTCTTCTGAACTAAGTTACTGTTGTTCTCACTCTAGAAGTGTGGTCCTCCACACGCACAATTACTTCAGATCCRGGAACCGGTAGGGGCCTAGATGAACGCAGAGCAATGCAGAACAGGGCCACGGAAGTGCCTTCACCCTTCCGGGCTCTCTTGAATTTCTTGTGAACTTACTGTTCAGACACAGGCGTCATTCAAGCTTGGAATTCTGATTGCATTCCGCATGGGCGACGTGCTAGGGTTTGAACTTCCAGCATGAYTGTTAATTACTACGTCGTTTTAGAAGTCAGGAGTGCCACAGTCGTCTCGTAGTCCTGTAGCAGTTGCGTGGTAAGCCTTGTTTCAGTCACRCGACTTATTTTAAGTCGTTTAGTAGTCGTATAGAAGTGTTGTTGTAGTCACGACCCCATTGGAGCTCATCCCATACTGGGTATAGCCGGGCAACCGGCCACGTGGAACTTCTCGCGGAGACGCTGAGATCCTGTTTTCCTAAACCCTAAACGTCCCTCTTYTGCCTATACGTGGGGGTCTTGCCTTTGTGACGTTGTTCCTGCTTTCTCTGAGACCCTTGCTTCAGCGCTTCTTGTTTGTCGTTGTGATTGAAGCCGGCCTTGGTGACATCTGGACATCTGCCTTGTAGGAATGAGTCGTTAGAAAAGAAGCAAGGAAAGGAGAGAGGGATTGTTGCGACGAAGCTTRGTTTCGCGAAGCGGTGAAGTACGAGGCAGCGAGGCCTCAGAGGACGCTTAGGGCGGAGGAAGTCTGCGGAGGGATCCAGGGAAGACCCTTAAGGCGATTCCGATTACGCACCGATGAGCAGCAACAACAACTCCTCCTCCGAGGCCACAGAGTCCAATCAAGAGGCCATCGCAGCAGGTATGATGAATTTAGCAATTGCTTGTACTGTCGGATTCTGTATTTGACAAACGTGATTAGTTAGGAGATGTTTTGTTGTATTTGTGTAGATTTTTTGAAATTTTGGAATAGAAATCCGGAAGTAGAAACGGAAAGGGTTCCGAAAGTAGTTAGAAGACTTTCCGGAAATAGGACATTAAATACGGAACTTCCGTATTTACAGATCTAGTCTGGATCCAGAAATTGGACGGAAGCCGGATTTCCCAAACCTACAAAATATAGGTCCGACCTATGAAACTAGGTCCCCGTTACAGAAATTATTACCAGTTTAGGGACCATTTGCAGAGTTTAGGGTACTTAACCGGCCCTTGCTTCCGTCATTTCTCTTTTTCTCCCCGGAGTTTGCTCTTGCACTTGTGATAGTTGAGTGAAAGAGTGGTGAGATAGTGATCGCAACGGTGGGGTTGGTGAATCCGCACAGATCCGGCCCACACTGTTAGGGTTTCGGTATGGCAGAAAGTAGCCAGCGGAAGCATCCGGCTACCGCCCGTATAGGGTTGCCAACCTATCTGGAAGACGAAGGCGAGCGGCAGATGCTGAACGAAGACCTAGAGCACATGGGGTGTGTCGGACTGATCCGTTGGCCATGGAGCCTGAAGAATGAAGAAATGATTCAGGATCTCATTTTCGGAGCTCCTAATCAGTATGAGCTGACGGTGAGGGCCAGTAGAGAAACTTGGTCGGAAGAGGCTTGGGCAGAAGTTTACGGATTTTCGAGACAGGGTGCCGGATTAACCTCTTGAACGGATAAGTTCACGGCCGGAAAATTTGCCAACCCGGCCAACGCAAAGGAAGGGTTCACTATTGGGGACTGTGCTATCGTGAGGCACCAGCGGGTCCTGGAGTTTTTAATTCCAATCCTCTATCCGGATAAGCCGACCCGGGTTACGGTTACAATGGAAAACACTATCTTTGGGGCTCTGGAAGGGAGAGCCGTCCACTAGGGTTGAGTCATCCAAGGAGTGGTGAACAAGTTAGCGGATAATGTCGGAAAGGCAAAGCAAAGTCCCATCAGCGCCTACCTATTCCACATGTATCACCAGAATGACATACTGAGTCCGGAAGAGAGGGTGGAATACAAAACCGGAAGCACCCTTTTCAAAATACGAGTTCCAGTCGGAACATGAGAAGGAGCAGCAGGAGTCGTAACCAGAGGAATCCGGACGTGTTGAGCCATTGAAGGACAAGCGGAAGATCAGAAAGCGGAAGTCGTTGGACCCGGGTTCTCGGAAGCCTCTATCGGACACCAGTCCAAATGAACCACCGGAATGGCGCAATGACAAATCTGAGTTGGAGGAATTTTACAATGGCGGAACTGAGTGGGTAGAGAAGGCAAATGCATATCTCTGAGCATACGAGGACATTATTGCGGATGTGACAAGCGAGTTGCAATGTGATCCCCGTGAGCTCTTGCAGGCCATCTAGAAAAGGCCATCTTCGGAACTTCTCCATGAACAGGATTTGGAGATTGCTAAAATCCGGAAGGAGGCGGAAGAAATGCAAAACAAGGTCAATTGGCTAGAGGGCGAGCTAACAACATCCTGGAAAAGGGAAAAGGATGCGTTGCACCTTGTGAAAGGATTGGGCAGGTTGGTGGCAGAACCGGCGGATACTATCAACCGGGTTGCCCTGTTCAGTAACCGGATCACCAAGGATGCGATGACCGGGTCCAAGGTTAATACTGTGTTGGTGGATTTCTCTGCACGAATGGAGGTGACACTAGTAGAGATGCGGCTGCTGCTAGTTTGATGGATCCAAACAAGCCGATGGACTTTTCCGAGTTTCCGGAAGTTTCGGAAGTTTCTGGAGCCACTAGAACGACCCTGACTCAGAAGCAGACCCAGCCATCGAAGGCACAGGAGTTCACACACCTTTTGTCAAAGGTGATGGATCAAAGAGAATAGAGAAGACAGAGAGCGGGACAAACAAGCTCAAGAGCTAGTATGGAGTCGAGGCAGAAGGGGAAAGGAAAGTCCATGGAGGCACTTTCCGGAAGTGCCGAAGCTGCCCAAACCACCGCTGTTAGCCAAGTCCAGGGCCAGCAGTTCAAGCCACTGGCAGATCATTTGAGGACGGATCTCATGGAGCGGATGGCGCAGCTTAATCCGGCTCGAACCAACCCGGATGATTTTGATTTGGGCAAGGACGTTCCGGTCCGTCCAAATCCAAAATTGCAAGTCCAGACCGAGGAATTGTTCAATGACGAGGATGAGGAAGATGACACCAAGATCCTTGATGAGTCGAAGGAGGAGGGTGAGTTTGAGAGCAACAATGAGACGGACAAAGATGACTCGCCTCTTCCTGTGAACCGGAAAATACAAACTAGGGCGACAACCAAGACAACACCCATGTTGACACCGGAAACAACTACGGTGAAGGCATCAGTCCAAATGCCACCAGGTTTACTCGCAAGCGTATCGAAGAAGACCCGGAAGGGTTAGTTAGTTTTTAGTTTAGAATCCGGTTAGTTCTAGATTGTATTTTGGAACCGGATCAGGTTCCCAAGCTTGGACCCGCATTCGGGTTTTATTTTTAGGAAGTAAGGTTGATCTTCCGGGTATCTCGGCGGGTCTTTTCACTGGCTGCCTAGGTTTCCGGGTGGCTCATTTTCTGTTTTGAATTTGGTTTTTAAGGGCGGGCAGCTTGTTGCCTTGCCATTCCAACCTTGCATTTGTTCTATCTATTTTGTATTTCCATCAAGGCTAATCTAAACCATCAATGCAAAGTGCTGAATTGATTTCACTTGAGGAGTGTGTTGCTTTGGCCTTGATCACTTGAGTATGGGTGGATGAATCAGAAGTAAGAAGAAGGGGGAATTCGGAATTGAGAGAATTCAAGTTTGTATCTTATGAACATTTGTACTGAGGGAAGAGAGTTGTGACCGAGGTCTTGAGCGTGGAACCTTTGAACTACCGGAACGGTAATCTGGGTGGTGGTGGAGAGAAGGCAATTCCGGAACTTCTTGAGTTCTGTGCGGAGATCAGCGATCGCCTGAGGAAGTTCCCACACACTGGAAGGTCTCACTAGTAGAAAATGCAGGAGTGTTGACAGATTCTGTTGATTTGGTCGTGTTGTCCCGGTCACTTTTCTGTTGATTTCTACAAAAAATCTGTTAATTTTTACAGATTTCTGTTTAAATGAACATAACAATGATCGGGACAATGCAACCAAATCAACAGAATTCTGTCAAAATTCCTAGGTTTTCTACTAGTGTCTGCCAGTCTCTGGTACAGTTCATCTCTCTAGAGAACAATCCCTGGACGGATCCTAAGTGTCCTTGATTCTGTCATTGTAGTGAGGAGTGCTAGAAACGGCTCTGAGTGACCTACTGTTTGGATAGGCCATCCGGGCAGCTGTGAAAGTAGTTCTGGAACGGCTTACTGCTACTTATTTTGATGACTGAAGTTAGTGAATTCTAGAAGGAGAACCATGTGAAACCAAAGTGGTGAATCCCAACCCCTTGTAAAACAATCAAAGGGAACCCTCTGAAGGTACAATAGAGGTAATAGAAACCAAATTGTTAAGAGAGTATCAACCGGAAACCGAAAGGGTAAAGACCCGAAATCCAATCCGGATCAATATCGGATCCGTACCTGTGAAAGGATTAAAATAAAAAGTGAGGAAAAGGGATAAACACCTTTAAACCGGATAACCGGAACTTGTAATAAAACAAATAGAGTCTTCTGGGATGATATTTCGTGTCAATTTACAACAAATAGTGCAGTGAAGGTATTTATTGCTAGACTACATCCACAACACTTTTGGCGTCGCTGCTGGGGATTCTAAGAGTTTGTTGCAAGTTACGAAAATATTCCGGAACGAAGTCAGAAAGAATAAAAATAGACCGAAGTCTAGTCCGGATCAGTGTTGAAGGTTACAGTAGTCTTTCAGAAATCAATAAACTAATGAAGAAAATCTTTACGGAATTCCCGAAAACTACTAGTTCATGAGTAGGCCACAAAGACGGATTCCTGCCGGATGATGTTCTGAGAGATTAGGCGAGAGTTCTAGGAGAGTAGTCATGCACGGATTACCTGCATCAGGATCAGAAGAAGAGTTTATAGCTGTACCGAACCAATTCAGGCAGGACACGAGTTTGGAAAGATTGTCCAGTTCGGAAATCGATCCGGTAGAGACGCGGGACAACCTGGAACCTGAGAGAATACTTTCCGACGAAGAGCATTCTTCCGGAGAAGCACAAGTCATGGTAAATACCACTTGCCTTAGGTACGGAAAGTTTCGAGGAGATGGGAGCAAAGATGTGGATGATTGGATGAGTGAGTTTGAAGCAACTATTGTAGCCAACCAGGAGGATAAGGCTGCACGACAACGGATCTTTCAGGGTCTACTGAAGGGTGAAGCTTTGAGATGGTACCAAGACGTTCCGGATCCAATCCAGAATGACTGGGATCAACTTAAGGAACACTTCCTCCGGACGTTCAAAGAAGTCGGAGGAGAGGCTAGAGCTCTGGGTAGACTCAATAAGGTATCGATGAGGTCTAATGAGTCAGTCCAAAAATACGGTCAGAGAGTGAAGGGATTGATCAAGAAACTGACCACGGATATAGCTCCCAGCATCCAAGTGGAGTGGTATGTGGCAGGATTTCCGGAAGAGATGGGCTTTGATCCATCAGAGCCAACCCGGAACTTTACGAGAGGCCATGGAGTCAGCTCAAAATTACGAGAACTCGGCGAAGTCACTCAGACGATCCATCAAAAAAAGCGAGAAGATGGAGAGAGGGAGAAGCAAGAAGTACGAGAGGCGGATGAAACAAAGACGGAAGTTTTCAGAATCCGAAACGTCGAGTTCCGGATCCAAGACGGATGCCTCCAGTACGGAATCGAACAGCTCTTTTAGCGAGGCGGAAGCTTCCCGCAGTAGGCATCAAGCAAGAGGGAAGAATGAGAAGGCTACCCGGAAGACGGTGAAGGTCAAACTTGAGGAGTATAATTCCAATAAGTTTATGAAGAGCGTCCAGGAGTCCCTGGAGGCGATCAAAGTCAACTTGGCCGACACTCGGATGCCGAGACGGATGATTCCGACCTCACATCCGAATGTTTGGTGTTCTAGATGTGAGAAGCCGGGTCACTACCCAAGTGAATGTCCGTTGGATACTGCAAAGCACGTCCACTTTGTGGATGATGAAGGAGTGTTTTATACACTTCCAGAAATCGTAGACTACGAGGAGCAAGTCAATCTGGTATTCCAGATCCAAGCCGGATACGGAAGAGGGAGAATCCCACCACAACTGATCCGAACCAATGTCCATACCCATGCAGGGCATGCGGCACCCAGTCAGGGCTATTACTATTATTCCCGATTTCCACTCGGATGTTGTTTCTGGTGTGGCAGTCCTGAGCATCGTGAACGGGATTGCCTTGTCGAGCCAGGTGCTTCCATACCTTTGTCGTGCCACATTGTGAACTACAGCCTTTGGTTCACGATGAGACCAAAAGCAATGTGGAGCCGTTCACAACGGAAGTGCAAGGTTTGGATGTGTAGGACGCATAAATGGTGGTTTCCGCAGTTGCTATGGAGGCAGGAACCAAATCCCCCGAGACCCTAAACCGCAAAGGGCAAACCCATTCCAGCCGTTCCTGATGAGACTGGGCAGAAGAAGGTGAGGAGACTGCCGAAGTCTCCTGCCAAGGTAAAAACCCCCTCAGACAGTCATCCTTGTCCGTCAACTGAGGTGGGTCCAAGTTTTTCAATCAACGACATCATCTGCAGACGCACACATGGAAGTTCCAAATTAATAGTTTTTAATGTCCATGGCACACTACTGGACTGTAGTTTGCTTTCTGAGGTGAACCCAAATAGCCACATCCGTGGTAGTATGAAAACTGAGTTTAGAAGAGTCGTGTTCCGGCCTTGGCTCAAGCCATTTCTATCTAGATGTTTTGCTCACTTTGCCTCTTCATTTTGGAGCACCTCTCGAGCATCCTACATGGATGATGTTGTCCCCACCATGCTTGCAGGATTGAAGGGTCCCTTAAATGTAGACCCCCATTTTTCTTGGTCTGGCAAGCATTGTGAGTTAGACAAAGATGAAGATGGTCAGCCCAAGATGGGGGGGAAATTTCTGTCCAAAGTATATGCACAGTGGCCTTGTTTTAGTGCACTGAACACAGTAATTGTAGATAGCAAGCTTAGTAGGGTGGCCTGCAACCCAAATGACAATGTCATCATGAGTACACCTTTTTATGTGAAGTGGCTCTTGACAGTGGCTGATGACAAGGAGTATTTGAAGTGCTACATGTGGCCGTTGCTTCAAGTGCTGAAGAAGTGCCCAGACATCCCAGCATTCCATGCCAAGTACCCAGAAATTGTCCACAAATCTTTGGCAAAAATGATTCAAAAACAGCGAAGTGGATCACCATATCAGTTCCTTGACATTGTGGAAGGTGAGGGGGCTTGTAGACCACATGGTTGCTGCAGTGGTGTTCCCCCTCACCTTCAATTATTTYTGCCCYTGACCTTATAAATGTGGAYGCRYAGGTACTGACGRARAAGCGGGAAACTTGGAGCAAGCAGCAGTCAGYGACRGAGAAGAAATGAAGYGGCCCATCAAAGAAGGTTTGAGGTGGTTCTCTCTGTTTAGTTCTAGAGTAATTGTGCATTTGCATTGTTTTGGGTAGGACTTCCCTGACTTCTCTTTCTGCAGTCGCGCAAAAGTTGCATTGTAGTTATGAGAGTTCATGTAATCCTTTTGCGAGTCAATTAGTACATACTTGTAAGTGAAGTGGTAGTTAGGGTGTTTTTACAATGAAATGCATGTTTGTGAAGAATGCATCACTACCAAGGTTGCCCTCCTAATTGGTTTTTCCATGCAGTTGAAGGTCGGGGACAAAGTATTCTTGATGAATCCACGCGTGGTGAAGCAAAAAGTGGCATCTGCAATCATTAGCGGAGTACCAGGGGAACACAAATTTCACTTGGAAGACATTTTGGAGCGATGGTGGAAGGTGGAAGTAAAGGACGTACTACAGAAGGGGGTTGCACTTATGTACCCCAACAACCAAGCAGAGCAGTACATCCGTGAAGACGCAAAGGGATCAAACGCAATGTGGGTGGAAAAGTACATAAGGTTGTGCAATTGAGTTGAATTTTGCAGAGAGCCCCTAAACTGCTGATGCAGGGAACGCTAGACATGTTCAAACAGGTGCGAGGACTGGGTTCCTCAAGACCCCTTTGTGTATCAAGAACAAGACTGAATTTTTTTGAAATTGCAAAAGTCACTTTGTATCACAATTTCTAAGTGAATATGATGATGCCTTATGTTCAGCAGTAGATTGTACTTGTCAAACCTTGCTTTGCTGTTGGACCCCAGTAGAACTTCCTATTGATTGCATGCATGACCCTTATCGAAGTGCACCTAATGTAGTAATCACTGTAGAACTCTGGCATGACAACAAAAACACAGGGCCTTCACTGGTGGTAGAGATCCATGTCTATCATTGAAGGACCTATTACAGGTTAATTACTAAAAAATGACTGGAATATGACTACAAAACTGCTGTCACAAGTCTCACAAATGACTGGGTGTGACTGCTTTCGAGATTCGAAACGTAACTTATAAATGACTGGAGCATGACTATCGCCCAGGCTCCAACATGTCAGAATGCATGTCAGACGTGTCAGAGAAATGACTCCAAAATAACTCGGAAACAACTACCCATTTTTCTGTTCTTGTCCAATAGGAGAGTGCCACATCACTCGGTGTCAAGGCGTGTGCCACCCACGCACCCATACCACATCAGCGTCCACCTATACCTCTATCATCCTTTGTATCATCCTGCGTACATCCATCGTCAAGACGGATGGTGATAATACAATTGCAGTTGTTTAGCTAAACGACTAAACAACAATGACAACAGGGCCTTCCAGTCATTTTCCAATCTTTGTGTCCACAATGACTGCATTTTAGTCATATTTGCCATTCATTCTTTCTCTCATTTTTTTGTAGTGTTAAGAAAGCATTTCAATTCGAAGTACGACATGATGAATTTGGAGGAACTTTTTCACGGGTTTGAAGATCGCACCTGGAAGAACTCGGAGGTAAGCATTCATTTTGTCCAAGTTTTGTTGCATTTGGTAAAACAGAGTGATTATCCCCTTTCAAGTAGATGCATCATTTAGTACACTGAAAAGGAACTCACGTGATATCAGATAGATGTATACCGGGATGTTAGCGTATTCTTCTGAATCTAAGCATTGTTTGAACGTACATACTACTGGAATGGTTACCATAGAAGAAATTGCTTGAGTAGGCCATGCCAAATTTGCATAGATCTCACAGTTTTGACTTACAACATAATTGCAAACGTAGGTGGAGTTGAAGTACATTCTAACCATGGACACGTTCACTACCTTCTGCAAGCGACCCGATCATGAGACCTGGCCGAACTTAATAAGGAAAGGTAGATGCATGGACCTCCTCAAAGGTATGTAACTGAAACGAACCACACATGCTAATCGTCCATTTCGTTCAATTAGCGATATGTACTTGCTGAAGCCAAAAATTGTGACATAGACCTTCACATAGGTGTGATTTCAGTCCAAAACATACTTGGGTCAGATATAGATATATTTTGGATTTAGGTCGCCCACCCTGAACCACAACAAAGCGGAAATCAAAAATTCATGCGCGGACACCGGACATGCTTTGAATCACCATCTCTCCAACATCACAAGTCACCTTCCATGACCTCCAATTCCAACCCTGAAACCGACTCGAATTGCACATGATCTCCAAAACTCCAACAACACAAGAACGGCAGCCGGGGGCCACCTGAATCCAGACGACAATCCACTTACCGCACGGTCATTCCAATCAACAAACCCTAACCCGCCCAAAACCAAGCAAATGGAATCCTAGGGAGACCAATCCCAGTTGAAAAAACGAAATGACTTAGGGGACAGGAGGCAAAGAAGGCTTGATGGAACTCACAAACTCGACGAAGGCCTGGTTGTGGTTGGCTCCGACGTTGATCTTGGTGTTGACCACCTTGCCGAAGGGCTTGCACAGCTCGACGAGCTCCTCTTCGCTGCACTCCCACGGCAAGTTGCATGCGCACGTGCAGCACCTTCGACGGTGGCCGCGTGTATCGGAATTGTGGCTGCCCCGCCGTGGACGCCATGGCGACGTCGGGACACCTCCGCTTTCGCTCCTATTGGACGAGGGACGCAGCAATTGGCAGCAGCAATGGCGAAGTGGAGCAGGCGGGCAAGCAAGCAATGCTGGTGCAAGATTGAGGGAGGGAGCAACGGATGCGAGCAAGGGGCCAAAARAGGAGAGGTTAGGGTTTGAGGGTGAGGAAACGCAACAGCACCATAGCTAGGGCGTCGTGGTTGTCGCAGGGATTGGAGACGAATTGCTAGCAGTGCTTGGGGAAGACGAAGGGCATGGCGATTCCCGGCACTCGGACTTGCGGATGGGCAACGTTGGTGAAGGGGGCTTGCTGGAAAAGAAAGTCTCTTAGTGACTTGGTTAACCCCTGTAGAATTGGATTTGATATTCCAGCACTCTATTAGCTAATATATATCCCTTTAATGCATCCATGCACCAGATTTTGGTGTCAACATTACTTTAAAATAAAATAAATTTCAATTAAGATGCCATTTTTAGTATTATACATTTTTGAGAAAAAATTTTGAAGTCTATTTTTAGCATCAAATATGCAATTTTAGTAAAGGTTGATTATTATTTGCCTACTCAAGATATGGTGTAAGGGTGGAGTGCAGCTTGAATTTTGGTAGTGTTGAGGGCTCTTGGAAATGATCCTCAAATAAACTAGATCTTGGAGGAGAAACCACATTTGAAATTCATTTTAATAAATTCTAGAATAGACTTTGAGGATTAGTAAATTGATTCGGGCTATGCAAGTCAGGCCCTTTAACCCCTAAAGTCCCATTGTCCCCTTGGGAGACAATTTGGATTTCGGGCAGGTTCTCGTGACCTTGATTTTTGATGAAACTTTTTGAAAATTTCTCATAAGATAGAAAAATTGATTAACTTTGTGGAAATATAATTTTTATATCAATTGGTGACCGGGAGCAAAAGTTATACCACAAAAACCTCAGAACTAAACTTGGCAGGCAGCAAAAAGACTTTGCAAAAATTCAAAATTAAATTTTTAAATTATTTTTCTGAAATAATATATTTTTGTCTACATGTGAAGCTTTGATTCATTCTATTTGGACTAGTAATGAGAAAGTTATGGACAATCTTGTTTTGGGGGCAAATCTAAGGATTTTTTTGAAAAATAAACTCATTGGATTTAGTTCTGAATGCAATTTTTACAATTTTTCAAAAAACATTGTTGGACAAGGTGAAGTTTATCTTCTAGAACAATCTCACCATTGGGATTATTGTGTTTCAATCCCATCTTAGAGCTATTAACCATTTAGTTTTTCATTCAATCTTGAACCTACTTCTACTAAACAATTTTTTAATGATTGAAAATCAAGTGACTTTTCTGTAATTTTTTTTTCTAGACTTTCAACTCAATTCTTCAACATAAAAATTTTTAAATTCAAAGTCTGTAGTGCAAAATATTTTGACAAATGACTGTTAAAGTCATTTGAAATTGCAAGCCAATGTTCAAAAAAACTTTCTTTTTCAACTTTGAATGCTAATATCTTCCAATCTATACGGTTAAACCTCATGAAATTTTTACCACATGATCTAAGACAAGTGATGTACAAGATCTTATGGTTAGATTTTGGAAAAATTATTTATTTTGTTTTCTTGGATGAATGCAACAAAAATGATAGTTTTCAGTGGTTTTTGACAGAAAAATGGCCTTGGAACTTTAAGGGTTAATCTCATGGTGACCTTTTTTGGTGACCATCTCTTTAGATTTGACTTGTGAAAATAGGGTTGAAAGTCTTCAAATCACTTAACACTCTCAAGATCAAAAATTATAATCCTTCAATCCATAAGTGATATTGCTGTATTTTCTTTATCTATGTAATCTCTAATATGTCTAGTTTTAGTTCGTATATATAGTTACAATTTAAAATGAATTGATAGAACTTATCAAAATACCTACTTTTTGTTTAATGTAGAGCAAATTGCTAGAAACTTAAGGAAGGCCTTGGGCATTTTTGGGTTAGCAAACACAGAGTACGAAGTATATGTTAACAAAAAGTTTTATTTTTTTTCTTAGATGTAAAATGACATTTCTTCTTTACTTCACAAAATTTTAATATTTTTTCATGGAAAATTAATTTCTTTGAGAGTTTTGGAGGAAAAGTGAAGGAAAATCTTATCATAGTAGTGTGCCTTGTGTCGTTGACACAACAAAAGAAAAGTAAAGTAAAGGTACTTTTCCAATTTTTTAAACCAAAAGTAACTTGAAAATCCATAACTTTCACATCGTAGGTTTAAACACCACCAAACAAATCTTATGCACCTCTTTACTAAAAGCTTTTCAACGGTATCGAGATGGCAACCGTGGGACTCACAATCCTGAAGATCTTATCATGATAAGCAAACATAACAAAACAAACAAACAAGTTTTKCAATGGTACCAAGAATGCAACAGGGGGATGCACGGTCCCGAATATCTTTCCAGAACAAAAAAAATAGTCTAACTTATGGTATAGATATGAAAACATCTTTTTAAATCTAAATTTTCACCTTGTGTGTATGTGTATGTTAGTGATGATTTTCATAGTGTAAACACAATTTTGTGTCATTTTATATTTAGACATTAAAAATACACCCAAAGTTTAGATTGCATTGGATGATTCAATTTAAGAAATGTTTTGAAGATTCAAATTAGAGTAGAAACTAGAGTAGATGACCTTCACTTGATTAGCTAGGCTCAAACTCAAAAATTACCATTTTTAAAGAGATTTTTAAAGCAAAGAGCAACAACTTCCCAAAATACACTAAAATAGAATATTTTGTGATCCTGCTTTTTCTTGCAACAAACTTTTTGTTTATGTGAAGACAAACACTAATAGGACTTTAAATTCACTTGTTGCTCTTGAATCATAACCCAATGTGAAAGGTCAACAAGAGAAATATATTTGAAAATGCTTTTTTGTATTTGTATAGCTCAATTGATTGTCATTCAAACGCCATAGACTAGCGCCTATGACATTAGAGGGTTGACAAGGTGAAGGAGTGTGAAATTCCAGCTCTATGAACAAAGTGTTGTTGGAAAAATAATGTGGAAATTTGGAAAGATTTTATCCCAATTTAAATTGTAGCATGGTGCTTTTGGGTCATTTGACATGCAAGGTGCGGCATGATTTGACATAAGCAATACCTACAAGAATTCGTATTCATAATAAAGTGGATCTTATGATACATGGCACTTATAATTTAAATCATTATTGCACCTCTTACATATTTGAAGCAACCATATATGGTCTCTAAGCATTGAGGAGTTAAGAAGTTACATAATGACCACGTCTTTCTACATGTATAGTGTGGAATGTAGTGTTGTATTTTAATATGATAAGATTAGATAATATAATCACCTCCAAATGAGAGATGTTAGTTGTTGACTTTTCAATCCAATGATTTATATCTTCATGTTTTATTGCATACTTAATATCCCAAGAGTATAATATGAAACCATACAAGAAGTCTCTCCCAACCTTTTAGGATTTATCCAAGGGGGAATTGTAAAAGTAAAACTATTGAGGGTGTTTTAATTTACTGACAAAGAATATTTTCTATAAGTTTTTAAGAAAAAGAGATATATTGATCAAACTATAGCACATGTCTAGAAAATTGGATGTTAATTAGAACTTTGAAATTATTTAAATGGAGGGCCACCCATGGAATCAAGGAATACAACATAGTTTTGAAATAGAATCACTTGTAGGAATGAATGGCATTTTTCATAGCAATCAATTTACAATAGATTTTCTACAAAAAATGGGTTGTGAGCACCAAAGGACAGCTTTGATGAAAGCGGGCCCTCAGTGGTGGCCCACAAATTAATTGGAATGAAATTCCGCCCCTGCCCCTTTTTTATATTTTTTTAAAGTAATGGTGTGCAATAGGCAAATTGTTCCCCGTAAATGTCTAATGGTGTGAATCATTAATTTGTTCCGTGTGGAATTATAACATTCACTTTTATAGGCCCCAATATTGTTCCCTACTTTTTTTTTGAAGGCTTGAGGAGCAGCTGCCTCTTTTCCCACGTTTTTTCCAACCGGGCAGCACTGTAGGTTATTGCGCAGTCACTGCCCGCAATGACCCTGGTTGCAGGCTTTGACGTGTCAGAGCTGTGTTTTTGGTGACGTTGTACAAAATTCTTCTTCCGTTGTGTTGGACGTTGCAAACAATAGCTATTATTGCCGTTGACATGTCCTTGTTTTGTCGATTTTGATGCCTTGTTGTTGATGACATCACTTGCAAAATTATTCGTTGGCACATATTTTTAGAAGACATCACCTGTTTTTGAAAAACATGAGATGTTATTTTTAACGTCACGTGTTTTTGTGAAAACATGACCAAAAACGCAGTTTTCTTATAGTGCTGGATAACTACGACTCGCAATAAGTTCACAATGCTGAAATCAAAATTGCTACTAGCGTCCAAAATTGGCTGGAAATAACAAATAAAAACAACTCTGTCGAACCACAAGCCACAACACACACAATTCTTCCAAAGATCTTCAAATCTCCAAAGTCTAGAATCTTGGAGTCTTCCTTCATCCAAGAACTTGAAGAAACCCCAACTAGTTTCAAAAGAAACTTTTGTAAATAGCAGCTGCCTTTGAACTAGTACCACAGATGTTCTACAAGGTCAAATGCTAAGTGCTATAGCATTTTCAAAAGCTAATAAAATAATCTAACACCCCTCCAAATCTCAAATCAAAAAAATATATTGTCCAAAAACTATAGACAAGCAAAGTCTCAGCCTTCTCTTTAGAAAGGCAGCAGACTCCTTATCATTCAGCAACTCATAACTTTTAACCTATAACTTTAAATTCTTCGAGTCTAGTGTCTATAGAAAGCTGAAAAAAACTTCTTTGATGGCTGAAAGTTTCAAAGAAAGAAGATAAAATCACAAACTGTGGTGGTTGCTCAAAATCTGCTCCTCTTCAATGGGTGGCAGCAGACCCTCCTTCACTCACATGCTTATAACTCCTCCTTCACAACTCCAAATCAAGCAAGACACGTCCAAAGAAGCACAACTTTATAAGAAAAAAACCCTCCAATTTTCATTATCAAATTATTCATACAACAAGAGTTTGCACTGATCAAAATTTTGGCTCTCTACACACATTCTCCAAAAAACACCCCAAAAACAACTCTTCCCTTTTCTCCACACAACAACCCCTTCTGAGGAGCAAGAACCCCTTACCTAGCCTCAAGACCCTAAGGTAAGTAGGACTTGACCCTATCCACCACACATGGGCCTCCAAACAACCACTGGTCCAAGGAAAAACAACCATGTAGTAAACTACTTCTAAACTCCCACTCTTTTACTTTCTAACACACACATATATCATCAAAAACTTAAATATCATACTAGACTCCAACTTTCATCCAATGGAGGTAAAAATTGAAGTCGATGAAAAGTACTACTCCACATCCTAGGACTCCATAAAAACCCTCCAGTTTGACATTTTGCAATCGAACTTCAAATCCAAACCCAAATTCTAAAACTCAAAGGGATATGTCGAACTGATGAAGTTTGTCTAAAGCTTTCACCTTAAAAACAATTAAATCGCTAACAAGCGTCACCTTGAAGCTAATAGAAGCGTCATCGATAAGTTTCTCCTCCAAATCAAGAATCTACTCAAACGTATAATATACACACATTTCAAATACTATAAGTATTTACAGCACGACAACGCTCTGCGGCATCCATAATGTCGTAAAAACTCACCAAAGTCCTCTCATCGTCATTGGAGTCACTTGAAAGATCGACGCCAAGCTGAGGCCACTTCTTGGGCTCAAAAGGACCCCCGATATTTAGTGCTGGGAAATGATGGTCCATTGGAGTTTGATTCTCTGTGGAGGAAACCCTACGGCGCTTGCCTCTTTGTCTTCGGGTTTGAACAACAAAAAAAGTCCAAAAAAGCACCAATGATCAAGACAATGCTGCTGGCATGAAAGCATGATGATTTYAGCATGTGAGCCATCATCKCAAATAAGARTTTACACGCTACAACCAATGGAGCAAGTTTAGGTTACCAAACATCTATTGCAATTGTWTGAACAACAATATCATGTTATYTTTTTAGAAACACAAGTCCTMGAGTGTGTGCGGAATTCATTTGAGGTACGCAAATTTKGG